>CAXIVR010000001.1:182988540-183588540 GCA_964035755.1 Teleogryllus oceanicus
TAAATGTAGAATTTAGATGCTACTAAAAATAATGCAGGTCTTATGTTCGTTGAAATGCCTGATTTTTCGCTGAAAATTAAAAAGATAAAACATTTTTCCGGTATGTACAAATTGTTAATTGTAAGATAATTTTTCTAATGAATATTTTCATCAAACAAAATCTTCAAATATAATAGTTGAATTCTTTTGATCATGATTATATTTTTTGTGTAATTTGACGACAACATAGCTGCCTGCCTGAATCCCATTGTGCTCGTGAACATAATTCCAGGCAGTTGGATGCCGGTGAGGTTAGAATTTGTATTATTTCATATTTCTTTGTTTCTTACATTCAGCTTTGTTACATTTACAAATTAATCTTTAGAAATTATTTTAAAACATATTTGAAATATAAGGAAATGTAAATTGCTAGCCTTCAGGGAACATCAGATTGAAATGCAATAATGGCTCGCAACAATGAGTTGGGAGCTAATTTCTGTGAATTATGTCTCATTATTGGGATATCATTTACCTGTGTGAAAAGCAGTTACACCGGCAATTGTGTTGATATTTGTTTGAAATATTTCGTTTATTAATTAAATGTTCTATGACGAATGAATTTTACAAAACATTATATTCTAAGATGTGATAATTCAGAGAGAAATTGTGTATCAATAGTATTAGCGTGAACTATTACTAAAGGTGAGAAAAGGTTTAGCCCACTAGTTTTTTTGATTCCTTAAAAAAGAATTGGTTCATTTAGCATACTTGCTTATCTTTCACAAAAATTCATTTTAATTTCTTTGAACTTTTCATTAAAAACAAAAAAAACCATAATAAAATTTTAATTTTATTTTTATTATTATTTTAGTAATTCATATTTATTGAAATTTTTCTTTTCCCTTTTTGTGTTTATAAAGTGTAGTATCATTTCATATGAATCTAAAAAATGTAGCAAAGTTCATGTGCAAAAACAAATGTACCAAAAAAAGATAATCATAATTTGATTGTTGAAGTTGTAAGAACATTATTTCCATTGTACTCATGTTGTGCAATAAAGATCAAGAACTACAAAAGGGGACAAAGGGAAGAGTTTAATGCAAGCATTAAATTATACAGGATGTGATGTAGAGGAAAGTCCGTGGGGGGAGCGTGGGGAGCATGGAGGCTACCCGGTCTTCCATGACGCCTCGGTCCTTTTGCTACAAGAGTGGAGCATTTTGGGTCGGGCGGGAGCCAGTGCCTGGGCGGTTGGGCCGTGAGCGTGAGTGATAGGGCCGCAATATATTTGCTGTAATGGTAGTATGGTAGCGAAGAGAACTTACTCCAGTAGTGGATCGAATTAGTGCATCAATCTAAATATTGTGAATAGGTTTATTACGGTGGTGGACCTTAGTAGTAAATAAATCTAATTATTTAAACCCACTCGGTGTGTTTATTTTAACCCCATGACACCACACATATAACCCATGCTGTTCATATGTAAGACCTACTCATTTGATGGAATTCACTGAAATTCCTAATTAATTTGATGTTCATTGTTTCTGCTTTTCAGGAGCATTTTATCTGTTTATGGCTTGGCTGGTTTGGGATTATTGCTGTTATTTTTATGCTCCCTGAAACAAAAGGGGAAAAATTTAGAAGAGATGGAGACATTGTTTTCTGGGCCTTGGTGTTCAAGAGGGTCTGCATCACATTTTAAGAATGTTCAGACGCATAAAATCAGGGTTTGAACCGGACGTCGTGAAGATGGAGACAGTGATAGTTAATACACTACAAAATAGCAGTTTTTTGTATGCCAAATGCCTCCCAACCTCACAGGCTGATAACTTTGAATGCTGTTCTCTAGACATAAAATTGACAAACAGTTGTCAAACTAAATGCATTTACAGCATGATCTTATTCCAAATTATGAATAATAATTTATTAATCGGTTGAAAAAGTGCATTTTGAAATGTAAAGCTATGGTGCTTGAATATTATATATTTTTTTTAAGTATAGGATTCTTGTTTTAAAATGTATGAATGTATGTTTGTTTGTATATGTATGTTTTGGTTCTTGTTGCTAAAGCATGTATTTCTTTTATACTGTTAAATGTTGAAGTAGTTTCAGAATTTTGTAGATTTTAGACAATTTTTCTTTTATTTCATTGTTTCTAGTTTTATTTAAAAAGTCAGGAAATTAAGAACGAAGTATATGGCCCTAGTATTTCAGATGTTTTGTTGACCCATTGAAGTACACATCTGATAGTCAATTACTCCAAGAATTATGTCTTAATATTTTATTTCCTTTTTCCCTTTTTTTCCAATGAATTAGTACTGTAATGTCAATACTACTTTTTAAATTCCAATCTCTCTGGGGATAGAATCTGGGAAAATAAAAGATCCTCAAATTTCCTGAAGTATATTGCACTTTTCTCATAGACTTGTGCGGCATGTGTTTGTGTCTCAGAATTAGAATTACAAGAACTTGCAGAATGTTATTAGAAAGAAAGGCTTAAATGCTGCCAAGAAGAGACCATTAAAATAGAATAATTACACAATTTAATTTCATATTTAGTCTAGTATGCAGAGTTTTTTGGGTTTTATTTGGGAGAATAATTCCACATACTGTAATTCCAAAGCAACAGAAATCAAGAGTGAATTTCGCTGTGTACGAAATAGTTTTCAGAACATTTTATAAAATATTTTTTGCGTTGAATTAAAATATTTTTTAGTGAATTTAGGAATATTAGTCTGTACTTAATAACAATTGAAAAATCTTTTGTTCGATGAAAATAATTATAGAACTTAATTACTTTCTTTCTGCTTCAGATAAGATAATGAATGCCTTACTTTGGCAGTGTGGATGTAATCAAATTTGTGGTGTGCTTTTCATAGAGAAGGAGGTTATTAGCCAATTAAATATTAGTGTTCCTAATTATATGCATATATACAAGATAAATGTTGGTAGCTTTTGTATAATAATAATAATAATAATAATGATGATGATGATGATGATGATGATGAAGATGAAGATGAAGATGAAGATGTAGATGATGTTATTAAACTCACCAGTTCATTCTTTTTTTTACTTGGAATGTGTTTCTTTAAATTTTTATATCCATTGGAGTACATATTCATTTACTTCTTTGGGAAATTTAAAATTTGAGTAAATTTTGTTGCTTTCTGAATCATCTGACGCTTAAAATAAATATGGCACAAAAAACATTTATTAATGTCAATTTGAATTTGTTAAAATTTTTTGATGGTATATTTTGTGCTATTTGTAGAAAAAATGTAATGCTTTGCTTCCTATTTCATGTCAGTAAAATTTAATGTAATAATATATTTCACTCACAAATAATAAATAAGAAGTAACTCAAAGTCGAGAGAAAAGGTAAATATTTAATAATGTTTAAAAGAGTGTTTATTTCAGATTGTGTTCAAAAAGAAAACTATTTTCTATTTTGATTTAAAGAAATTATTTGTTTTGATGCCCATTCAAAATATGTTCAATTTCAAATCTTTTAAATTTTATTCTATTACAAACGCAAACAAAAAATTTATAACTTAATAATGACCAGTATTACTATATGAAAGTTAATTTAAATTTAATTAAAATTATTACTAATATTTATATTTTACAATTATTCCATTGTGTTCAGTGTATCATCTGTAGTGTTTATCTTAATGTTTACAAAAAACTAATATTGCAATCATTATAAAAAGGGTATCCTTAGTAGAGAAAGTGTCTAGTTGTAGTTTTAATCATTACATTGTTTTCAAGATTTTTTACCAGCATTACTATCATAATAATTCCTGCTATCTTATGAATCAAGTCATCAATCTTGAAACACCTCATTGCCACCAATCATTGCTGCATACATTCAGTATTGTATCAGTACAATACCAGCTGTTTTTGGGGACTGAATAGTTGGCCAGTGTACTTGAGATTATATGAATGTCTTATAAACCTGTGCAAGTGCTTTGGCTTAGGTTTTGATAACTTCTGTGAATGGTAATTGTCTGTTTCTTAATTAGTTACTAAATTTTCTTTTTAACATTTTTCTTTTTCAGTTTCTGGTTTGTCAGTGATCCTCTCAATTTTATTTAAATTGATTTAATTTAGATTGACAAAGAGCGAATTTCTGGGGTTTGGATATCATCAAGAATTTGTGATAATGCTATGCTTAAAACCCTTTCCAATTAATCTTGGAAAATGTTTTTGAGTAATGTTTTCAATAACAAAAAGAAATTGTTCGTTAACAAATCCAATCTGTGGTTTGTAGATGGGTGTTCTGCAATTTGTGCAATGTTTCCAACTCACAAGTTTTCAGGGGCTATCATTCCTTGATAGATTTAGTTCAGTCACAAGATTTAGATTTTCATGGTCAGTTCAAAGTCTTATTTTTCATATCAGTGTAATTTCCCGAAATTTTCTCAGTTTTCTGGAAAGTGGTCGCCAAAGTTCTGTAGCCAAATGTTTTTATTAATTTATCACTTAATTTGTTCCTTCTTATTTTTTTGAATTTTAATCCATGATCTAGTTCTTTTCTCTGAAATTTAAAATGTTTTGTTATGTACAGTGAGTCAAATAACTTCACAGTACAGTTTATAATTTACAGTGAGTTTAACAAATAACTATTTATTAAACTTATTCTTTTTCAGGCCATCTTCGATTCTTTGGTGGTTGTTGTTTATTATATATTTTGAGAGTGCAATTGCAAAATTTGCAATCATGATTGGAAACCAAATTTTATTTCAAAGACCTTATGGTTGAAAAAATTTTTTTTAGACTGATTATAAAAATCTTAGTTTTTTGATCTCCCTATGTTTTTTGACCATTTTCCCCCTCTTCCTAATCAACTTGTAAACAGTGGAGAGGAAAGAATGCGGGAATTAAAAATGTTTTTGTTTGTTGTTCATTTTAATTTACACTCCCAGTGATAACATTTCTCTGAAAGAAATTTCCATTGAGAATGAATGTTTTCCATCCACAAGAATAAAAGATCACTAAGGGGGATTACCCTTTTGAACATGATCCAGGAGGTGTAGTCCATAGGTAGAAATTGAAAAATGTTTGAATACAAAAAGCTTAATTTGTCACCATATGTAAAAATGTATGTTATGTTGATTCTTTTTCTTTTGTTTATTAGTCAAAGAATGAAAAAATTTTGTGTTTAATTATAAAAAAATTAAAAAAAAAGAATATGGATGTAAACATATTTTTATTGAAACAACTCGTTTTTAAAAATGTTCATTATGTTCTTTTTTATTTGTTATATTTAACCAAGCTTTTAAAATGCTGTTCCAATATGATTAAAATAGTAATCTTCCTGGTTTTTTTTATATACTTCATTACTGGTTTACTTTCAAAGTTGTGAGTCCATTATAAGAAAGACATTATCGGGAAAATCCAGTCATTACTGATCATATTTTATCTTTTAATAACCCAACTTGAAGAAAATCCACAAATACATTCATTTGTTTAGAAGAAAAATTTTTTCCAAAATTTATCTTCAATGCAATTGTGTTTTTTTTTATTTATGGATGTGCATGAAAGTTGGGGAAAAAAATTTTATAACTAGAAGAAAATAAATCCTTTTCCTTTGTCCCATTTTTCCCAATTTTTGTAACTACCTTGTAAGTGATGAGAATAGTGTTTCTGTGCACCATACAAACCATTGTGTTTGTTGACAATGTACTTCCCTAGTATCATGTACAATGTCAATGTATAAAATTTTTAGATGTTTTTACACAGAAACCAGAAAAGTTCAGAATCGCTCTTCTTTGGATAGAGCTATCATTTCACAAAGTGACCCCTTGTTTACTGGGAGTTGTTTTTTTTCCGGGTTTTTTTCCTAAAACACGGGAAAACATTCTATGCATTACGTTGTGTACAGTTTCCAGGTTTTTTTAATATACTCTATGATTTTTCAAATATCTTGTAATTACGGGTTAATGTAGTTCAATAATACAAAAGATTCCCAAAATTTTTTGACGGGATTTGAGAAATTTTGGGAAAAATTATATTTTAAAAGCGGGAAAATATTTCTAAAAATTAATTGAATACCGTTTTGTGCAGGTACATTTTAAGAGAATCAAAATCCATTAAAAATTTTCTTGTTTACAGGTTTCAAGTTCTTATTGTTTTTAATATATTCACTAGAGAAAAATAATGAAGAAATGTATTCATTTTATAATGAGTCTCTGTTTTTTATTTTAAAAGAAACAATTGAATAAAACCCTTTGCCTCTAAACCTCAGTTGATTGATTTATCCTTTTTTGTGAGTGAATATAGTTCCACGAATCAAACTTTAAATTTTGTTCATTGAGTTTTAAAAAAGTCAAGTTTTAATTTTTAAAAAGGGGAGAAAATATCAGAGGAATAAAAAAAGATTTATTTATAAATTTTTAGTTTTATATTTTTATATATTTATATATTATATATTTATATATTATATACAGAGTTTTTACTTGTATATAATTTTGAAACATCTTTTGTTATAATTTATATTTTGTAAAGTTGTTGTGGGAAAGGTATTTTTAGACCATAATTTTAGATTCTTTTTCCCCTTATGTTAGAAAGAAGCATATATATGTGGCAAAAGTTTTCTTTTAAAACAAAAATTAATAACTTCTTTTAATAAATTTAAATTCTACTGATTGTTTTTTAAAAAAAAGTCAAAGTAATTTCCTAAATAGTATTTTTTTCTCACTTTTTTAAGTGCTGCAAAATAATGGGTTTTGTGGAAATATGTTTTAATTCAGCAGAAATAAATAAATAATAAGTGATAAATAAGTTAAAATTCATGAACTGAAAATTCAGCAATCCCTTATGTTGTTCATTGAAAGAAAAAAATTAATAACTTTATCTTTTTTTTTTCATTCCTTTTTAAATTTTTATTATCATTCTGAACAAATTTGGATTAAATTTTTTTTGATTATTTTATTCGTTCCTTAATTGATTCATTTTGAGTTGTTGGTTTAAAGAGAAAACCTATTGCTGTTATATTTAATGTATTCAAAGTAGTATATTTTATGTTACTAATTTTTTATTTTATTAGTTCAAAATAGATCACAATTTAAGTGATTTAATTTTTTTAGTTATTGTCTAAAAATTGTTACAATAGTTTGGGAATAAACTGTGATTGAAAAATTATTCTGTCAATAAGCTTTAAATGGCAACGGGATACATTATTGGGAATATCCTGCAATTCAGGTGATTAAATATGTAGAAACGTACTGGCATCATTTGTATTAATCACGAACTTTTCTTGCGTCTTGGGGAAATGCGGTTAAATGGAGGTATTAGTTTTCATTGGCCACTAGATTTTTTGAAACAATGTCAATCTCAGAAATCAGTCATGCCTTCCAACTTCCCCAATAATTTGAGTTCTAATTTTCCCAGGAGTTCAAGATATCTCCCCTGATGGATGTGCATCCACTTGGCCATTTCTTTAGATATTGCTTAGAAAAATATGACCAGAGTTCTCTGTTTCAACAGAAATATTTTTCTTATGCTCCAATGAAGTTATGTTTGGAATGTGTCATAGTGCTCGCCGAGCTTTGGTCTTCAATTGTTTTTTGTTTAGAGGGGCAGGTTTATTCAAGAAACGTTGCAGGTAGTACATATTTTATTGACTTGACTTTCAACATTTGAACAAAAGGGGAAAGATACAGCAAATTTAAATTTTGAAATGATCAATTTTTCCCCTTTTTATAAATTTAAAAGGGCAGAACCCGGTAAAAAAAAAACAGAGGAACCCCCAGAAACAGAAAGGGAAATTGATGAAAAAAATTGGGGGAACTGATGATGCCTTAAAAAAATTAAAAAAAAAAGCGAGTGCAAGCATGGATTAAAGGCAAATGATCAAATATGCCTGACAATTTTAACTAAACGGCTCTTACACTTTCTCAATCTATATTGAAGAAAGTGCTTTTACCGAAGAGGAAAATTGCAGTAATAAGTCCTATCTTTTAAAAAAGGAGACCGGTTTCCTGAGAAAAAATTTTAGAGTTATAGTCTTTTTTAAATTTTTCTTAAAAGATCTATTAAAAAAAATCGGATCCAAGTTCGGGGGGGAGACCGTTATTAGAAGAAGAAAAAGGTTTTAAAGGTAGGTCTTGTTGATAATATTTTCATTGTCAAGATCATTGAGAAACAGAGAATTTAATAAAAGAAAAACACTTCCTTTTTAGATTATCAAAGTTTTTTACACCATTAAAAAAAGACACATTTAAATTGCATCGAAAAGGGCTCCACCACAGCTGATTTCATTTGGGGAAAATGTATAGTAACTCAGAAATTTGTATCAAAAGGGCAAGAGAATAAGAAAGAGATAATAAAAACCCAAGGGAAAGGGAAGGATGTAGTCTGTCCCCAATTTTTTAATTTATATTTAGATGAAGCATTAAATATGTGGATACCCAATCAAATCTTATAGCCATGACATGGACAAGAAAGAAACCTCATGACCATATTATTCGGATAACAAACTTATAATAGAAAATGATGAATATAGCCTTCAGAAATCACTGAATTACAAAAGGTAACGAAAAGTTCAATCTCTGATATCCTCAAAAAACGAAAGTCATGTCCTTTGAAGGATGGAACCGATTAGATCCAAATTAGTTGTATACAATTCCCTATAGAACAGTTTCAATTTCTTGGGATACAAAATGTCATACAGAGGGAAATTGATATAAAGGGGAAAATTGAAAGACTAAATCTTATGAACGGAACAATCCTGAGAATCCTGAAAAAGAAAGTCCTTGAAAAAGGGAAACCTTTGATTAAATTCTATAATGTTTTGTCCAACTTGTTATATGACAGTGAAAACTGACAATGACCAAAAAGGTAGCACAAGACTCAAAGTGCTGAAATCAAATTTCTGAGATCAGTGGCTGGTTATAAGCTGATGGACAAAAAACGGAATTTAGAAATTCGTAAAGAACGGGATGTATGTGTAAACTACAAGGAAAGTTAATTACTATCGAAATTCCTGGATGCAGCACTTTGAAAGGATGCAAACAATCGACGCCAAAAATAATTCTAAAATACCGCCCACAAGGACGAAGAAATGGTCGTCCGAAGAAAGATGGGTGACCAGACGGGAACAGAGGCGTAACAGGCAGTGCTTATACCTGAAGGAGGAGAATAATAATAATAATATTAAAATTAATATTAATATATTAATAATAATAATAATATAATAATAATATATTATATATTATATGATTTATTATTATTATTATTTTTATTATTATTATTATTATTATTATTTTATTATTGATGATGACTTATTCTCCCACGCGGGGAACAATCACCTGCCACTGATGTTGTCTAGGCTATGTACGGCTCAGAGCAAATAACGAGCAAGATCTTCATTTACTTCAGGACCTCTAACACCATATCAGACACATCAGTGACAGTTTTCCTGACAATGTGACGGGTGTCTAGAATGACTGCTTTTGTACTGTTGCTAGTATATGCTTGATATTCAATTTTGCAGATGTTTGAGGGAGGGATTTGATTATTCCCATTTTAAAAATTGTCGGGGATGGATCTGAACCTTTTATTTTCCCAAATCTTTATCTTATTCTAGTTTGGTTTTTTTGTGACTTTGTTCGTGTATGGGGAGGGGAGATTATGTGACAGTGGTATTAATGATGTGACGTTTTTTGATTTATTTAAGACTATAATGTCTGGTCAATAGACCAGACATTATAGTCCCAAATAAAATCAAGAAGGACGCACATCATGCAGCTCATGCAGTGATGGTCTTATCTGCTCTAATCTCCTTATCCCAATACATCTTCATGATTCATTTTCCAAGGCGGCGGAGGTTGGTACTGATAGTATGATACGTTTTCCACACTAAGATTTTTTTAAAACAGAGATTGGTGAACGAGTTTTGCAAGTTGTTATGTCGTCGCAGGTATTCCGTTCCAGCAAGAATTTTTTAAAGCCCCGTTATGCCAATTGTTTCCGTCTCTTGAGCATAACCTACATTTATCGTTCAGTGTTTCTTTAATATAATTTTCTGTAGTTCGTGTGCAATGACTCGTCCTGAATGGCCATCATGAATCCAGGGTTTCTCCGTACAAGTTACCTTAGATGCGAAACCAAAGTGCAGTTAATCAAAGATGGGAAAAAATGTTCAACATTTGTATCCCCAAGCTGATGGGGATACGAACCGTGTAAAGATTTCTGCTTCCATGACTATTTTTTCTTCCATAGATTGCCAGGTATTTTCCAGATCTTGGTTTTGGTTTTGCAGATTTAATGGTGTTATATTTACGTCTGCGGAGCACAATATCTCTTACATGTGTTTATCCTGCTTAGAATGGAAGTATTCCCAGATCTTCCCATTTGTTTGCTAATTGAAGGACCTCGTGATACCCATTCCTCCCTATGGGGGTAGAGTTATCCTTTCAATTGCTGATTTGGGATGCCTCATTCTGTGCTTGGTTATCTTAACTCTGATTTTTCTTTTAATATTTTCCAAATCTGTCTTGACCATTTCACACTCCAAAGGTGTATCCCAAAACAGGATAGCGAATGTATTGATTGCTTTGACTTTATTCCGCCTATGAAGATGCGTTTTCAGAACTGTTTCTACCCTTGTGCTTTGGGAATTTTTCTTCAATAAGAGTGTCATTGATACCTGCAATTGTTGGAATCAGGTACTTGTAAGCTCTTCGGCTGGTAGTCTTTGATGACACTTCCCTCTTTGAATCCACTAGTTTGGGTTATTTTCCCTTTTGTAAAGTGTAGTGATTTGCATTTACTAAGGCCAAATAACATATGTATGTCGTTACTGAACTTTGTTGTTATATCCAGCATTTTGTGCAATTGTGTAGGAGAGTTGGCATACATTTTCATGTCATCTATGTAGAGTAAATGTCTTATTGTATGGGAATCTTTAGATGATTTAATTTTAAAGCATACTTGTTTCATTAAGATTGTCTTTTTGGATTGAGGGCCATATAGAACCAGAGTGGACTGAATGAGTCACCTTGAAGATACCCTGTTTAATTTGTATTGTCCTTGATATCAGCTTTACTCGGGGTTTTCAGTTGCAGTACTGTTGTCCATTTTTTCATGGTTTCTTGAAAAAACTGTATTAGTGTTGCATCTACCCTATACATTTGCATAATCTCTATAAGATAGGAGTGCGGAACAGAATCAAATGCCTTTTGATAATCAATATAGGTGAAACTAAGATTCCTGTTTCCTTTCATAGATTGATGAGTGATTACAGAGTCAATTATCACGTGCTCCTAAACCTTTTGAATGTCTGTAAAAACCATTTTGCTCTTTCTGTCATAATGTTGCACTTTTCGAGGTGTTAATTAATATTGTCAGTGATTATCTTTTTCAAGTATTTTTAGAAGACAGATAAGCACGTGATTGGCCTGTAGTTAGCAGGATTGGTAGTTTCCTCGGTTTTTGGGAGGAGCAGAGTTTTACCGGTAGTTAAGAATGCTGGTGCAGTGTCTGGTTAATGCAGTAAGCTGTTATAGCACTCTGCCAGCTTCTCATGCACACTGGTGAAGTGCTTAAGCCAGAAGACATGTGTCCTGTCCGTTGTTGTTGTTGTTGTTGTTGTTGTTATTATTATTATTATTATTATTATTATTATTATTATTATTATTGATTATTCCCATTTAAAGAGAGCGTTTGAACCTGAATTCCTTTATGATGATTGTTTGTGTTTTCTCTGGGCCCATATTTTCTTCATGTGTTCACTATGTTGTTTCTTCCGCTCTGCTGTCCATTTACATCCTGGCTTCCTTTCTTGCTTTCGGTTTCAAATGTATGTTTTTTATGGTGTCCCTGAATTATTTTCTATTTTGTGCATCATTTATTGTAACGTGTGCTTGTCTGAGATCCTCCTCGACTTCTTTAATCCATTTTGTTTTTCCCCTGCCTGAGTTGATCACTATGTGCCTGAGTTGATTATTATTATTATTATTATTATTATTATTATTATTATTATTATTGTTGTTGTTGTTGTTATTGTTTTTTTTTTTATCGTTATCATTATCAATATGATTATCATTTTCATTATGATTATTATGTTTTTCATGATTATCATTATCGTCGTCATTATCGTCATCAGTATCATCATCAGTATCATTATCATCATCATCATCAGTCATCATCATCATCATTATTGGCGAATTCTCCCCAGAAATGAAAGACGTTAAGCAAGTAACTCGATCAATTTTTCTTTGAGTTCTTCTTGTTGATCCAACAGGCTTCGTTCTTTCCGAGAAGGTTCGTTTACGTTCTTGTGACCATTTTGGTCTGTACTGTTTTGTTTAGGTTGCTCTGACATAACTTCCCATTTGTCTACTTTGTGTCTGAAGGTGTCTCTTTCTAAAATGTCTGCTGGTCTTTGCTTGCGTTTTGAGGTCCTTTCGAATTTCATCTAGCCAAAGTGTGGAATTTTAAGTGACGTTATATAATTTAGTATCCTTTTGTCAGCCGGTTTTTCTGTAGTCTGATGAGATGACCAAAGAATTTCATTGCCTTTTCCTAATATCAATTTCGATGTTTGAAAACTTGTTGTTTTAATTGTTTGCAGCCTGTAACCATCTAGGTATGTCTTGTTCCTAGAATTTTCCTAGTGATCTTTCTCTTCTTTTGATTTGTTCAAGTTCGTGTTTTCTGTTAAGGTTCAGTGTTTCACTTGCTTAGAGGATTTTTTTGTAATTGCTTTTGTGATTGCTTAGAGGACTGTGTTGTAGTGCCGAATTTTGTTCCTCTTGACATGCATTTTTTGTTGTAGAGATTTTCCACTAATCCTTTTTTGACTTTTTGGAGGCGATGTTGCTGTGAGATTTTTTCAAGGCCTATCAGTTCAATGAATTCTCCCAGGTATTTGAAATATGGGACCCTATTGACTTTACCATGTTTTGATTTCAAGCTCGTAATTTCTGTTTTTGAACAAAATTAGTCAGTTTTCTCTAAAGAGATTTGTGCCTATTTTTTCTGCACATTCTTTAAGTACTTCCAGCTGTTTGACAGCAGTCTGCTCATCCTCTGTTAGTGTCGCTAGGTCGTCCACGAATGCGAGGTATGGTATGTAGAGGTTGTTTTTGGCAAAACCCAGTGGGATTGGCTTCCACGACCCACATTTCTTGAGTTCTTTTTCCCATTCTTTCATAACTTTGTGTAGAACGACATAGAATAGGAGAAAGTCCATCACCTTGTCTCACACCAGTTTGAATGTCGAAGGGTTCTGAAATGTCCCCCATAAATTTTACTTTCGATTTCGTGCCAGTTAGTGTTTATGTGTGTTGGGATAGATCCTCTCTGATGATGATTTTCTCTCTCCGATGATCTCCAATCTCCTCCAATCCTCCAATTCTCTCTCTTCTAAAATTTGAAATAGTGACAGCCTTTTTGAAATCTACAAATGTACATACTATGGGGTTTTTTGGTTGAAAATTTGCGCTCGCATTTTGAGAATGGTTTTGTGGTTGAAAATTTGCTTTGGACAAGACCTGTTCGGTCTGAATCATAATGCAGAACTAGAGGTCAGAATTTGGCGGGGAGGGAGCAAGACAAAAATTCATTCATTTTATTCTATGGCATTATTATTATTATTATTATTATTATTATAATACATCTTTATTGTTGATGTTATTGCATACCCCAACGCACAGCAGAAAATACACAGAGCGCTCACTCTTAGTCGTTGGCATTTATACTTGGGATTTTCTAACGTGGCATCTGCGGGTAGTATCTCCATGATGGAATATGACATCACTTTTTGGGTCTTTCTCGGTCCTTTCGCAAGATGTCGCATCATCGCGACCATATCAAGCAGTGCTGCAGATGAAGCGACTCTAGCGGCAGGACCGAGAAAGACGCGAAAAGCCGTGCCGTATTCCACTCTTGAGGTACTACCTCAGATGCCGTTAGAATAACCCAAGTATATACTCGTACGTGGATTCCACGTGGAAAATAAGTCATCTCTAGAGATATTTTTTTTTGTCTCTGAAAAGAAAGGGGAAAAATCAAACCCACGGTTATGCTCTAGGACGCAGCGCAACGGCGCTGCACTCGCGCCCCATGATGTGCTTACGCCCCAAGATGTTGGAAGATTATTTCGAAATTTATTTTTCCGGAAAAAATTTCGAAGATTATTTCGGCCTCTTTCGAATTATTCATTATACAATTATTTTCACACATTTCGCTAATTTGTAATTATTAGATAATACAGAAAAGTTAAGGAATGACATTTTCATTAATACATTTTAAATATTTGAAATGATTGTAAAAAGTGACGCTAGAAGTAGGGGAGGTGCATTTACGTCTGTTTTTTCGCTTATGTAAAGGTCTTAGTTTCATGATCGTAAATTAGTATACATTTATTTCACTCAAAACATGTGGAAACTTGGTACGAACGTGAATCGATAGTTATGCCTCTGATGAACGACCCAGCAATTAAGTGTAGAACGAATCGATATGCATGAAGAAGACCGAAATGATCATACGGAGTGAATATTGTACATAGAAATTATAGTCGCCAATTTGGCCTTATTGAGCCTATGTGCAGAAAAAGTTCGACTTAGTGTTAGAAAATTGGAGTGAACTGGCTTGAAAAAGAAATGCATGTTTATGTAGATTTGGACATGTATACGTTGTGGTATGGTGGCAGTTCCCAACTAATGACGCGGGCTTTTGTGTTGTAAAATGAGTGTTTGAGAGCTGTTTTGTGATGTGCAGGAAATTTCTTTCTGTAAGATTGTAACGTACAATACATAAAGTGTCGCGCTGTGTTTGCATGTATGCGTTGTTTATTTTTATTTTCCTTTTTGTTTGTAGGGAAACGTCGAAAGAGAACCTGCCACAACAGATTTTTAACTGTGCTATGAACAGCATTTGTGTTTTGAAAATATATCTCCTGAGGAAGTTAAAGAATGGTAACTTCAAACCAGTTTCTGTGAAACTATAGTTTGAAACAAAGTGGTATAGTGTACCATCTTCAGAAAATTCTAAAAAATGAGAATAATGAAGGAAAATCTGTTCCTTACATTTACATGCCACCAAATTCTAACATGAGTTGATGGGGTTTTCACATGGTGTCAGTATGTTACTCTTGTACAAACATTGGGTCATTATATTTTGTGGCAGTTTATTAATGTACTTTGATTATAATGAAAAGGTAGTACTATTCATTGATATTTTCATACAGCATACGTAATACTCGGATTGGAAATAATTTTTTTGTTTTTATTTTTTCATGAATGTGAAACAAGTATTCAAAATACATTTTCTTGCATTGATCTGGAATTTTTGTTTAATTCATAATTATCTCTGTGATTGTAGTTTTGTACCTCAAGAGAATTTTGTGAACATATAAGTGCTTAAGTCAAGGGATCCTTATTCTAATGAAAAGGCTTCCTAATTCCAATTAGAGCTAGTGGATTAGTATTATGTTGTTATGCTAGAATGTTGACAGTTACTAAAAATATGTTATTTATGATAAGTTATCTCCCATGGTTGATAATTAATTTTTTGTAAAATAATGTTCTGTATCTTAGAAGAGATGGGATTTTCAAAAAATTGCAAAAATTGTTCATTGTTAAGATGTTTATTGAAAGAAAATGGTAATTACAGAACTTAACATTAGATATGAAAATGTAAACATTCAATTTAGGATTTAAGTTTACAGAACTTAACATTAGTTATAGAGTTTATTGGAAGCAAAAACTCTTTCTTGAGAGTTGTGAAACTTACTATTTGCAATGGTATATGTTCTTTCTTGTTCCTGTCCTCTGGGTAGTAAAAAGAGATCATTGGAAAATATGCACTTTCTTTATCATGTACATAGTAATGTGTGAATTATTTCACACAAAAGTAGATTTCCTTGCTTATTCTTACAATACAATGAAATGCATTTCCTTTGTAATTTGTTTTATCATTTCATGATACTGTCTGCACTATGTTTGTTATTTTCAAGCTAATAATTATTTAGAATGCATGAAGTAAACAATCTGATGTTTCTATTGCTCAAATTGTAGGAAAATATTTTGATACCTCAAAGTGATTTCTGTTACTATTTTTTATTGATGGAAAGAGATGCATCAAATGCAAATATTTAATGGTATGCAAAGTAGAATCAGTAATTGCATTCAACTAATTTTTGAAATTTCTGAGTGCAGGAATGCTTTCCTCATGAAATTATTTTACTTTTGAATCTGCTGTAGACATGTGAATTTCATTAGAATGATTATGACAGTTCATTACCTATGTACTTGTTCAGAAATTTCAAAATCAGTGTTGTTTCAATTATGTTTTATGTATTTTAATTAGTATATGACTTGAACATTTTAAATGTTGTATTTGATTAAAATCTGTTGACAAAAATTAATCTGAATCCTTTACATCGATGTGTATATAGAGTATTTGTGAATATGAGACTGGAAAGCACAAGTGATCTTGTTACTCAGTAAAATGTCAATTAGCTTTGTATCGTAATTTTGTAGTTGTATGTCTGCTGGTTGGTGTTGATATATCTAGTAAATAAGTGTCATGTGTACCTCAACACTAAGAATAATTGCTATGAGACTTTGTCACTTGTCTCAGTAATGTACAAAAATTGAATTTCCTTGTCTCAATCAATAAAAATGTGATGGAATAGTGGCAGATCCAGGGAGAGCCCCCCCCTCCCCCCCCGGCATAGTTTTCTTTCGTTACCTTCCTTTATTTAGCAAAATTGATTTAAATATTTATTTTTGTAAGAATTATGCAATTTAAAAAATAATATTGTATAGTATCATGTATACACTATAAAAATAATATACAAATCATAACAAATATGGGTATTGTTTAACAAAACTCTTTGAACCCACCCAATGATCTGCCCTTGGATGGGATACTGTTAATTTGTCAATTTTTCAGTAGCCATTGTTCCCTTTTGTGGTAGAAGCTTACGAGTTTTTAGTGTTCTTAAAATATGCATTTATACCTTTGTGTATGTTACATAGCGCATGTGAAACCATGGTGAAAGAGTATTATTCAAGGCAAGCTTTTTGAAATATTCCTTTAGTGTATTTATATTATATGTTTTGGTTTTTGTATGTTTTGTTTGTAAAACGTGCATAGTAATCAACTTGCAGTTCACATAAATTATTTGGGAGACCATTATCAACTTATATTTTTGAAAATGATGTTATGATCAGAAAAAGCATGGTAAATTTTTCAAGAAATCCTTTACCCAATTTTAAACAAGTGTCTGTAAATTGTCTCAGTTTTATATAAGTTCAGATTTTTTTAAAATAAAAGCTGTTATTTTCAATTCAAATTGTCTCAGTTTTATATAAGTTCATTTCTTTGATGAGCAAATGCAAGTGATGAAAGACATCATGTATATGACTGTAGTAGGTAATAGATATTTTCAGCATCCCAGTACTGAACAATATTCCAATAGGTGCTTCATTTTGGTCCATTGATGAAGCAACATCTTTAAGAAAAGAAAAAAAAATTGCAGTTTGTGTTGATTTTGGTTTTCTAAAACAGTAATGCGAGTCTGAAAACACTTTGTTTTTCCTGAGAAAGTTTCCATTCGAGTAAAGAAAAGCTCTCTAATATTTTTGGGAAAACTGATGAAAGAAAAATTGATGATAATTTGAATATCATTTTTGTTCTTTTTAGTGGCTTAATTTTTGCTGTTTGAAAATATTCCTTTGCATAAGAAGCATTGAAATGTGAGTTAACGGTTGTATAAAAGTATGTGCACAAGTTTTAATAAACAGTCCAGAAATTCATAAACCAGATGAATATTTATTTCTTGGCTTACTGACTATTTGAGCATTTTGTTGGAAGAAGTTTCAGAAATAAACATCATGTCGGAAATTTTGGAAGCATATGGTTGAATTTTGTGGTTTTAGTACTTCATGAGATCAGCAGCAATTGTGGAAAAGTGTTGGATGAAGAGATTTGCAACTTGTTCTGGATTTCTTGCTTCTCTTCGTTATCCTTTCTAACAATATTTTCTACCAGGTATCAAGATGATGTGGATGTATTTTTACGATATTCACATTACTTTAGTTTTTTACTAGTGTTCAAAATATCATGATTATTTTCATTATTTTTGCTGAACTATTACTCTCTTAAAATTCTTTGTCTTCTGAGAAGTAGACAAGAAAATTGGGCGATACGTAATGATGTTTAGAAATAAAGTTAAGGGTACGTTTTTTTTTTTACATGGTGTTCTAATTCCTTGTGTGATCCAAGTATTACTTTTCCGTGAAATGGTTAATTTCTCTTTTTAAGAGGAAAGCATGCGTAAAGTAAATTGAAAGCTTTGAGAAAAATAAGTTATAGTTTTTTTTTAGGTCAACTGCATGCCATGATTCCTTCAGCAAGTAGTCAGTAAATAATTTTATGTTAACTTTAGTGAATGCTCAGCACATGCGTGTATTATTTATTGTGTCAGTAATAGTTATGAGTAATAGTAAGAATTTTTGCATCGTGGTCACTGTAATCTAGATTATTCGTATTTTCATTTCTAGGTCTGGTTTTGTTGATTATAATTTGACCTAATGCTTTTGTGATTTAAATATATTCTGTGCAGGTACATTCACTATAACATCTAAATTAAAAGAATAAAGTAAATTGAGAAACTGCTCTTTGTTCATAGGATTCCAAAAATCAATACTGAAATCTCACATACAACAATGCATTTTAAAGAGATTACTAATTTTGTTCAGAATTATCTCTAGATTTTCTAATAAAATGAAATAATCTAAAGCTTGCTTTGTTGGAGATCTAGATGCAAAGTAAGATAATGTTGGGTGTAGTAAGATGTAAGACTTGCTTCAAAAACTTTTGCAACGGCATGTAAATTGAATTCTGAAAAGAAGGTAGAATCAATACCATTTCTTAGGGAAATACACGGACCTCCGTAAGCAGGGTGCTTATTTGATTCCCTCGCTCTACAATAAGATCCTGCAAGGTAAAAAAATAGGTATTTGGAGTGTGTTTGATAATTTTGAGACAACAAATGTACTGTAAAGCAAAAGATAACTATTTGACTTAGATCACACTGTAATGTTTCTGTCGCAATCACCAGTAGAAACAGTTTCAGCCAAGTCGTCGTAAGTAGTAACACTATCCTAAATCCACAAAGAGTCCAGGCACGAGCACGTTCATGTAATTTGTCACCAATAGTTCCCTGCTAGTTCGGAATCTCGAGTGTTCGGGTCGCGCCGCGGCCTTCGCCCGGTGCCCCTCTAAGTCGGGAGGTAGATGCTCTGTCGCCCCAACCAGCTGTAGGAGGGGGTCCTCCCAGTCGTCCGGTCGCTCCACCGTGGCGACGGGGCACGCCCGCTTCCTGGCGGCGGTCCGGATACCTCGTAGCCCGGCGGGTTTCTGCAGCCCGCTCTGGCGGACACCACACTCCCCGCCTAATAGTGGGCGTAGGGGCGAGGCGCCACTGCGCGCACTGCGGCGCCTGGGCGCTGCCTTCTGTGCCCTCTGCCGGGGCTTGATCCTGCTAGTTCTGCCCGTGGTGATGTTGCACCTCTGCATCGGAGGCCGTATCCTGCATCCTGAGTCGCTACCGTCTGGCAGCGGCTGCTGATGCTGCATCTGTTCCGGTCGCGGATGATGAACCTCTACGTCCGGGGCCGCCTCGCTCATCTCGCTGTCACTGTCGTGGAGGCGGGCCCGTCCTATTAGCCGCGGATCCGCTTGCCGGTGCTCGAATACCGCCTCCGTGCTGCTGCTACTGCTGCTTTCTGCTTTCTTGCTCGGCCGGTTGCTGGTCTGTGCCGAGCGTGATTACCTGACCACCTCTCTGAAAACTGAACAGTCTGTCTGAGTTTTGATCAGGTTCTACCCCATTTCTTGTTGTGACTCATCTACTTCCGGAATCTCGAGAGTTCGCTGATATGTTCGTCTGATATGTTTCTGGTGTCTTCTAACTACCTTGTATTGCGTATGCATACATACACTCGCTCCTTCTACTACCAGTATTCTGTCCGGTACCCATTTTGGGTCATCCCTGAAACTTTGATGAACACTGGACAACCTACTGTGTATTTCGGCTCTAACTGCCCTTCCTGCTTTCATCTGTCGGATGCAGCGAAGATAACATCGTCCTCGGTTGCCGCCCGTGTAACTTTTGAGCTGGGCTCATCCTGTCTCTCCCGGCATCGCCCTGTAAGTGCATCAATAGAACTGCATGCTCCTACTAACTCCTTCATACCTTGCTTTATCATGGCTGATTTAAATATCTGAACAAAACTCTGCTTCGCTGTTCAAGGCGGGTGGTACGGTGGTGCTAGAATGCTTGATTCCATTGCTGTCGCAAAATCTCTTTAATACCTCCGACGAAACTGGGACTGTCTGACTCTGATCGCTCTGGACAATCCTTCTACGCTGCAAATTCTCTGCAGAACCTTCACCGTAGCATGTGCCGTCGGGTTCATTTCCGTCACACGGAAGTTTGTCTGCGCGTCAGTGACACATGCAGTCGATCCCGGAAGGGGCCGCGAAGTCTATATGCAGTCTATCCACAGTCCTTCCGGTTCCGGCGAAGCAACCCATTACGTCGGGATTCTTGGCAATATTGGCAGCTCTGACACGCTGACCATCTTTCGATGTCGCGGTGTATACATACGTAATAGCATCTGCCAGCTACTTCGTCAACATAATTTCCTGTGCCTCTATGCAATGTTCTTAACACCTCACTTCGGAGGCTAGCGGCAGCTACCACTACGCTGTCGCCCGTGCTCAGATGCAAAATATCTGCTTTCCTCGATAAGCGCTCTGAAGCTTGAAGAATGGTACATTCTTTCCTCTCGTCGGCCAACCTGGCGAACGTTCGCGTTCTCTTCAAGACTAGATGTACCGAAAGATACTTGTGGGAAAATTCAATAGATCAGCACTATCACTGGAATTTCTGACCGATAACGTCTGAATAAATGGTCCGATTTTCGATTTCTAAACGGCTTGATGGCTCAAAAATATTTTAAAATGTTTAATTTCTCTCATAGTTTCGGGTGAATGTAAATGTGAGGTTGTAGCACGAAAATGACGTGCTTCCTGAATCAACGCTGTGTCAATCATGCAAATTGATAATTAGGAGCGTCGTAAAGTGAAATTAAAACACCCCACCCGTCCCATTTCGTTACGTCACCCACCGATTGTGAGCCCTTCCTCGACGGGCGGCACAGTTGGCCTACGGCGCGTGAGGAGGCCGACCTTTCAGGCACGCAAGCCGAGCAGTCGGTTTATATTTTCGTCCTTGCAAATTTATATATATATATATATATATATATATATATATATATATCTAACACACCACCTATTTACCTTCCACGTGGTGTGGCGTGATAGAATGAATGTCGTGAAGCCAGCTTAAATTTTCAGGAAGCAGGATCTTTGGGTCTGAACCTGACACAACGAATCCCATAAAATCGAATAAAATGAGCATATATTCAATGAAAAATACAGTGACACAACAGGATAAACACTTTAAGTAGTTGGTCAAAAAAACAAAACAAAATTGGCGTCACCTCGACTGCCTGAACACACTTTCACCGATTACAATTTACATTTGCTCATTCCTCTTCTGAATTTTCATATACCAAATTATTTTACACTTTTACTCTAGTTTTGTGCAGGCTTTTAAAATGAAATTTACACTTGTTTTAAGCATCCTGTTCACAGGTGCTAGCTTAGGCTTTGCACTCACTGTAACACTGAACAAGAAAATAAAAAAGAATAATAAATACACGTTCTAAATCTGATCCCTTACATATCACAGAAAAAAATTACTTTAACTACAGTACAATAAATCTATGACTTTTCCAGATAACATCAACTGCACAACATATGAAAATCATGAGTTTCATTTAAGTAAAATTGTTCAAGGTATGGCCTCTTGAATGGATTTAGACACGTGCGAGTGGACTTGAAACGCACTGCATCGTTCGAATACTTCTCCCACCTATTCTGGACTTTTCACCCACTCTAGCACGGATTGTCGTGTATTTGGCTATTCTCTTTCCCAACCGATCGCCCATAAAGTTACCAGTTCCTTTATTTCAACAGCTCCGCATCGCTCGCCTGTAGGTAACCTTGGGGATTTTATGCCGCTCGCCCGCGTCGCCACTCTTCTCCGCTTGCTGTCCCAGACGTTACCAGTTTCCTTCCCTGAACACTGGACTCGCTAAGCCTCCAATTTCACACCTTCTCGTACTCCGGACTCGTACGATTCTTGTTCCAGTCAAATCTTTCTACCTACGCTTCGCTCTTCCTGGGTCGTCCTTCTTCTGCCGTGCCTCGTACTAGTTTGTTCGCTCTTCCAGCCTCGAATAATTAATGTGGCTTGAGTTATGCTTTAAATTAAAAATAAAAATTATCTTACTTTGCATCTACAGACCTCCAACAAAGCAAGCTTTAGATTATTTCAATTTCTAGAAAATCTAGAGATAACTCTGAACAAAATTAGTAATCTCTCTTTTAAATCTATTGTTGTATGTGGAGATTTCATATTGATTTTCTGAGCGAATCAACGAAAAGAGCAGTTTCTCAATTTAATTCATTCTTTTAATTTAGATATTACAGTGAACGTACCTACACTGGAATACTCTAAATCACAAACAGCAATAGATCAAATTATAATTAACAAAACCACAACTAGATATGAAATAATAACGAATAATCTAGGTTACAGTGACCACGATGCACAGATTCTTACAATTACTAATAACATGAATACTGACACAATAAATAAAACACGCATGTGCAGAGCATTTACTACAGTTAACATAAAGTTATTTACGGACTACTTGCTGAAAGAATAATGGAAGGCAGTTTATAACGCTATTGACACAAATGAAAATATAATTTATTTTCTCAAAGCTTCATTTCTCTTTAACGCATGCTTTCTATTAAAAGAGAAATTAAACATTTCACGAACAAGTAATACTTGATCACAAAGGAATTAGAACATCGTGAAAATAAACGTACTCTACTTTATTTCTAAACGTCATGACGTATCTCAAGATTTCTTATCTACTTTAAAAATACAAAACATTGTTACGAAAAGTCATAAGACAGGCTAAAATCATGAAAACGATCAGATATTTTGAACTCAAATAATAAACAAAAGCAATGTGGAATATAATAAAAATACTACAAATCAACTAGAAACCCCGAGAGAATGTTGTTTTAAAATATTACGATATAAATGTGAACGATCCGGCAACAGTGGCTAGCCTCTTTAACCAATACTTTTCGAGAATTCGATCTCACCAAGGGTCTTCAGGCACAAAATTCAAAACAAAAACAAATGCTCAGCCTACCTACCACACTTTGGGCGTGTTGGTCTCAGCGTGCAGTATGATGCTGGATTTAGTTAATGTCCTGTGCGCGAATTTTACAAATTGAATTATTCCGAGTCAAACAATCACTTCCCTTGCTCTCTCAAATATCGTGAATGTTAATACGAAGAATGTTCGTGCACTCCACTTCTCAATTACATCACTTTTGTTGATACGCTTCTCAAGCTAACTTTTAACTATCGAGTTAAAATAAACTCTATGCTATCAGTTACAATCGCCGTCGCTGCTGCAATCAAAGAGCTTCAGTCTAGTCGCCGTCGCTGCTGCAATCAAAGAGAGCTTAGTCTAGTCGCCGTCGCTGCTGCAGTCATAGAGGGCTCCTCGAGGCGTGCCGATACTTATGGTACTCGCGCCTGAGGCAATTTTGGAGGGTGAATATTCTCCTCTTTCGTGACCACCCGAAAAACATTATTCTAGATCGGGCGTCAGAGTTCGAAAAGCTATGGGTACATGGCGCGTTTACAAGCCATCGCTACACCGCGTACCCTACTCCTCTCTGTTGGTGGGCTTCTTTTCGTAGCTGATGGTGGCGTTATGGGGTTGTCTAATCCCATATATATATATATATATATATATATATATATATAATAACATACATATTCTGATTGGACATCCCGCCTAGCAATTCCTAGGCGCCTATCGGGAATTCCCATATCATGCTCTTGCGAGCTGTGTGTGATACCTCAGGGCAGTGGATCTTTCTGATAGGGAAATCCAAACAAGTACACATAAATCATTTATACTGGGTTTAATATTCTGAAACCCTTTTACATGGTTACATCACACATAAGAAATACACAACGATAAGAATCAATAGTACTTTTTCTGATAATGTATGAAACTTTATTCATTTCTTTCCAATGTTTAACCTTGGAATTCCTGTCGATCAGTTTACACCTGAAAGTTACTCCAATTTCTGTTTAATCTGCCCAGTGATGCCGGGTTCAGATTTGCGACATTTAGTCTCAAAACTAATTTAACATGAACTTTCACTGAAAACTCTCAAATACTCTCAACAATTACACAATACTCTCAAATAATTTATCGTCACTGTGAATAATATAAACCAAACAATTTTTTATAAAAATTCTATTGACAAGTTACTTAAAAATGGCAGAAATGTTTAGTATCTCTGCTAGTTCCGTGCACAATTTTATCTCTCCTACTAACGTTCCCTTTTAAAGTTCTCCCCGGTCGCGGGGCGTTGGCCTATATTTCAGCGCTTTGCGCTGATCACCGTTACCTCGTCGCTCCGCCCTCTGCGCGCCTCGAAGTCGACCTTGGAGTGACGGCGGCGCACGCCGGCGGTTGTGCGCTGGCGCTCGAAGGGTCTTGCTGCTGCCAGCTGCTCTTGGCTGCGGCGCGTGCCGTATCACCTCACGTCATTATCTGGCAATTCCTAGGCGCCTTCGCCACTCCCATCTTCTTCCCTCTTCCTCTCACTGCACCTCACGTCCTTGTCTGCTTCTTTCGTGCCCCCTCGTCTCGTTCTCGCTCGCGTGCGAATGTCCCTTGCACGTCGCAAATGATTGAATAATTGCGTATTTGCTTACTTCAGGCGTACGCGTCGCACTAGATATCACAATCTACTCAGCGCTTCTAATCGAAAGTAACTGCGTCTTCACCATGCAAATTACCGTCCTTCTTTGCTGACCACTGAATTATTTTTAACTATTTAATTCGAATCACTTGCTCCCGCCCTCGACAGACGACAAATTCCCCCCCGGCAAAATTCTAATAACTTCCTGACTACCTATACGTCTCTCTGACGTCCAAAAACTCCTATTTAATCCCTCGCTGAATTTTTAGGTCGAAGTTGCTGCTCGAACGGCGATCGGAACCAGAAGAAAGAATGTTCGGTCGCCCGCCGTCTTTATGTGTCCGCCCTCCTCGTAGGGGTAGCGGCGTGTCATCTCCCTCTCCCCTGTCTGACCGCTGATACGTCACCGCTCGCGCGTGCCGCGGCATTGCGCCAACAGTCTTGAGACACGCCCTTTTAAATGGCGCCGCGCTCGCTCACCTCGTCAACAGCCGTCGTTTTTTTTTTTTTTTTTTTTTTAATTTGTTGCGTCCACTCCTTGACGCAACGTGTCTCCAAGCCTCTTATGGGGCGTTGAGCGCTTTGCCCTTGGGAGTAATCCTCCATTAATTTGCTTTATTATTTTTTAATATTAGTGAAGTCTCGTCACGTCGCAGTCAGTCAGTGCCTTTTATCCCTTCGGCCAGGGCTCGACCGTTAGATCCGGGGTTCCTGGCCGGTCACCCAACCACGAACCCGCGAGTCTCGAATGCGCTTAACCTTCGTGACTTCACGGAGCGTAGTAAACGCATTCGGCTAGCGCCGCCGGCATGTTTGCATGTTGTGTAGGCATATGGGACGAACGTAAGCACCCGCATTCGTGTATATATATATATATATATATATATATATATATATATATATATGTGTGTGTGTGTGTGTGTGTGTATACGATATACACTCTCTCTCTCTCTCTCTCTCTCTATATATATATATATATATATATATATATATATATATATATATTAAATATACTAGTGAAGAAAGGTTGCTCGGGCATTTATTACATAAATTATTGTACAGGAGGAGGAATTCAATCTTTTAATGACCTGCGGCGGGACCTACCTCTATCTCTTCCATTGTATCCCTTCTCCACCCTACTGTCTGCCATGCTCTACCCGGCCGCGCCATGATAGCTGTCTTCTCTTCACCCCCAATTGGAAATTTCCGGATTAGCTCGCTCTATTTTCCACAAATAATTACATTTTTCTTATTTGAAGTTCCAGCCTTTAATCATTCACTTTATAACTAAAAGCAATAAACAAATCTAAACTACAATATAAAATACTTGTACTCATATATAAAATGTTTGTGGAGTTTTATATAATATTCAAACACTATTAAAATTGTCACGTTGTAAAACTTATCCAATTTTTATATTTTGTCTTCAATTGCATTCATAAAAAAAGTTTTGAAATTGATCTGCCAACTCGTGACCTTGAAGGCACTTACCGTTTTAAGCTGAGTATAACATGCGGAAGTTCATGCACGGGTACGGTAGTAGGTAGATCCGGAGTAATAGTTATAGATGTCATAACGTAATTGATGATTCATAATCATAATAATTAATGAAAATACTTGTATCTATTCTGAAACATAATTACCAGTTTTTATATTTCTGAACATGAGAAAATATATATGTTTAGTCCTGTGTCTAGTAACACGTTGTATGAAACTAAATTGTTCAGGTAAATCAATTCATCATACGACTGATACAATAGAAAACTAATGATCCACCAACATTACATTATGTGTAAATAATAAATTGACAATGCACTGAGCCACATAACAAAACAATATTAGCATCATTATTTTATCTCAAGTGACAGAGATTGTGGATCCTGAAATATGAATAATAGAAACCAAAGACTCCCAGATATTATTTGCTTAGACAAAAATATTTTTAGACCAATTAATTTTTATTTGTTTTTAGAATTATATGAATGAACTCATTCATTGATAGCAATTGATATGCAAAACAACTTTACAGATTAGTCTTAATATGAAATGATCATTCTAAATTATACCACTGCACAGAAATTCATCCCATATTGAAGAAAAAAAATTACTGGGTTTACAAAATCATAAATTACTTTCCTTTTTTCAATTTGTACAGGAGAGCTGAATAATAGAACTCACAGTTTTATTTATTTGCTCAGACAAACTTTTTGTTAGATAAATTAATTTCTGCTTATTTTTTATTGATAAGTATGGATGAATTCAATTATTGGGAGCAAATGATATGCAAGACTAAACCACATAGTAGTCTTAATAAATAAATGATCATTCTATAATTATCATCCACTGAACCAAACATCTTCACATATAGAAGAAAAAAGTACAACAGCAATTGATATGCGAACAACTTTACAGATTAGTTTTAATATGTAAATGGTCATTCCTAAAATACATACCACTGCACAAATCTCCTTCAAATATTGAAGAAAAACTTTTACTGTGTCCTGAAGACAAATAAACATTTTCAATTGTACCAATTGTAACGTGAGAGCTGAATAATAGAAACCAAGAACTCCCAGATTTATATATTTGCTCAGAGAATTTTTTTTAGATAAATTAAGTTTTTCTTATATTTTATGGAAAAATGTGTTTTATGGAAAAATGTGTTCTTGTTTTCACGGGAGAGAGTGAGTACTTCAGCAAGTCGATCTTCCCTCTGAGTAACCGATTCAAAATTTTAGTATACTGCCCATCTCTTGGCATTTGTAATCTGTTTTGACAATTGTGACACTCGTTTAGTCAAAGAATTCAGTTGTCACAAATTTCTGTCAAAGAAGACGTTGTTTAGATTGTATACGATATGTGTATTTTGTACATTGTACATTACTGTATATCTGTACTGTATATTATTGTACTTTTTATTTTCTCAACCTACTTCAATTATTAAACACTTTAAAACTCATAATGATTTCTTGCCACTAGTATAAACACGGACAAAGAGGAATGCATGAACATTGAAATTATTTACCACTTCAGTTCGGCTTTCTTTCAAATGTTCACACAGGGACATTACATAATCTTATTCAAACTCCAATGAATTTCGTAATAATTTTGGACATTGATGAAATCATTAGTAGATATCAGACGTCATCCTCTGTGCATGCAGCTAAACTATTGGCTTGAATCTGTGATGTAAGGCTAGGCGAAAAATGTCCAGAAAAGTAATTATTTTGAAAATATATTACTATTTATGTTTGTAAATCATAGCCTATAGTACTCCAGGCCTTTAAAGGATGCTAGCACAAAAGTTTCATCGCGTTGGATTCAGTAGATTCAGAGATTACCGCTGGAAGACAACACTTCTGTCTTTATATATATATATATATATATATATATATATATATATATATATATATATATATATATATATAAAAGTTTCTTTAGGGAAACGTGCGTTTCATAATATATATATATATTATTGAAACGCACCGCGTTTCCACCAAAGAAACGGAGACATCAAGCAAGAACACGGCAGAACGGTTGAAGGGCGCTCGCTAGCCACGAAAAAGGTTACGAGCGCGAAGGGTGGTCGGTTGGCCCGAGCGTGGAACGACGCCGCGAGGAGTCAGTGTCTGGCGGCCGCCGGCGAGGAAGGACGTATCTGGAGCTGCTCCGCGAGCGAAAAGCAAAATAGTATCGCGAACGAACGAGTGCAGAAAGATTAATTGACGGACATTTGTGCTTGATAACCATCAATAGTCGATCGGACATATTGCCAAAGTGATAGCTGCTATCTGAGTAATACAGATCAGAAGATTACGCCAGTGCAGGCAACCGAGAGTCCCCGAAGCCGCACGACGCTCGTAGAGGAAGAAGTAAACGGTAAATATTTCTTCGATCGATAAGATCGAGAGCTAACAGTGATTCTGGGTTATATGAAAGAAAAGGGTAAGGACCACTCATAGATATTGTATCATTAGTGATTTGTATAGAATTAATAAATAGTTCAGTTATTTTGTTCACGAACAGTGGTGTTTGATTAATAACCTGAGCCCATTCACGAGAAAGAACACCTGTCCCTTACAAATAAATTTACTGAGAACAAGCCGGCCTACCGGTACGTCACAGTTGGCCTGAACAGGACTCGTGTATTTAAGAAATGATGGCTCAGGGGATTAATTTAACAAGGAATAAAACTAATGACTTTGAATTAACAAACTTGTGTAATAATTTTAAGAAACATAACAGTTTGAACAGGAAATATTGAAATAAAACAGTGTGCATGTGCAGTTGTTTACTAGGAAAAAGTAGTAGAAATTTATTATTGTCATTTATGTAAAGGTAAATACTGTTGAGGAAATATAAAGCAATTATAGAAATATTGACAGGCAATGTAATTGTGAATGAAATATTATTTAGTTAAATATGTGGTCAGTCAATCCAGAAAACAGTATGCAGAGTACCTATTATGTATGTAAAGGGAAAACAGTGTGTATAAGTATTGTGTTTGTTAGAATAATTATTTGTGTACATGATAACATATACCACAGTTAAGTGAATTGTTTTTCAATATTGGATAAAGCAAAGAAATTAGTAGAATTTGTAGGAAAGTTTAATGAATACAAGAGAAATTAATGTCATTTGTGTACATTGTATATGCTAATTATTTTGAGCATATGGGCATGAATCTACAAGATAATTGTCAGAATCATCTAAAGGAGTATAGCCCAGGTGTGGAGGGCATTGTTTATTAGCAGTGAATGGAAAGTAATTAATAGTGAAGGAATTAATATTGATTTGTTGGAATTTTGGGGTATGTCAAAACTGCATACAGTATATTTTTGTGTCATTATTGAGGAAGCTGTAGGAGTGTGTGTGAAATGAGACTGTGGATTATTGTTGTGAATTTGAATTGAAGTTGTGTATGCTAATGTTTGGAATTTTCAGAAGTGTTATTTGTTTTATTTTGATATGTGATGTGTTTTGAAGGTATTTGTGTAGTGAATTTATGTGCATAGTGATGTTAAAATTTATTTGCAGAGAGTGGATAATTGTATGTCATATGTGGTAACTGTGTAGTGAAAATTGGGTTGGTCATATAGTAGACTATACAATTGTGGTTTCATGCAAATTTAAAACGAATAGTATTCAGCTAATGCCTAGAATCACTGATAGGTCATTGTTTCAATACAATTACTTGGGAATTAGACTAATTAAATCAGGGAACAATTGCAGTAGTATTGCGAGCGTAGACGAGCTGAGGGCGGCATTACAAGCGCGGAAGCAGTAAAAGCGATTGAGAAAAATGAGTGAACGATACGAAGCGCTGAAGACAAGAAATTGATTGCGACAGCAAAATGGAGGCTCAAAAGGCGATGTTGGAACGGAATGAGAAGATAGAGCGTGTAGAAGACTCGGATGAAGGAATCGGAAGTACGTTCCTGGATAGTAGGAATCCTGGAGTTGAAGAAATTAGATGACACGTCGGCGATTGTTTTGATGAAGAAGTAAAAGTCACATCAACGCCGATGGACCAGTAGAGGGAACCCAAGTCAGAGCACCAAGCAAATATATCATCGGATTTGATGTTAATAATGAAAATGATTAACGACCGACTTGATAAAACGGCAGAGGAACAAGAGAAAAGATCAGAGAAGCAGCTTAAGGCGATTAAGAACAGGATAGAAGGCGAACAACAAATCAAGATGATAGAAGAACAAAGAAGGTAATCGAGGAACAAAAAAAGATCGAAAGGCAGCTATGGCGATTGAAGAACAATTGAGAAATCGGCAGAAGAACAAAGAAGGCAATCAAGGAACAGAACGGAAGGTTAATGGAGGAAATTAAAAAACAAATAGGACCTCTTAACAAGCAAATCGAGGAAACCCAGCAGAAAATGAAGAAGATAGCGGAACAGGTCGAGATTCAAAACCAATCTATCGCCAGTAAATTTGTAGAGCAGGATCAGAAGATAGAATCCCAGATCGACAAATTGGGCGGAGTAAATTTGTAGAGGGATCAACAACTTGAAGAAGATTACCGCACAAAGTAGAGGTACAAAACCAGATTCGAATGAAATCCAGATGGCGGAGAGCAAGAGGGCGAACATCCAGGATCAAATCACGAACGAGGTGCGCAAAAGGGAAGAAGACACCAAAATACTACAGCAATCAATCAAAGAAGAAATACAGGGGAATATACGAATGTGCGAAGAAAAGGTATCATCCCTGCAATCCGATATGGAGCTAATCAAAGAATACCGGACGACGCCGATCATTGCGGGCGGAATCCAACCATCCCTGCAATCCGATATGGACTTTACGCCTCCAAAATCATTGAAGTTTTCGGAGATGGTCGAGAAACCATGCGCCTTCATGCGGGCAGCGGAACGACACCGAGCCGTGATCAACACATCGGAAAGTTGCAAGGTCCAGTTTTTGTATTTGATGTTGGAGGGGAACGCCCGGACGTGGGCCGACACATTTGATGTATTTCCGGAGACGCTGAAGGAATTTCAAGACCGGTTCTATAAGCGGTATTGGAACGGTGAGATTCAAATGAATGTGAAGTTAAATCTAATGAATGGTTATTATACTCAGTCGATGGGAACTCTGCGGAATATGCGACGCAACGTGTTGGAGATTGTAGGACACTACGTCCCCCAATGAATGATCAAGAAATTATGTGTTTATTGACACGTCAGTTTCCGTGTCGATCCAAAATAATTTGAGAAGTTCGAACCATACCAATTTAGAGAGCTTTATGAACGCCTTAGGAGGATATGACTTAACATTTCAATGCCCGAAGAATAAGAGGGAAGGAAACGTGAACGCTTTAGAACGGAACCAGTCAATGGACAAGGGAATGGTGGTGGGGCAGGCAACCAGTGGACGCGACACGAGACAGGAAGCCGGTGGCAATCGGAACCGAGTAACCAAAGACCGGATTGGGGTGGACAAAACCCAAACCGTCGAGAAGAAGAGAGAACGAACGAGGTGCGCCAATCAATCAACACGGCCTGGTCCAAGTTGAGGACAGGGAACATCTTTAAACAGATAGAGTCCGTGATGATAGGCGACCCCATGACGACACAAGGGAAGAAGAGCTGAATGTGGTCCCTATCAATACGATTCAGTCGGTGTCCTATGAATCACAACCGTGGCAGGAAAAAGTTCGGAAGTTCGCAAGAAAATGTCCACGATCAAGTAGAATGCGAAGGGGGGTAACGGAAGCTACTGGTTGATACTGGTTGTACTACAACAGTTATATCAGAGGAATTTATAATGAGTTGATTGCGAAAGGAAAGCAAGTAATGAGCTTGCCCATGAATAGGCGTACGTGATAGGAGCCACTCAGAAGAAGTCAAGCCCTATCACGAAACAAATAATGTTTAATGCTGAAATTGACTCGAAGTACGAAGTGGTAGCTCTAGTAGTAAAGAGGTTGTGTATCCGATGATTATAGGGACAGATTTTATCCGAACGACGCGCGATTATTGATCTTGACCACGGAGTGGTAGAACTAGGAAGCCAGAGAATCGAGATGGACATGGGAATGGAGAGGAATTAGAAATATGTAGGGCGTGTTATCGGAGGAGGGATAGAAGAAAGATTGAAACAACAGGTTGACCAGATAGAAGTATTGGAAGCCCAGCAGAAAACTAGGCTGTTAGACTACTGATAGAAAACAAAAGGGTATTTCAGAAGAATCGGGCACCGATCAAGGATTTGAATTCCGTATACAACTTACAGATTACACTCCTTTAGGCAGCAAACTACCTGATACCGGTAGTATTGAAGCAAGAAGTAGCAGAGTTGCTGGCATCCATGGTGAGCGACGGCATTATCAAGGAAGCAAGGACGTCGTACACGAATCCCATTGTAATCGTAAAGAAGAAGGACGGAGGATTCGATTATGCTTTAGATGCTGGCGTTAAATGCAGTGACGCTCCCATTTAGGATGCACCCTGTCAGTGGAAGAAGCATTACAAAGATTTGGGGTAGTATGATCTTTTCGAGTACAGATTTCAGTAAGGCTTATTGGCAAATGCAGGTTGCTGAAGAAGACCAGAAATATACGGGGTTTTCATTCGAGGAATATACTATGTATTTTGTAGATACCGTTTGGGCTAGAATAGCGGAGCGCACTGATTCAGTGCATAGATCAAATATTAAGGAAGATGCAGAACCGAGTCACACGTACGTGGATGATATTGTCCTGCAGGCAAGATCCATCGAGCAACACTTCCAAGATTTGCAAGAACTGCTCCAGATTCTACAAGAGAATAACCTGGTGTTAAATCTGAAGAAATCAACGTGGTTCACCAAGAAGATTGAATCTTTGGGTACGTCATATCAACCGAAGGGATAAGCATTAGACCAGAAACGCTGAAGAAATCCGAAACTTACCGCCACCGAGAACGAATAAGCGAGTGCGCAGGTTCATTAGCATGCAATTATTACTCGAGATTCTGTCCAAATTTGCGGACGTTATGTATCCGTTCTACCAACTGCTAAAAAGGGTCAAAATGGAAATGGGATGACGCCTACCAGGAGGCATTTGATAGATAAAGACATGTTTTATAACAGCTGCTGTATATTCACCCGATTTTTCAAAGCATGTATCGTCCAAACTGACAGAGCGACTTTGGGATTGGGGCGATGCTTTACGTTATCGATGGCCAAGAGAAAATCGTGTCTATTATCAGCCGAACTCCTGAAGGGACCTGAGTTACGATTTTTCGGCGACGGAAAAGGAAGCCAACGCTATAGTGTGGGCAATATCAATTTGCGTATTTGAAAGGACGACATTTCAAAGTACGTACTGACTATCAAGCATTAACGTTTTTGAGTAGATGCCACTTACAAAACGATCGGCTACATCGATGGGTGATGGCATTGCAAGAGTACCATTCGATATAGAACATTGCAAAGGAACTAATAACCATTTGCAGGACTTATTAAGCGCAAAGAGCCAGGTAGGGAAGCCAGATACGCCAATGCGAGTGATTTCAGGTAAGGTGATCGATTTGGGCATATCAAGATCACCATTATTTGATTGGGAGGACTTAGTAACATTACAAGAAGGGATGATGAAATCTACAAGGTGAAGAGATTTAAGCAAGGACAACTAGCCGAGGACGACATGGACGTAGCGGCACTTAGAAGAAATCAACACGCTGGAAAGTAGTACAGAAGCAGTACGGATCAAGACCAAAGAGAATCCAGACACATGGAGGATTTGGGTTCACGAAATTGCACTGGTGAATTAATTGAATTCAGCACGTCGTTGGCACATTTCGGTGCCAAGAAGACATTCCAAACAATACAAGCTTTATCATTGAAGGAATGAGGCAAATTAGAGAACAGTACGCTCATGCATTACGTGTGTCAAAGCTAAATACCCAACCGCAAATATGACGGGCTGATGCATTACATTATACCAAAAGAAAAACGAGTTGGCTGCGTTGGATGCATACGGACCTTTGCCTCGAACGACGAACGGAATAAATACATTTTGTAATCATGGATGTCTCTCGAAGTTTGTCAGTATATCCAGTAAACAAAATTAACTCAAATAATTGCTTGAAACTCGTGAAAAGATTTATTCAATGTGGGGACGTTCAAACAGATATTATCTGACCACGGAACGATGTTCACCAGTGAAAGGTGGATAGAGGGCATACAGGGCATGGGGCGATACCGATTCATTCTACTGTGAGACACCCTCAATCAAATCGTCAGAACGGATAGAAAGAATTATCAGACTATTTAGAACATATTGTAATGAGAATCATGGGAAGTGGAATGAGTTAATACGGACATCAATCGCTGGCTGAATCAAATTCTCATGACAGTATTGGCATGACACCATGGGAAGCTCATTTCCAAAGGAAACCGCCTCACATACTATACGCTCTGGAGAGAGGAAGTCACCAGGAAGGACCACCGAAGACATCGGAACAGATACGTCAGAACTTAGTGCAAGGGTAGACAGGAAGGCAAAGTTAAGAAGAGAACATATGAGTTTCACGAGGGCAGACAGTATTGTTGCGTGTCCCCAAAGTGTCTAACCCTAAACTAAGGTTATACGCAAAATTTTTTCCATTATATGAGGGCCGTACATCATTGAACAGATAACAAACCCGAACGTGGCTAAACTAGTCAACGATAAAGAGAAGTGGTGGGACATTATAATTTTACAATTTAAGACCTTGCCCAACAAGAGAAGGCAATGGACAGAATAGACCATTAAGTCATTGAATTTTCCGGAGAAAAATCCACAAACAAGGGGGGGGGGTAATGAAACGCACCGCGTTTCCACCCAAAGAAACGGCGAGACATCAAGCAAAGAACACGGCAGAACGGTTGCAAGAGGCGCCTGCAGCCACGAAAACGGTTACGGGCGGCGAAGGGTGGTCGTTGGCCGGAGCGTGGGAACGACGCCGCGAGGAGTCAGTGTTCGTGCTGGCCGCCGGCAGGAAGGATTTTCTGAGCGTCCGCGAGCGAAAAGCAAAATAGTATCGCGAACGAACGAGTGCAGAAAGATTAATTGACGGACAATTGTGTGATAACCATCAATAGTCGATCGGACATATTGCCAAAGTGATAGCTGCTATCTGGAGTAACACAGATCAGGAAGAATCAGAAAGATGTGAAGTACGCCAGTGCGAAGCAACCCGAGAGTCCCCGAAGCCGCCGACGCTCGTAGAGGAAGAAGTAAACGGTAAATATTTCTTCGATCGATAAGATCGAGAGACTAACAGTGATTCTGGGTTATATGAAAGAAAAGGGTAAGGACCACCATAGATATTGTATAATTAGTGATTTGTATATAATTAATAAATAGTTCAGTTTATTATGTTCACGGCACAGTGGTGTTTGATTAATAACCTGAGCCCATTCACGAGAAAGAACACCTGTCCCTACAAATAAATTTACCGAGAACAAGCCGGCCTACCCGGTACGTCACAATATATATATATATATATATATATATATATATATATATATATATATATATATATAGTGAAACGCACCGTGTTTCTGCCTAAAGAAACGGCGATACATCAAGCAAGCACGCGGCAGAACGGTTGCCAGAAGGCGCTGCCAGCCACAGAAAGGTTACGGGCGGCGAAGTGTTGTCGGTTGTGCAAGGCGTGGGAAACGACGCCGCGAGGAGTCAGTGGACGACCGGTCGCCGGTGAGGAAGGAAGTACCTGGGGCTGCTCCGCGTTCGAACAAAGTAAAAGTGTCGCGAACGAATGAGCGCTGAAAAGAGTGATTGACGGACGATTTGTGCTAGATATAACCACCATTAGTAGCTCGAATGTAGTGCCAGAGTGATAGCTCTTATCTGGAGTAGTACAGATCGAGAGAACTTGTGTGCAGAGGAGTACACCACGGGACTAGTAGCCTGATGAAATGGTGAGACACGTGCTCGCAACTGTACTTTGAATAATTAGTGGCGTTTATCAGCTCGCAGAAGGTGACATTAAGAAATCTGCGAGGAGGCGCAGAGGTACCGTGGGAAGATTACGCTGGAGAACGTACTTCGGAAACGCAACGCATCGCATCGGCTGGTCCCCAGTGGAGCGGACACAGGCAGACAGCGAAGGAGCACGAGGCAACCGGAGTCCCGAAGCCGTCGACGCTCGAGGGGGGAGGATTAAACGGTAAATATTTCCTCGATCGATGTAAGATCGAAAGAACTAACAGTGATTCTGGGTGAGGTAAAGAAAAGGATAAAGACCACCACAGATATTGTAATCAATAGTGATTTGTGTAGAATAATAAATAGTTCGTGTTTATTTTGTTCACGGAACAGTGGTGTTTGATTAATAACCCCGAGTCCATTCACGAAAAAGAACACCTGTCCCTTACAAATAAATTTACTGCGAACAAGCCGGGTTAACCGGTACGTCACAATAGTAATCAGTTCCTACCTATATCCTCCCGTAGTAATTCGCTCCCACGTTTGGGCGCCACTGTAATCGTTCCTCCTCTTCCCGTCCGTCGCGTATTCACGTGCCTCCGTTAGAGCACCCCTGTAATGGTTCCTTACCTCCGTATCTGTCCCGTATTCACGCCCCCCTCCATGTTAGGGCGCCACTGTAATCGTTCCCTCTTTATCCTCCCGTATTCACGCCCCACGCTGGGGCTCCACTGTAATGGTTCCTACCTTCTATATCCGTCCCACCTGCTCCATTAATCTACGCACCTCTTACGTTCTTGGTCTCAACACTATGGTGCCCCAGCTCTCACTATTTTCCTGTCATAATCCTACACTTCGTAAAATCTTCTTCGTTTGGTTGAGCGCCTGGTTTCGTTTAAAAAAATCTTGGTCTCAACTAATCCACACAATATTCATATCTGGACGTGACTACTGTGATTAATCCATTCGGAATTGAAACGGGATACCTGCACCCTCGTGTCTGGGTCAGTTTCTAGCTAAATACAAAACAATACTCATAATCCAGGTATACATGAACCGCAATGAGCGTTTATTCATTTGCCTTCTTTCCCTTTCAATTAACCAGTTGTCAAGGCAGCTATTTGACACCTTATATAAATTGGCCGTTATTGCATGCAACATTTACACAATGGCATAAATGCCTGGATTTGAAACATAAACAAATTCAAAACCATTCATTTACACTTAAAAACATAAACAAAGTAAAATTCATACGGAATGCGCATTCCGTCGTGACTTATACTGTTATTACTTTTAACTTAATCAGCATGACTTGTCTTCGACAGAATTTTCAAAATCCATTCCCCTCTTTACTTTTCAAATAAAAACATAGATATATATTTGTTCTCGACTTTCCTGGTGCTGCTAATGTGCGGCGACACTCACTGCCATCGCCCGTTGTCGATCAATGTTTTGGTGCACAGCTCTGTACCCATCTCCATCCAATCAACCGCTACCAGTTCTTGAAATCCATGAATCACCATCAAAGTCCCGTTCAAGACTATCGATGCACCTGCACGAACTCTTTTAAGTTTCATAAAATGTTCGATCGTTTTTGCGTCCCAACTTACGCGAATTCCCGTTTTTTGCAATTTAGTCCACTAAATTGTTCGCAGATAACTTAAACTTCATCTAATTGATAGTGTTCCTGCATAAACTTTCACAAAACTAATTACACAAAAATTTCGAATTTCCTATCATACCGTATGGGTGACGCGTACGCTGCGAGAGTTCAACTCACACTGAACTATCCTCTCTTTGGCATTGTTGGTCCAGGAGATATGGAAACTTTCTAAAACACTTGCCCATCACTGCAAAACATATCGTAATATGTTCATAGTTCTACGTTTACGGGCGTCTTGTTCAAACTGGTTTCATAAATGGTCTATTTTTTAAATTTAAAGAAATGTCATATCGTTATATTTCTTCCCTTCTTTTTCTTTCTTTAAAATAAATATTTCCCTGTTATTCATCCATGATGACGTCACTCCACTACGACGCGGTTCATCGTTTGTTTTTACTAATACCTCACGTAATAAATACTAATATTCAATTTATCTCGGTCCTGTGTTAATTTTCCCGTGCCGTGCTAATTTTGTCGTGATCCTAATATTACACTCTACAATTCCAGAAAGTTTGAAGTCATTTCATTAAGGCGTTCTCGAGATATTTATGAAACTGGTTTATTTGATTCTTTTGCTAACACAACAATGGGTTCCATTGTATACGTTTCAAACGTTCTGCATGCAATTTGTACCGTTTCTTGTATCTTCTTAACTCTGGGTTTCTGAATTTCCTGATTTTCGCTTTAGATTTTTCCTGAAATTCTGTTCTGATCATTGTTTATAATGCCCTTTCACGCTTTTCGCGTTTTCCGCTAATTTCTGAAAATTATATGTCCGCGTCGTCGTCGTCTATGGTTTCTTCTGTAGTTTAATGTCTATCTGATGAAATAAAATTTCGCTTTTGGGATCTGAGCGTTCTGGGGCTGTTGCAAATCATTACAATATAATATATATATATATATATATATATATATATATATATATATATATATATACATATATATTATATATATATATATATTGTGACGTCACGGATTAGACAAACCCATAACGCCACCATCAGCTACGAAAAGAAGCCCATGAACAGAGAAGACTATCCTGGATCCTACATCTTTGTTTCGACTTCATATCGAGTAGTAGTTTTGTTAATTATAATTTGATCAATGGCCTTATCAATTTTGTGTGATCCGTGTAGGTACATTAATAGCAATGTCTAAATTGAAGGAATTAATTAAATTGAGAAACTTTTCTTTCTCGCAAGATTCGACCAGAAAATCAATGTTAAAATCTCCGCATACAACAATGGATTCGAAAGAGCGATTGCAGACTTTGTTAAGTGTTATCTCAAGTTTTTCTAAGAACAAATATAATCTGCAGTTCTCTTTGTTGGAGGTCTGTAGATGCAAAGTATTATCACTTTTAGTGAAGTAAGATGTGACAGAAATTTCAAAAACATTTTCAACGGAAACACATTTAATTCCGCCAAAGAGATAGAATCAATATTATTTCTAACGTAAATACAGGAACCCCCATACGTAGGACCTTATGCGATCCCTCTCTCTGCAATAAAGCCTACGATGTAAAGTTTGAATTTGGAAAATGCTAAGTTCATTAGAGATAACAATATTCTGTAAAGCAAATTTCCGTCCAAATTTCTGTAAAACAAAGTTCATTATTCCGTACTTGGCCTACACCGAGATTTCGTAATCACTTATTGGTTGGGAGAAACAACGTTATCGGTAAATGTTTCACTTATGGTAGCAATCGGTGAAGAAACTTGTCGTTGTTTCTTTTGTTTCAAACTTTTGTTTTGAAACTCTGTTTCAAAGGAGCCATTTTGCATGCTGGCAGAGATCTAACCATATTTCCAACAGATCTCTTACATCCTCACCAACTTCAATCAGTCTCATTAGTTGGAGCTAAACAGAAATCTGTGTTCATTATCGGAGTGTCGCGTCTTCCTTCGCTTGTTTGCAGGCCATTTCTGCTGATAAAATCTTTGTAAAATCAACATTGCTATTAACCGGTTTTCATTATTTGTCTGCAAGAACATTTTCTTTCAACGTCATATGAATCAGTGTTGTCTAACACTATGTACGCACATTTGTTTAGACATTTTAATTCGCTTAGCACTTCAGAGTAACATAAAAACATCTAAGGAGATATACTTATGATATTTTGACATATAACGTAATTGTCACGATAGACTCGTGTTTCTTGTATGAGATAAAACCGTCTTTTATGACGTATTGAACATGGACACTGAATTGCTTCTATTTTAGTAGTTAGAATGCTATAACGAGTGTTCAGGTTTTTTATCAATAACTTGCACGGAAACAAGTTTTTAAGCAAAAATATGAACAAAACAGTACTTTTATTTAAGATTTTCAAAATAACTTAAAAGTTATCCGGTAAAAAAAGCGAATGCATTTATATATATGGGAAAGTAGGAAATTAATAAAGTGCAAGAGAAAATTAATATTTTGAAGTCAACGTGCTTCAGCGATACTTAAGTTCTGAAGGCCCTAGTCTTTATAGACATCTATGTGTGTGTGTGTGTGTGTGTGTGGTGTAGTATTGTGACGTCACGGATTAGACAACCCCATAACGCCACCATCAGCTCGAAAGAAGAAGCTCACGAACAGAGAGGACTAGGGTACGCGGAGGAGCGATGTAAACGCGCCATCTGCCCACAGCTTTCGAGCTATGACGCCCGAACTAGTGAATAATGTTTTTTCGGGAGGTCACGAAAGAAGGAGAACATTCACCCTCCACAATTTCCCAGGCGCAGTACCAGCGCGCCTCGAGGAACTCTCTTGACTTCAGAAGCGATGAGACTACACTGACTCTCTCGATTGCAGCAGCGACGGCGGTTGTAACTTGATAGCACAGGAGTTTATTTTAACTTGGTAGTTAAAAGGTAAAAGCGTATCTTCGAAAGTGAGGTAATTGAAATGGAGTGCACAAGCATTCGTCGCATTCACAATATTTGAGAGAGCAAGGAAGTGACTGTTTGACGCCGAAATAATTTCAAATTTGTAAAATTCGCGCAGAGGACATTAGTACGTGTTTACATACTCATTTACAACCTATTTTGGCGAAGTATTTAAATACTAAATATAAAGAAGTTTCCAACACTGCGAAAGCATAAACGACTGCCCGGCTTGCCTTTCCTGAAAGTTCGACCTCCTGCGCCACAGGCCGCTGGAGCAGGCCGTGCCGCCGCGCCGGGTCGAGAGGGCCACAACGGGCGGGTTGGGAGGCCCACAACACTATACGTTCCTATTCATCCGATTTGCATGATTGACATGGCGTTGGATTCAGGAAGCACGTCGTCATCGCGATATAAGCTCACCTTTTTAATTTAATTCCAGAACTATGAGAAAATTAAGAATATTGTTTTAAGAAAACTTTTTTGAAAAATGTTTTCGTAGCGTAAATTCTATTTTAAAAGACGTCTAATGTCGTTTACTATCGAAAATAGGACTATTTGTTCAGACGTTATCGGTGAAGTAAATTTTGATTATTTTGGTGCTCCCGTGGGGGCGTCAAATTCAACTACTGCCTTTAGCCTAAGGAAGAATTGCTTATCTTATTTCGCAGATGTTTCGGCATCACGTTATGTATCTGACCTGTCGGAAGGGGTGTATTTTTGATAGTGATGCAGTGGCGAATCCTGAACATTATTTTAAATATACCGCACCTACCGAAGCTACGTCTGCTGTAGTTTTCCTTAAAAGTGAAATATACACAGGCCTAAATGAATTCTGAGAAATAAATGTACTTACGAGTTTTCTGGAAAGTCAGGGTATGTTTTACGTAGTTTGCTTCATTAAACGATGTGTCTGATTAATCGCGACCCCTGAAGCGTGTTCTTGTTTACTAAGTGGCAGAGAACATCAATGAGTCTACCGGGAAAGGTAGATCAACTGATGTCACTGCAGCGCCTCTGACCGGGACGTCCTAGGTTCGAGTCCTGACGGCGGCGGATATTCGACACTAGCTTTTCAGCTAGGTCGAATTCAGTCGCTGTCTGTAGGAGAATTCTAGCGGCCGGCTGCTCTGATCGGTAGTTTTCGTGGTTTCTCCGATCAACACCAGGTGAATGCCGAATGCCCCATCAAACGCGCCACGGGCCGCGCGCGATCTTTCCTTCCTCTTCCTTGTCCTATCCTCTCCTTACACCCCACACTTACACTAACATGTACTACACTACCACGTATTCCGGGAGACCGGTCGGAGCTTAGAGATTGTCCGGCTGGGAGGTGCCCTGCTGGTGGGAGAGTCCTGGTTAGGGTAGACTCCACTAGCCGACGATAGGTCGGTGCCATCCAGCGGAGGAAGATCACGCCATCTCCGAGGAAAAACATGCACTACACTAACGGGACTAATGACCAAAGCAGTTGAAGCGCCGGAAACACGAAAAAATCAATCAATCAATGAGTCTGGTTAGTATCAGTTTGTTCCTCTTTACCATTTCGCTGTTTCGAAAATTGTAAAGCCTTCTGTGCATTTAGTTGCAAGTTTACTCGGATATTACTGAAATTACACATTGTAAATGCACAAAATATACGATTTGTCTTTTCATGCTTGCCTAAAGAACAAGCGAGGAAAGTATATTGTCAATTCTTCTTTTGACCAAATGTTACTACACTTATCTCTGCTAAAAAAAGACATGGTCAGAAAAACGTTTGTTTAATTTAGGGCAACCTTTAACCATTTGTGTCTAGAATAATTAGAAGTACAGACGTGTCTGCTGTACTCTGGCTTCTCTCTTGAAATTTTGCAGTAAAACCTGGAAGTTCTGTTGTTAAGCCAACCGATGTCGCTTTTCTGAAAACCGAATACTACTAAATTCAGTTCGTAATAATTGTTCTATAACACAATCACATGAACCATTAGCTTGTGGATCTTTAACGCACGCCATTTTCACAAACAAATTGAGACAAGCGAAATTTACGAACGACCTGCACAGGGCTGTTCACCGGAATATTTGCGGTGCCTACGGACCGTTCAGCCGCGCATCCTCCTCTCCCGCCCTGAAACATGAGGACCGAAGGTTATCACAGTGGGCATGCGGTGCTTCCCCTAGCAGCATATTTTCTGGGCAGCATTAGGAACTGTACGAAACTTCTCCCTCTTGCGTAGTGTATAGCGCAGAAACTTGCGGAACTGATAAGGCTCCTGGTAGCACAATACTGTTGTTTTTCGCGTCTGATGTAAAGACGTACTTCTTTATTACGCCAGAAACAGTTAAAAACAATGTATGACGTGAATTGACTGTGGGGAGACGTGAATTCTGTTCACGTTTTCAAAATTCTGTGATCCCATTCCTAAACCACATACTAATTGAATTTTGAATACAGGAAGGAGAAAAAAACGCTTCAATAAATGTTGGGCTCTTATCCCTCATTATATCCTTCGTCAGGAATATGCCTATCGCGACAACATGGAAACGATAATTTGAATAACTAAATTTCCCACTGATTTCTAGGAGACGTGCACAGATAATGAAGTCATTATCTGTGCAGTCTATAAATGTATAGACGTCCAGAAGCAAAACAAGGGGCCATCTCAGCATTTGCTTAATGGATCTGGGAAACTGGACGAAAAACCTGATCGAGATGGGGGTTATTGACCCGAGACTGCGGTACAATAGTTGTTAAGGTTTACATTTATACACTCCAAATGGTAAAAATGCATTAAATATCACTGTTAAATTTAATGTTACTTTCGTTGTGATGCTCAGTAGAGTCTCTATTGTATAGAAACAGGTATGCAGCAGAAACGATTTCACTTGGGTTTTAATTTTCTATCGAATTTAATCGTTCAATGTCATCTGGCAAAGTGTTGTAAAATAATTTACACGTTATAATAATGTGAATTTTTGTAATGAGCAGTTGATACTTTCACCTGGTGAATATGATTTTTACGTCGAGTGTTATAGTAATGACATCGGCGTTTTGTGAAAATATATTCCGCCCTTAAGCAAATCATTTTTGACAAAAAACCCTGATTCGTAAATCAACAGACAAGGTGATTGTAAAATTCTTAGATTAATAAAGAGAGGCTTACAAGAATCACGTGATTTGGTTATTATTCGTATAATTCTTTTTTGAAATCTACAAATCTGGGAGCTATAAGATGTATTCCCAGAATATTATGCCATATCTCAGGCGGTAATGAACATTCGCGAAATATACACAACGATCAGTATGAAGGCTGACTGAATTTGAAAGAATTCTGAACATGTAGCAGAATGAACTTAATTTTGTGTTCAATTCATTTAAATGGACGTTCCATTTAAGGTTTGACTGAATTGGGAGATCTAAAAATGTTGTTGCCTTAACATCAGTCAATGGTACACCGTTCATTTTCAATGGAGCACAGACTAGTTTATTTGAAATGGAAAACAGCATTAAACCGTTTTCTTTTCGTTTACTATTAATTTGTTATTTCGGAACCAATTTGAAACATCTGATATTGTACTATTTACGGTTTCTTTATTGCAAAGGATGTTCGTATCATCCGCAAAGAGTTCTTCCGTTTCGAATCGTCGAGGGCATATTGTTTACGTAATGTAGGAACAGAATAGGGCCTAAAATCGATCCTTGAGGAACTCCACGTGCAATGGGCAAAGAGTCGGAAAGGTGTGTACGTATCCATCATTCCAGTAAGGTATTTCCACTCTCTGAGATCGTTGTTTAAGAATGAACATAACCAATAGCAATACTAACTTATTAGTTAGTATTGCTAGTGGTTATGTCTGTACTAACTAATACTAACCAAGGGCAATACTAACCTTAACCAGTAGCATACCCTAGAGCGATACTACGGATTCCATATGAAGGTAATTATGAAAGTAAAATGTCATGATCAATGACGACAAAAGCTTTTGAGAGATCTAAAAATAATCCAATAGGTGCCTCGTTTTGATCCTATGATGAGGCGATATCTTTAAGAAAAGAAAATATAGCCGTTTCCGTTGATTTTGATTTTTTAAATCCATGATGGCAATCTGAAAGCGCGTCATATTTACTGAGAATAGTTGCCATTCGTACGTAAAAAGTCTCTAATATTTTTGAAAAAACTGATAGAAGAGAAATGGGCCGATAATTTTGAATTTCATTTTGTTGCCTTTTTGAAGATCGGCTTCATTTGAGCTGTTTTGAAAATATCTGGAAACGTTCCGGTGCATAACGATGAATTAAATATGTGAGTTAACGGGTGTATAATGGCATAGCAGCACGTCTTTAACAAAGTATCCGGGGATTCATCTAAACCGGACGAATATTTATTTTTTAGTTTACCGATTATTTTGAGAATTTCATAAGAAGAACTTTCGGTAACCAACATCGTGTCTAAAATTTTGGGTAACTGTCTGTTTTTGAATTTTGTGACTGAAGACCCTGAGTGAGATCGGCAGCAATTCTCGAAAAGTATTGGTTAAAGATACTAGCCACTGTTGCCGGATAGTTGACATTTATATCGTTATATTTTAAAACAACATTCTCTACAAGGTTTCTAGTTGATTTGGTCGTATTTTTATTATATTCACATTGCTTTGTTTTGTTATTTGAGTTCAAAATATTCAGATCGTGTTTCATGATTTTAGACTGCCTTATGACTTTTCTTAACAATGATTTGTATTTTTAAAGTAGATAAGGAAATTTTGAGATACGTTATGACGTTCAGAATTTTTTTTATTAACACAACGAAAATTTACAATCTATTTCAATTCGAAATAATAATTAAATATGATAATTTAAAATAATGAAACAATAAATTACAGAAAAGTCCCCATTGGTACTTTACAGGATCAATATACAAACTATAGCATAAACAGAAAATATTAGAATAATAAGAACACAAAACGGAAATTATTTTGTTTGTGAATGTCAATGTCAAATACTAAAGCGGTAAGGAAGTTAAAGAGGAGGTTCTTATTGAGGCGAGATATTCTTGGCTATTGTCTAAAAGGTTTCGGGCCTAGATGGTTTGGATTGTTTCCAGGCGTTTATTGTAGTTTAGGCTAATTTATTGTATATCTCTTGAATTGTTTGAATATTGAGGTCACTGAGTGCTGCATTAGATATGTACCAAGGTGCTGATGAGATGATTCTTAAAATGTTTGACTGGAATCTTTGAAGAATTGATAAGTTTGTTCTGCTGGCTGTGCCCCAGATTTGGATTCAATATGTCCATACTGGAAGTAGGATAAGTTAGCAATTTATTTTCCAGGTACAGCTTGGATCTGTAGCCAATAAGCCAGTAGAGTTTCCTTGTTTGCAGTTGAGCTGTTGTTTCTGGCTTGTATATGCTTTTCCAGGTGAGATGTCTATCAAAGTGAAGACCTAGATATTTTACGCAATCGGTATTGTTTTTCTGTTGAATTCTACTAGCGCGCACGTTTCTTTCCTGAGAGTAAATGTAATTTGAGCTGACTTGTTCTCATTTACTTTATTCTCCACTTATTAAACTATTCTTCGAGGTGATGAGATGATCTTGCCGGTTATCGATGCTCTTCTAGGATCAGGGTCTGAAAGCTAAATAGCTATATCATCAGCAAATGTCAATTATTGTATTTTCTGTTTCAGGAATATCTGCTGTATATAACAGGTATAGTACTGGACCAAGTACGCTAACTTGTGGTACCGCAGATTGAATAGGATAAGGTCTGAAAGTTCGTTTTGATATTTGAAACTGTCGATCCGTAAGATAAGATTTGAAAATATCCAGGAAGGAATGTGGTAGATAGTTTTAATTTATACAGGAGGCCCTTATGCCATACCTTATCGAAGGCTTGCGTGACATCAAGAAAGGCAGCAGAACAGTATTGCTTGTTTTGGAAGTTGTTCTCTATATGATGTGATCCTGTTTATTTGTTCGATGGTGAGTGCTGCTGAATCCAAACTGATGATCGGGAACGATGTTACGGATGTGTGGTCGCAGTCTTGCTAGGAGAAGTTTCTCAAATACCTTAGATAAAACTGGAAGTAGGCTTATAGGACGATATGATGACGCTTCGTGTGGATTTGCCTGGTTAGAATAGCAGAATTTGAGAACCTTCCATTGGGCGGGTAATGCCCAGTGCAGAATTATCCATTGAGGAGTGCTGTGTAGTGCAATCCCTTTGCTGGTAGTTCTTTTATTAACTGGCGTAATGAGGTCATAGCCGTGCTTTTCTACAAGGCAGGGCCTTCTGTATTACTTTACATAATTGTTTAGTTGTAATAAACTTTATAGAAAGGGCATTTGTGCTGGTGAATCTAAAGATTCTTCGATTTCCCTTCATCTCCCATATTCGTAGGCGGAAGCTCTGAAAACGTTAGCGAAATGGTGTGTGAATCTTGAATTTTTCTGTAGCACTTCTGGCCCATTTACTATTTTGTCTCGAATTGGGGTTTAGGTTTGATTGGGTGCTTTAAGTATTTTGTGGCTTTAAATAGGGGTAATCTGTAGCTTCTATCGGAAAGGCTGGGGGCGTAATTTTGAAAATTGTTGTTTCTGAAGAGGCCTGCTGGGTTGTCTAGTGGCTCTATTCTAGTTGGTTTTATCTCCTGGTAGTCTTGAAGTTTCATTATTCTTCTTAACCTTCTTTTCTCAGTGACGTTGTTGAGAAATTCCGCAGGCCACATCGTGCAATTTTTAACGGAAGTTCGTTGAATTGTTGCATGCCATGCTACAGTTTGTATGCTTTGCTTGACATACTCAGTTGCTTCATCAATGTCATCAGCAGATTTTAATGGCATTCGAATTTGGACGTTGCGGGAGATCCAGTTTCGGTACACGTTCCTATTGGTATTTCTATTTACAATTATGACGGGAGCGGGTCGTAGAAATATTGTATTACTAATAGTGACAATAACAGGAATTGGCAGAAGATAGTTCATGGGATGCTTCTATGGAGTAGTAACCAGATAATATACCTTTGGCGACGAAAAATCTAGTAAGTCTGGAATTTGTTTTGGATCTGTAGGCCAATTCGTTGGTTGTCCTGTAGAGATGGTTTCAAGATGTTACAGCTTTCAGGAGTTCTCGTCCTCTCGTAGTGATGAGCCTTGATCCCCACTGTGTATGCTTTGCATTAAAGTCTCCTCCTGCTATAAATCTTGAGCCTAACTTGTTAAAGTAGGTTTCAAATCGTGCTTTATTAATATTGAATCTAGGTGGACAATAGAGAGCGCTTACTGTAAGAGGCCCACGCCAGTCAGTGATTGTTATAGTAGTAGCTTGCAGATCGATGTCTTGGAAACTCTTTTTCTTCATGATGTTTTATATTTTTTTAATGAGGATAGCAGTGCCTCCGTGTGCATGACCGTCAGGTGTTGTACCATAAAGTATATAGTTTTTAATTTGAAGTAATTCTTGACTGTAAATGTGTTTCTGATGATGATGTCAATTTTGTTCTGCGAAAGAAATATTTCGAGTTCTTGGCGATGTTGCATCAAGCATTCCATGCTGCAATTCGAAAAAAATGACATTGATGAATTTAGTCACTAATGTTGATACTAGATTTGGGAACATTTGTTGCTGGCTTTGTTGTAGCAGAACATTTTCAAATCTTTCAAATGAGTGCTGAATAATGCTCAGAATAGAGTGGTTCTCATCAAGATATTGAGGTTCTGTACGCTTTGACCGAACAATATCGGCCACGTTCTTTCGTTAGCTTGTGAACGTCTTTTGTTTACTTCATGATAAATATTTTCACTATCGTGATTTTGTGCCTGCATTGGCATCTCTTTTTGAAAATGACTTTTGTTTATTAAGTTTATAATAGCCTTTTTTAGTATTTCTGGTATATTTTAAACTTTTATAGTTTGCAGGATGATTGCCTTCACACAGAGCACATGTTGGTTCACTTTGCTTTTCTTTTCACATTTGTCAGGAGCGTGTTCTCTTCCACGTAACACACCGAAATGGGTACGCATAGTAGGTTCAGATGTTCGTATCTTTGACAATTTTACATTGAACTATGTCTCGTCGCTTCATACGGTGGTTCAAATGCAACAACACAATTGTAGCAGTCGGTTGATTTTAAATATTTCTTTGTTATTAGATTTGGTTCAAGGTCTATGAAGAACAAAGAGGTAACTTCGTTACCCTATGGCGAGCCATTTATTATATTTCTTACTTATGCCCTCTTCCAAAAGTAGCTTGATATAGTAAGGTGTTTGTGGCTTGATAAATGCTTTACTACTGCTCTCTAAGCATCTGAGTTTTTGGTGCTATTTTGATTTTGTCATTTGACATAGATTTTATCTCGAAATCTTCAGTTCTTAAAGCTTCTTCTATGGACTTTACCATGGCCGGACATTATTAACATTGGGACAAATATAAGCGGTACTGTAGATTTTCGAGGAAGTTTCCTCTGATTTTCTACTGTATCTTCTGCACTGAATACGCCAAACTTATTGTCGTGGGCACAGTAATAATATTAACATTATTATCGCTAGACGCTGTCTTTTGTCTTACCCTTCTATTTTCATTCAGGTCGATGTCGTCTGAGTTCGGTCGTTTTGGTCGAGCTGGTTTGTACGTTTGCCATGAATTCTGAGTCAGATCCACGTGTAAAGATGAATCTTGATCCATGCTGTGGCTGCCGCTGCTTTTGATTCTTCTGTTGACATTGCGTTGAGGGATAAAGCTGACCGGGTATTGGTGGCTACGACGTTCTCCCTCCATGTTGCCGTGCGTCTCATACCCTGCAGAAATACACGTTCAGAAATGAAAGAAAAATTTGCTTGTTTTACAAGATGTCCTAATCTCTTGTGTTATCCAAGGATTGCTTTTCCGTGAAATATTTAATTTTCGTTTTTGAAGAGGAAAGCAAGTGTTAAAATGAAATGAAAGAGTTGAAAAAGAATTATATTTGTCGTTTGTATCAGCAGTATTATAAACCACTTCCCAAGACTCCTGCATCAAGTAATCAATGAATAATTTTATTTTACTTTTAGTAAACAATCTAGTCATACGTGTATTATTTATGTGTCAGTGATCATATTTCTTATAATGGTAAGAATTTGTGCATCGTGGTCACTCTATCCTAGATCTTTGTTTCAACTTCATATCAGTAGTAGAGTGTTAGTATAATTTGATCAATTGCCTTCTTTGAATTTTGTGTGATCCGTGTAGGTACATTAATTGCAATGTCTAAGTTGAAGGAATTAATTAAATTGAGAAACTTTTCTTTCTCGCAAGATTCGACCAGAAAATCAATGTTAAAATCTCAACTAAAATCTCATACAACAATGGATTCAAAAGAGCGATTGCTGTGTTAAGTGTTATCTCAGTTTTCTAAGAACGAAATATAATCTGCAGCTCTCTTTGTTGGAGGTCTGTAGATGCAAAGTTATATCACTTTTAGCGAAGTAAGATGTACAACAGAAATTTCGAAAACATTTTCAACGGAATACACATTTTATTCCACCAAGGAGATAGAATCAATATTATTTCTAACGTAAATACAGGAACCCCCATACGTAGGACCTTTAGGCGATTCTCTCTCTCTGCAATAAAAGCCTGCGAGGTAAAAGTTTGGAATTTGGAAAATGCTAAGTTCATTAGGAGACAACCAATAACCAAATTCTGTAAAGCAAAGAATATCTATTTGCTTTAAATCGCTCTGTAGAGCTGTCTCGATAAACTCAGTGTCATTTGAAAGGGATTGAACATTATGGCGCAGAATGTTTATCTTTTGCAAGTATCTACACGAATGTTTTTCTGCTATATCTGACTGTAGTTGCTATATATTTACTCCATTTTTACCTCGAGTGCGTGGTCGAAGTGTGTCCCGGCAGTGACAGGCTGAGATCACTTTGTGTAATCAGTACGTAGCATTGTAGCCGATATTTTCATGTTACTTTTTGTAAAGAGGCTCCTGCCTAAAAAAAACCTTGAATATTTTATTGTAATTCTGTGTTATTTTTCTCTCTTTTTCAATAAATGTAATTTTTTCCTTAAAAAACCTTGTATATTGTTGTTTACTAGAAGCAACTGTTCCCAGAGACTTCACTAAAAGTAACCTTCACTGCTTTTAGTTCCTTGCGATCGATCTGACACTTAGGAGATTGTTTTGTTTTGTTTTCTCCGAAAATCCTTAGGAATTACGCGGAGCGGCTCATTAAACTAAGTTGTTAATAAGTATATTTTCTTATCTTTGTTATTTAAAAAAAAGGGAAATTGAGGATATAGGATAAAGGAAATGGGATTTGATTTTTGTTGCAATTAATCTGGCGGCTGACGATAGTGAAAATTATTAGTTATATTCATTTTTCCTAGCAATTTTTCACTTCACAACTTTTCACATTAAACACTTCTTCCTTTATCTACTTTATATAATTATGCCACATCATCAATAGGAACAAGGAAGGAAGGGAATCGTATCTGTAGTATGTTGAGGATATCTCACCCACGAGATACGTTATATCGGCTACAGCTTGGTAATGGATAGATCAAACGAACAATCCGGACAATTCCAAACGATAGTGTCGAAGAATTTCACTCCACCATCCTGCTAGTTCAGACCGACCCTCCGTGTTCATGGTCGCAGCTAGTGGTTTTCTAAATAGACAAGGCTGCATTGCATTGCACTGCATTTCTATACATTATTTCATTTGACGCAGGCATATGGGGATATATTATCTACCGCAGGTAAATCTAGTTGATTATCCTCGATGCCACTCTCTGTGTTGCATAGTAATGCTATACCAGATAGCATTCCCATCTTCAGACCCTAGGCCTCGTCCTTGAACGCTGACCGCAGCCTTCGTCCGTTCATAATGGTGTGCACTGAATGCATGACGTCACGCCTCTCCGTTTACGCAGGCCTTATGGTGGAATGAAGTGGGAGCCTAACTCTTTTCTTTTCCTGTCAACAGCTTCAAATACGTAACGTCGGCCGTTTTGGAAATGGCAAACTAGTGTTATGGCAAACTTTTGATATGATGGTTACACAATGCAGTAAAATTTGTCTAAGCCAGAATCATTTGGGTCTAACATTTTCTTGCATCTTGTACAGGTTTCTGGCTTATTCAAGTGTTCAATAAATAATTGTTAATCCAGAAAACGCAATCGTCCGAAAATGGAATATGTTGTATGGTTAGTTTATATCGCCCAAAATCTACATTTCACAGAAACGAAGTTCTGAAAGAGACAAAAAAATTACTTACGGAAACGCTAGACGTAGTTCCAAGAAACAAAGAACTCCATAAAATGTAAGAGATATTTTCGTCAATATTTGTAGTAGCAAAGCCATACGATGATTTAGACTTCGATTGTTTTCCTAGGAACTAGTGTATATTGTGGCAACCAACGTCAAGGTCGTCAGGCCTAATTGCCTTTTTGACCCTTGTAATCACTCATAGAATTGAATACAATTAGAGACATTCTTAATGAAAATAATTATCCCTTACTTTTTGTAAATAAATTCCTAAAAACGAGATTATCCATGATTAAGCAAAGATAATTAGGAACTACTAATGGACAATTGGTTAATGTTTTGAATGTAGAAAATGAGAAGAAAAAAATTAAAACTATTTTTCTTCCATATATTCCAAAGATTTTAAATAAATTTACGAAAGAATGCACAAAATTAAACATTGGTATTAAAACTAGAAAAATTCAAATTAATTAAAAAGTTCTACTCAGGAATGTCTAAGATTCAATTTCTCTATTAGACAAAGAAAATGTTGTTTCCTCTGTTTACTGCCTAGACTGTCCGTTGAAATATATAAGCCAAGCCAAAAGGCATCTTCAGCAGAGGATAAAAGAACATTAAAACTTCCCTGTAGCACGTCACACACAGTCACATTCTTTTTGAAGTAAATAAATAAATATATATATATATATAAATAAACATATATATATTTATATAGAAGATCAATAGTGTACCATTGACTGATGTTAAGGCAACAAAATTTTTAGGTCTCTCAATTCAGTCAAACCTTAAATGGAACGTCCATTTAAATGAATTGAACACAAATTAAGTTCATTATGCTACGCGTTCAGATTCTGCAAATTCAGTCAGCCTTCATAGTGCTCGTTGTGTATACTTCGCGAATGTTCATTCCCGCCTGAGATATGGCATAATATTCTGGGAAATACATCTTATAGCTCCCAGACTTTAGATTACAAAAACAATTGTACGAATAATACCAAATCCCACCCACGTGATTCATGTAAGCTCTCTTCATTAATCTAGGAATTCTACCATTACCGTGTCTTCTTATTTACGAATCCGTGGTTTTTGTAAAAATGACTTGCTCAAGGGCGGAATATATTTTCAGAAAATGCCAAGTCTATTACTATAACACTCGACGTGAAATCATATTCATCAGGTGACAGTATCAACAGCTCATTACAAAAATGCACATACAATACATGTACATTATTTTACAACACTTTGCCAGATGACATTAAACGATTAAATTCAATAGAAAAGTTTAAATCCCAAGTGAAATCGTTTCTGCTGCATAACTGTTTCTATACAATTGGAGACTATACTGAGCATCACAAGAAAAGGAACATTAATTTTAACAATGATACATAATGCATTATTTACCATTTGGACTGTATAAATGAGTATAAACAAGCTGTACAACTATTGTACTACAGCTTCGGGTCAATGACCCATCTCGATCAGGTTTTTCGTCCAGTTTCCCTGATCCATTGAGGAAATGCTGAGATGGCCCCTTTTTTGCTTTCTGGACATAAATGTAACTTAATTTTCTGTGCACGTCTTCTAGAATTCAGTGGGAAATACAATTATTCAAATTATCGTTTCCATGTTGTCGCGGCAGGAAGTAATAAGAGCCAACATTTATTGCTTATTTATCCTTGAAAATAGAGTTTATTACATGGAGTTTTTGATTGTTTTTTTCTCCTTTCAAAATTCAAAATTTTATTGCTTATTTATCCTGAAAATAGATTTTATTAAATGGAGTTTTGTTTTTCTCCTTTCAAAATTCAAAATTTATTGCTTATTTATTTTTGAAATAGATTTTACTACATGGGAGTTTTTGTTTTTTTTCTCCCTTTCAAAAATTCAAAATTTAAGTAGTATATGACTTAGTGTAGGGATCACAGAATTTTGAAAATGTGCACACAATTCACTTTTCCCCATAGCACGTCATACGCAGTTTTTAACTGCTTTTTTACGTAAAATAAATAAAAAAAACACTATTTGCAAGTTATGTCACTGGGAGCGAAACTAACTCTTTTTTGTGACGTCATGAATTGTAAATAACGAAAGTGAATCTGGAATAAAACCCCTGGATAGAAACTAAACTCCCATGATGATATAGTTTTCTTCCTGTAACTAAACTAAATTCCCAAGTTTCGTTACAGAGGCAGATTCGTTACAAGTCAATAGATTTCTTTGCCGTGCTTCTGATTTTAATTTCGTTACGTACTTTAGTTTCTGTGCACAAGAAACAGTAACGAATTGCTTAATTTCGCTTAGTTTCGTATTTGTTGTCATCCTTGATCATCAGAGATTTAGTTACAACTAGAGTTTCTTGTTTTTTCTTTGATAATGTATTTAAAATTTCAATTGTAATTCTATTTTTAAATTTTGCTTTGTTTACAATGTTATTCCAAATTCAAAACTTTATGATGAAAGCAACGTTTGTATGTGAAACGTAATTATTTGAAGCTGCAATGCAGAACACCCGATGATGTGAGCAATTGGGTTGTAAAAAGTGGTTATTGCCAAGATGTCAATAGAATAATTTTTTAAAGTATGAATTAATTTTATTGTCTTTGTGTAAGATGAGACCACTGCATATTTAGTAGATAGACAATTTGGCAATGTGATTACGTAGATTTTGTTCTGGTGCTTGAACTCTCCAGAGGGTTTCCTTGATTGAACATTATGTATCGGCTAAAGAAATAAGAGAACCTGGCCATACACTTGAAACTAGTGTTGTAGAGAGTTTTGGTTGCGGATTTCTGCCTGAAAACAACAAATTTGAAAGAGTATGTTATTGGTGCCGATCAGAGTGGAAAAAGCACTACTAAATTTGAAGACGGAACGAATTTCTCATCACACACTTCACGACACCTGGCATAACGCTTGTCTGCTTACATGTCAAGTGACTATTGCAACAAATTTGAAGAAAAAAGAATCTGAAAAAACACAAATAAAAAACAGTGAGTAAAAAACACACTGAAATAAAAACAGTGAAATAAAAACAAAAACGAAAAAAAAAAAAAAAAAAAAAAAAAAAAAAAACACACTAAAAAAGAACAAAACACTGAAAAAAGACCCATTTTAGGAGAAAAAATTGAGACAGTACTCTTACGTTATCACGTACAAAATGAATTTTACATGTACAAATGAATTTGGCGTCGAAATTCGTTGACAAAAATACCTTCAAATTAAAATGTTTTCTCGTCTCTGCTATTTTTTTCAGCCTGATACACGCAATAGGTGCTGAGAAAAACAAAAAATATGGAAAAGGCGTTTCTCGTATCTCTGCAAGAGATTGCCTTAGAAAGCTGCTTTTTTGTGAACTTATGTCATTCTGTATTCTCTTTCATATGGGCATCGCGATTATCGATTTTGTTTGGGGGCACTTTTCACCGCCTTATTCAGCTATACCCTCTGAACTTCTTTTTTTTTTTACAGGAATCTGTTGAGTTTTCGTAAAACTTTATTTGAAGTCCTTTCAGCCCCTTCCACTAACAAACATGTATACAAATCGATGGAAATGAGCATATTAACGGCGTGAGAGATATTTCAAATTAATTATATTTGTGTAATTTTTGAAAAACAAAACAAAACACGAAAATTGAATTTACGTCCTGTTAAACAGTGCGATTAGCATTATGTATTGAAGAAAGTAGATGGAAAAATTTGGAGCCATTTGTGGGAAAATGGCGTTTGAGCGTTTCTGAAAATTCGGAATTTTGAGGTCATTTTCTCAGAAAACTTGAGTTTGCGAGAAACTTTATTTGACATTATTTAAAGCACATCTACTCATAAATTTAATTGAATAAGGAAATTGCATCTAAGGTAAATATTACCGACGTGAGAGACAGGTCACAATTTTTTTTTAATTTTTGAAAAAAAACAAAAGAGCAATATTACGTTTATGTCCCCCGAACTTACATAACCGCTTGCATCATCCGAACTTGCATTGCTTCATATCCGCAGTACTTTGCATAATTAGTTTTATTCCATGACAGAAAAACATAATAATTTTTGGGAATTATGTTTCATTTCAAAATTCTTTTGTTATTTTCATTTTCATTGTTTTAGTCAAGTCAAAAAATCCTACGTATGGTTTAGGTGGAAGTGGTATTCACAGATGAACTGACGTTTTGCCATCAGTCGATTTTTCCACAAAATATGTATTTTCGATTCACCGCGTTTTTGAGTTTTTTTCTAAATGTAGCAACTCTATTTATCCACTTTTTCGTTATCAGCGCCCGGAAATATTAGTTTTTCCGCTGAAAAGTTTCCATTTTCCCGCAGCGTTACATAACTGTGTCTCTACTACGTAAGCAGTAGCGAGAAAATAAAAAAAATATTGGTTGCCATGGGAACCATTGAGTATTTCAATTTGGCACGTATAATGAGAATGTTTTTAAAAATTTAAATACTCATGTTTTCAATGGTTATATTTTTAAAGGTGGAATGCTGCATTTTCGGAAGAACTGGCAAAAAAATGTTTAAGGATGTGGGTAACGATTTAGATTGACCGCAAATGTTTTTTATAATTTTTCGATGGATTTTGAGAGACTGGGATGAATTGTTTGTGGAAATGAAAATGGTTTATCATAATTACGGTGACCGTCCGTTTTCTTATGCTTCGAAAACGTGTCACATGAAACACAAGAGAGCGAGAGAAAGGAGCAGTTCAAACGCGCGCCAATGTAAGGATGTGGGTAACGATTTAGATTGACCGCAAATGTTTTTTCTGTTTTTTGGCTGGATTAAACGCGCGCCAACGCGGAAGATACGAAAGAATGCTTACTGAAAATGTAGGTCATGAGAACGCCACAATAGATCGTGCGAGACCGGTAGTCAGACGGAAAAAAAAGTTATTTCTGAGGCCAGCAGCGGAACTGTGCTGACGTACCGACGACACGCCAGGGATTCGTATTGCAGCGGACTTCAGATCGGCGTCTTTTATAAAACTCTTCAGGAAGATAAGAAGAGGTAAATATCCCATTATAAATTAATTTGAACGTAATCTCGAGAGAAAGATAATAAGAGACGTTGCATTTATGATAGGAGAATGAAGGGAGGAGTTTTGAACACGTGGCAGTAAATTAATGTTGCATTCATTTATTTTTTTCCAGTTTTTATTATTTGCTCTCTTAAATTGTGTGTGCTCGTATAAAAGGTTGATCTCTGGATTTAGTTCAACAATCTGAATATCCAGTTGGTTATTAACGGTCATAATTGGAAGTCAATTAAAATTTATATATGAGTACGAAAGAATATTAACCTTGTACGAGACGGAGAATACATTTCTGGTGGGCGACTGAATTTCGACCGGGAGAGCGAGCGGTTTTGCAGAGGGGGCTACACACTGTTCTCAACTCGAAGCTCCGACGCTTCAACACAAGAAGGCGCAACGGATTTCTCGACGCGGCCGAGAAGTAAGGTCGTGCCAAATGAACAGTTCTTATATGGAAAGGAGTAATTCATTTTTAAATGGAAAGCTTATTCTAAATTCTTTACGTAGAAAGAGGGGAGAGTAAAGTATTTGCTATACTAAAAGATGAAGAAAGTAGAAGTACTATTGTTTCCTATCTCTAGCACGAGAAGACAGAATCAATTTTTTTTTAAAGGATTTGAAAATTTAAAATTGTAAATTAGTGAATAAGAATCTGAGTAAGAGACGAATGCCTGTATTAATTATTCTCTGAATTCTTAGAGAGAGAATTTCACTTTAAAGCAGTGTTAATTCAGAATTGCTAGTTTTGATTCTCAATTTGTTTTCTTTTGTATAAAGTAATTTTTTTAAGGATTCTCAGTATTGCTGAAAGTGTGTTCATTGAAAGTTTGTGTTATAAATGAAAGCAAGAAGTTGTGTATTTAGTCATTAGAGTGTGTTGTGTCTTTTCTTCCAGCCAGTCATAGTTATTGTGTATTTGATTTTTTGAGTGTCATTTCATGTAATTTGTCACAACAGCAATTTTTCTAGAATATACTAAAATAAGTGAAAAGTGATTCTAACTCGAGTTTTTAGTAATTTGCATCCAATCCAAAACGTTCATGACCCCGACACCCCTATTCTTCTTTTTTTATTATTTGTGTCCACACTGGGAGTCTTACTGAGCTAGCTGACCATCCGGCGAATTGTGTTCGCCACCCCCTAGACGTCTCAGGTCGGGAGCTGGCCTTACGGCTTGAAACCGACGAGTGGGTCGCATTACGACGCACGACGAGGGGTCGCAAACGACGAGTGGGTCGCAATATTGTAAATTGGTTATATAAAATTAAGTCCTGTATTATTATTTAAAAAATAATTTGTTGTAACTTAATCAATCGATAATAATGTTCTAATTAAGAACTAGTTGATACCGAAAGTAAATAATGTTGAAATTTGTAGTTTATCAGAATTACGAATATTCGCAATAGGCCAGTCGGTATGTATTTTTACCTGGAAAAAAGGTCATAAAACTTTTTCTTTGAGTATGTTGTGTGTAGCCAGGCTCTAGTTACAACCCCAAGTTTTCGACCTTCCAGACCTTGTGCTAATCCGAAAGCTCCAAAAAAACGGCATTTTTCTGATTTGTTTTATCTCTATAGCTCTTTAAGTCGCATAGAAATATGATTCAAATGAATTTTAAAGAGGATAAAATGTCCTACAACTTTTGTATAAAATATTTTTTAAACCAATTACCAAGAGAGCTAGAGATTTTCGAAAAAGTGTTAATTTTTTAATTCTCAAAAAAATGTGCAAATATACATATGTTTGTGAGATTGTAATAAACCTATAATTAATAGTATTACATAATATTAATAGTATTAGTATAAATAGTATTAATAGTGTTAATAATATTACATATAATAGTATTACATATAAGTATATAATTATTACTATAATAGTTGTTGTAATACTATCATGTATCTCATCGTCGGTGTAAACGTTGCCTCATAAAAGTACCCATTCCCCAAAATATTAATATACCAAAAAATTGATGTATATGTACGTGTGTTCGTGTTGCAGCTTGACTTCAAAGCGGGAAAAATGTCATTTTAACAAAACTTGGTATAATTTATTACTAGGCAATTACAATGGAAAAAATAATACGCTGGGTGTAAGAGATCCTTGGAGGGGTAGGTGGGAAAAAAGTGACATTAACAAAGTGACCATGCAACCCGCAATACATACATATTAAAATGCGCACTGAGTAGTCATAGTGGAGGAGACAGCCTAGGCTATTTAATATATGATTGTGATAAATAAACTCTGGGCAACGCCGGGTTTTCAAAATATAAATTGTAAGTAAATGGCCATTGCTTTTGCAGTATTGGATAAGTTGCAATTCTTTGAATACTGAATTAGCCGGTTAATCTCTCATAATCAATAATTAGGAATAAACTAAAGTCCGCTGTATGAAACATTATTAATATTTTCATTTATGAGACACATTCAGTTTAATTACCGTCTTAATTATCGTTTAACAAGAAAGGATATAGATGGTTATAATTTTGGCGCAATATGAACGATAAATAAAATTCCCAGCCTCGTCAGTTTCCGGAGAATTGCCTAACGCATGCTCATTCTTACGGTGCATTACATAATATATTTAAATTAGGCAAATAGATTCTAGACGACTAGTCCAATCCTAAGGAATTGTTTGACTTTTCAAACTTGACTTGATAGTAAGTGTGACATCCATGTCAGCGTGCAACACATGTGGATTTATGGCAAGACAAAACTGAAGACTTTGAAAGTACCCTGAAGCGGAAGTAGTAGGGAATGGCTGGTTCTGCATAACAATATCCGGTGTAAAAATGGCGCCACCGGATGTTGACCCGGAAGTGCACATCCGGTGTACGTGCAGTGTGTCGGCCTTGGGCCGTGACGTCACAAGGTCGCACTTTGGGCGGGCTATCTTGTGACGTGGCGTTAGTTGATCTGGTGCCCCGTCCTGTCCTGACTACCAACCTCTGAAAAAATTGGATTCAAGTAGGGGAAGACGAGTGGGGAGGCCATGCCTGTCGGTGACGAGGGGTTTACCCCTGATAATGTGAGAATAGGATGAAAACAGCATTTATTTTTTCTAAATTTTAAATATATTGTCATCATATACAATCACATAGGGCGAAAACCCTCTTGGTGGTTTGTTGAGTAGACAACGTAGTGTTTCGAGTTTGACGGAGTCATCCTCCTGGACAAGGTCGGTGACGCTGACGAGTCGTTCTTCCTGAAAGTGGAAAAAGTCTTTGCCTTTTCACTGGTGCGCCGAAGGCTGTTGCGATGGCTGTTGCGATATCTCATTGATGTTGAAGCACTTCGTCGACGTAGCGTTTTATAACCGCATCGTCTTTGTGGATGGGCACCGCCAGGTTCACGATTCCCGTATTCTGTACGTTGTTGCCGAGTTTGTTTAGACGGAGTTTTGGAATTTTTCAAGATGCTTTTAAACGTTGTTCACCAGTCGATGGACGTACGTTTTCGTTGTAGCGTCACGTGCCTCTGTAGTGTGACCAAATTGGAAAGTCGATGAAGATCGGCGTTGAAGGGTTCATCGTTTTCCCATTGGCGTAGATATTTTGCTTGATTAGCAATCAACACCTTTAGATCGGCGCGCACATCCTCGTTCGTTTGAAATGCTTGCAGGAAGCGCGCGTTCACATACGCCTTGGTGTCTACCTCTTGTCCATCGAGTCGATTTTGGATGTTTTCCAGACCGTGGCCTCCACCGTTGTCTTCTCCGTCTATCCATACATGACCGGTCAGCTCTTCCTACTCATCCGTGGAATATTCGTTGTCGCTGATGACTTGAGCAGTTGTCATCGAACTGTTGCATCTGCTGCTGTCACAATGTCTCTTATGGCAAGACTCACTACCCCCACTCCCCATCACCTTTCTAATCTCCCACACTATCTTCATAGTCATGACATCATGCACACTCTCCGTTACGCGGATGAATTTTCACGGTCACGTGGAGGGAACGTCAATTTCGTCCAAGAAAACATCTTGACTGCCGAGATCGCTCAGATCAAAATCTTCTATAAAACGCACATTAATATCTACTCCGGTTTGTCTCTGTAAGATGAGTTCTGTGCAGGAGGGCGCGTCCAGTCTCAAGATGCGAAGGAAAGATCGACAAAAATATCCTTGAATGGCCAATATCACATTTTCTTCACACTCATCTTCCATCACATCATCTTCCTCCTCTTCTTTGCTTGATGATTGTGGTTGCGGTATGAAGACGAATCGGCGGTATCGGCGGTTGCGGTATCAAGACGAATCGGCACATCGGACATGTTTGCGCTTCTATATTTTTATCTTGTCTCTCCATCCATTTTTCAATGCAATTTTTACAAAAGATATGATTGCAGATTGTTTTCATCTATAGACTATTATCATCGTTATGACAAATGGGACAAATAAAATCGGATCGGTGCGCACACTACGGAAAGTGAAGGGGGAGTAGAATCCATGGTAGGGATGAAGTTTAGAGGTTATCACAAAATTCACAAAAGGAAGCACACGAGAGCAACAGTCATCGTTATCAGTTGAAAGACACTTCAACAATCATGATACAGTCTACCCAAATCCATGATATTGATGATCGATTGTACTCTTTCTTCCATCCCACGGCGACAAGGCATGCAGTTCCGTTTCGCCGGCGGCGGTCCGTCGATGTGCGTGCGTCCGATATTCTAATGTTTGAGGCAGGGCAGAAGTTCGAGAATGCAGGGGAGTTTTTGAACGTCCTGCGGAAGTCATCTGAAGACGGCACACTCGTCTTTCGCTGCAGATGAACGACAAAGAATTGTGACGGGCAGATGGTGGAGACTCTCGTCGTCGGGTGTTCTGCGAAAGCACGGGCGCGCGAAGTAGTATTGTTTGATGGCTTCGTTGATGTCTCGGAGTTGTTCTCTTTTTGGTGGTCTGTTCCATGTGATTTCTTCGATGAGGTGCAGTGAGAACTGGAAGTGGGAATAGGAAGTGTGGTCGCTGCATTCTGCCAAACTCTTAGGGAACGTGCCGTCGTGCCTGCCGTATTTCGAACCGGATTTGCATCGGTGTTGTCGATCAAGTCGGATCGATACGTGGAGAGCCAATGCATTATTGCGAGAACGTTGAGTGTTCTTCCTGGAGCAACGACAAGACAAGACGCCTCGTCACGTTCTCTGTATATAGTTCTCGGTAGATCTTGACACGGCGATATTGTGACAGTCGAAGACTTCCAAGTCGACCACGTAACAAAAATTTTATCAATGCCGTCTACGGCTCTGCGAATCGCTTCGTGTCTACATCTGTACGGAATGTTGCACATTGCCACGGTGTACGGTCATGACGATGTTCAAGCCAAATCTTCGTGCGTCAATCGCGTGCGTTCAGATCTTCAATCTCACAGGGTGAGTGAACCGTGGACGTGCGTATTTTGTACATTTCAATGTTATGATTGTCACTTGGTATCCGTAGCTTGGTCAGCGTTTTCGAAACAAACTGTCTCTCGAAAAGCCTGGGAGGTCAATTATTGCTGTGGTCTTCGGTATCTTCGTTTGACAAGGGTGAAAGGGGCGAGGTGGCACATTAGGTGGCGGCGGTGGCGCTTTGTAAGAAAAAGAAGACGAAGTACTGTTCATTGCTTGGGGCAATGGTGGGTCGCCGGAAGATGGTCCCTTCTTGGAAAAGGATGAACATTCATATTGTTTGAGGTTCAACAATGATAACGTTAGTGGGTCAGGCGACGTTGGTGGGTCGATGGAAGATGGTGCGTCGATGGAAAAATAAATGATGTGCTCGTTCTCGCTTGCGTCTCGTCGGTGTTAGCGGCTGCGTCGACGGCCGAGATATGATCCTTCTCCTCTTCGTTATCTTCCCATATGTTGAGAGTGCGAGAATGTTGCATGTCCACCAAATCCGCCTGCCACCGCGTCGAGCCCTTTCTTAATCGCACGACGCCTAGTGTAACGACGTCGAGCTGGCGCGTATATTGCTCGCGCTAATCCTTGTCGCACGCTCGAGGTGACCTTTTTCTATTCATGGTCTGTCAGATGACTAAACAATAATACCGGCATCGCGCAGTTCGTTTTCTATTTCTCTTATTCCGGCTTCTTATTCGTTTCCGGCTTCTTTTGATGCGACTAGGAGTCGGAGTCTTCGCACCAAGTTGCTGGGGTCCCGCCAGAATTTATAGTCAGGAGGGGACACGAAATTAAGACCTTTTCCCGCTTTTTTTCGATTTCGCGTCGTCACTTTTCGTTGAAGCGTTGTTTGGTCATAGGGCACGAGGGGGAGTAGAAGGAGGAAATTGTGTTGCAAATACATTGTTGTATTTCCACGTGTTGATGGTCAATATATACTGATATATTTGTATCCTTCTCTGTGCGCGTGCGAGTGCTGGGGAATTTTCTTATGATCATTCCAGTCTCTATTTTCCACATCAAGATCGGGTTCTTTTTTGAAAATCAATTCGAGAAGGCCGATGCGCGCTTCGTAATTGTCTTGAATGTGATGAATCTGTTGTCGTGTAAATACACGATACAAATGCATCTTAGAATGACCCGCGTAAAGTGTTCTCTCCCCACTGGTCGAATGATAACGGAAATGCGGACCAGAAATGACATCAGCGCCATCCTGTTGCGGGAGCGTGCCCAGATATTGCGTCCACGCCGGATCCGCGGAATTGAAAGCATAATTGTTACTGCTTCTAGTCGAACGATGTCGAAAAAAAGGGGTCGGTGGAGGTGTTGACTGTATCTTCCTCTCCATCATTCTATGTGTTCACAGCCTCTTTGCCCCGGGGTGAGTAATTGATTTTGATTTTTCTTTCTTTTGTGAATGCGTTCTTCATCGGGGTGGTGAAATATGTCTTAAGGAAGTCGTCACGGTTTGTGTCAAATCGCCGGATTGAAGTGTCGTGTCTTTTAAAGCTTCCTTTAAAAACAGGTACATTGGTTGTCCTTCAGTGGTCGAATATAAATAGACGTTTTCGAATTTGAGATGTAGTGGTGAGGAGTGTCATGACGAGGTTCGTCTTCCCGCAGCCCAACGGTCCAACCACGAGGTCTCGAAAGCTGTCGGGCAAGATGTCCCCATGTCGACTCCCACGATCTGAGCTTCGATTGCCCTTCAACGATCCGTCGACATTCACGATAGCCAGTTTCGACGCTTGTTGAACGATGTTCATGTTGCTGAAGTGACTGAAGGCACATTGGCAACGTACACTGTTTTATCGCATTGATGAACGTTTCGCATCAAATATTAATGCTCGAACAAAGGATTGAACCCTGGACCCTTAGGTTAAAAGCCTAATGTTCTACTGCTGAGATATTCAGGCTCATCAAACTATTGAAGATAAAAGTTTAAACATTTTATTTGGTTCACAATGGCAAGTATTTCGACTTCAAGACTCAGCGCATAAGCGACGAAAATTGCATCCGGGCGCGGTTGGGATCGGCGTCACCAATTTATACTTCCCGTCGTTAATGATGCAGCTGCGCAGGAAGTCGCTTGCGGTTGGTACCAGCGGGTACGCAGAGTGGAAAAAACAAAACAAGAAAAAACAACTTTCCATGAAGACAGTCCTCTTTGGACGAATAATTTTTTAAATTTCGTTGTCTACTGTATAATAAAGAATTCATCTAGAACACATCCTTTTTCCAATGTGTCGTGCTATCACAGTGCCGCCGTGCGAGCGTAAATCGGGTAACTAGTCAATGCGTCGAGCACGCTGGTTCGAGTCCTACCACGACACATTTTTTGACACATTGTCATTAGAAGCGCATTACACATACGACACCAAATGTTTTATTTATTTCTCTTTATATAGATAAAGAGAAATAAATAAAACATTTGGTGTCGTATGTGTAATTGAATTTGAAAAATGAACCGGCGAATCTAGCGATGGCGGTGTTGGTTTGATAAGTCGGAGGAAACTACAACTTTTACGGTAAACGTCTCACTCGGATCGCTTATCCTAAGGAGCTCAACGATACTGTTCCCAAACATTATGTAGACGAAAGGATTAGCCATGTCATAGAAACGGTTGTCATAGATCGGCTCGCAGCTATGCAAATGAACTACATAATGTGGTGAATAAATCGTATTTGGGTGAGACGTTGAAACAAGCGAAAACACGGTTTATTTGTAGAGCTGTCAACATCCTGCAAAAATAACGAAGTTGAATTGCGAAATCGCGTAGGAAGCCATAAAGTGAAATCCAATGCGAATGGAAGAAACAAAGAGAAATCATTAAAAAGAAATTGAAAACCACATTGAGAAACATGAAGTACATACTCGCAACGATTTGACGACACTAAAATCAGACCTTATAGAGACGTTTAGTGCGGCACGCAGCTACGCAGATGAACTATATGCATAGCCATGCATAGAAGTCATGGTAAATGTCGAAAACATGCATAAAACAAATTGATAATATTATAGACTTCCTCAAAAAACCGTCTGCGAGCGGTGTGAAAAAACCATGTAAATACGACGGAAATCATAGATATGAAACAAACTGCTTTCAATATTCATTGATCATCGACTGTACAAATGTAAAAATTATTGAGTCATTTCGCAGAAATGAAAACTTTATATCCAGCTTCCACGGCAGATACATTTCATGTGTTATAAGGATGGACTACCGAATACACAGTGTTGTACACGGCTTTATTAAAGGTGGCAGCTTGTGAACCCTGTAATCGCGACTCTTCTTTTGTGTAGTGGCGTGAAGGTAAGCGGAGCATTAGCAGAAGGGACGCAAATAAGCGTTCGCAAAGGAGACAAACCTAAATTTGAATATGCGTATAAGGCTAGCAAATTGCCAACCTAAAATCGAAAGACAACGTCCCACTGTCTATAATTTTGAAATACAAAACTTTGGTGATTGGAGAAGAGTTGTAATGAGATAATACATATATTATAATATATATTATATCCCTTCATAAAGGGACGACACATACCAAGTCATTGGTTCATCTTCACTAGCTCTCGCTCATGGTTCGGTCTCGCACGGTATGTCACGTCACTTCAACATGTAGGTGCACGGCCTTGCGACAGTGCGACGGGGAAGAAGAACATCAGGAAATGAATGGACGGGCGAAGCGACAGGCATGAGGGGGCGACGGAAGGCTGGCTATCGTGGCAAGATAGGTGTGTTCGACCTCTGATACCCATCGTGATAGGAGCTCTAGGCGCCGTCGGTTCCGCAGCAAGCAGAGCGTCGGTCATCGCAAACGCTGTCAATAACAAGAAAGCTCATCAGCGGGAATTGGAAACAATGTTACGTCATAACGCAGCGATGGTAGCGAAGGCGGGGAGGGGCATGTCGCGAGGAAGACGAAGGAGGAGAGAAACAGGCGGTGTCCTTTTACGTTTGCGACGCACGAGAAACAGGAGAGGCTGTCCAAAAAACTCGAGGGGGTGCGGGTGCCTCGTCGAGCGCGCTCTCACACGAGGAAATGACCCGATTTGCTCGCGCGCTGTGTCTTCCACATTTTCGAGGCCTTTCTATACGTGACCGCCTGCTCCTGGGAGCGCCGCGCGAACGCGAATGCGGAGTGATCAATGTCGATGACGCACGAGGAGAGGGCAACCGTTTCGTTGCATTCGTGAAACGAGGAAGAACGGACCCCCCACCGGATTTTTTACATACATGCGCAGAAATCAAGGGACGTACAATACGTTACAAGTTCAACAATTTGATGCGGAGAACTAAGGAAGATTGTGCTTGAAATTTATGTTCTACGATTGGGATTAGTTCTACGATTGGGTAAAATGAGTATTTGAAGAGTTCCGAGGGAAAAAACAGTTCAACTTTCTCAGAGCACCCATCAAGATGCGCACCTACACGCTCAACGGGAAAGGAGTGGAAGTGAGTATCCGCTTCTCCCCAGCGATCGAACACACCGCATGAAATTGCACTAGTGTCTTTACAAACAGCACACACGGTGACAAATATTAAAGAAGGATGTAATGATTTCTCACTACGCCGACGATGGTAAGGGTGGAATAAAATACAACACATTCGTCATGAAATTAGCAACAGGGACGTAGACAATTGACGATGTTAGCTACTCGTTTCGCCGCGAACACTTCAGCGATGACTTTGGGTAGTTGTTTTGTGTCCTTGTTGGGTTTCACACGTGACGTCGAACCTACACCTCCCGTCGAGTATTTCTCCCACAAGAACGTCACGCTCGTCAAAGACTTGAACGTTCTCGTTACGTGTAATATTGTCGAGAGCGGGTTATAATCGATGAGCGCACATTCTTCATTTCCACATCGACAAGCGACCGGCTTCCATTTTTGAATTGAGTCCTCCGGAGAAAGTCTTCTATCGCGTCACACCCAAATGGATTGATGATATAACGATAAGACTCGAGAAAGACGAAGAACTCATTCCACTGAGAAGCGATACCGATCTGATCTGTTGCTTCGCTGTTGCTTCACCGCACAGGATGACATAAAATGCGGATCGCGCTACGTCCTAGGCACACGGTACTCTGCCCTAGCAATTGGATAACATTCGCCAATTGACTGCTGTTACAAGCGCTACTACGTTCTCAAAGAATATGAAAAGAGAAAAGAAGTCTAGTCCCGTCACCGCTGGCAGAAAAGATATTCTTCTCATCAACTTCCCAGAAATGAAAAAATTAATGTTCAAGGATTTAATTATCATAATTACACTATATGTACTAACGGATATAATCCAAACGTTGAAATTCGTATTCTGATTCAAAACAAAGACACCTTCGCGTATCGTGTGAATCATATATCATTATCGAAGTTTCCTTCGATCATGGCAAGCGGATGTAGACGCACACCTGCCAACTTTATCAATTACGTCTACGCATTTTTATTTTCACTAATTCGATATGAGATCAACGAGGTTCTCGTCGACAGTGTGCATCACCACACCATGAAGAACGCCTCAGCAGCGAAGAACGACTATTACTACATTACGCCGCGTTGACACCAACGGAGACCCTCGACTATCGCGATCATTCCTCAAATATCGAATTGATCGTCGATCAACGTCGATCGTCGATAGTTGATCGTCGTCGTCGACGACGGTTCGTTCGCGGCCTGGATTCCCCTCAGACTCTTCCTTCCGTTGGCGGAGGACTACAGGCGCATCGTGGCCGGTGTGAAGCACTCGTACTCGAACAGACGTCGACTGTCTTCTATCCAATGAAGAGGGGCCGCAACACATTCGAAAATAGAGATTCAACGTATCGTTTGGAGAATGCCGCACGTTAACCTCAGTGACGCAAAATGCATATGTTCAATATTCTCAACGATAGGACAAGTATACCGATTAAATTCACGAGATTTGCAAACCAACCATCGATACGATTTGAAAAATAATCTACGCGCTTTAAGAACTATTAAACGAGGAGTTTTTTCCTTATCATGAGATGCGCATAGGATGGAAGAAGGATGGTGTGCATATGCCAGAATACTTCAAAATGTTCAAAGATTTCGAAAAATCGTATTTGATCATCATCCTATTTCCTGCACTACGTATTTGGGTGTGAAATATCCGTCCGTTTGTCATCTTCGATTTGTCGCGACGCGAGGAGCCGACGATCGCATCTGCACCAGACATCAAAATCTTTTTCGAATGCAATTCGAACGTGTCCGCCAACACGCCTGCCTTTTGTCTCATTCTTTACGAACGACACATCCGCTAAAATCCAATCACAGAATCCGTTGTTTTAAACGTTACGAGGACGGTGTATCAAAGTTTGAATTTATTTCAAATCTTATTCTATATATCGAAGACAAACTTTCACATATATTTTATCTAATTACGGTAAAGTATAATCTACTGATTGTATTAAACAGTTGCAGCTTAAGTGGACGAAATTCTACGTAGCCACATTGTCAAATTTCGTAAGTACTAGCTTCAATAGATTTTGTGTCTAGCATACCTTTTGTTCTTATATTAATTTTTTTAATTTTTTAAAATTTAACACTTTTAAAATACAAAGCTCGGTTTTTGTTGCTCTTATCTGGGTTTTCTTGTATTTATTCCAATTTTTATCACGTACGCATTCGTGACAAGGCTACTGCTCGTTCTATTTTTTTACTCTCAAAGCCGATCTTCTGAAAGCCTTTACACACGTAAACAATACTTTAGATCAACATATCCGAACGTTGAGGAGATTTTAACATTGATTTTCTGGTCGAATCTTGCGAGAAAGAAAAGTTTCTCAATTTAATTAATTTCTTCAATTTAGACATTGCAATTAATGTACCTACACGGATCACACAAAATTCGATTGATCAAATTATAATTAACAAAACTACTACTCCATATGAAGTTGAAACAAAAGATGTAGGAAAATGGCGATTACGCAAGGAGGAATTTCAAACTCTTTTTCTGAGGAATCTCTTGCGTTTTCGAAGAACTTCATTCGAAGTCATTGGAAACACTTCCACTTATAAATGCAATAATGTATACCAATCAATGCAAATGTTCATATTAACGGTGTGAGAGGTACATAAAAATTACATCTGTGTAAATCCTGACCACGATGCACAAATTCTTACCATTATAAGAAATGCGATGACTGACACAATAAGTAATACACGTATGACTAGCTTGTTTACAAAAATTAAAATTAAATTATTCATTGATTACTTGATGCCGGAGTCATGGGAGCGGTTTATGATACTGTTGATACAAACGACAAATATAATTCCTTTTTTCAACTCTTTCATTTCATTTTAACACTTGCTTCAAAAAAGAAAATTAAATACTTCACGGAAATGCAATTCTTGGATAACACAACGGATTAAAACATCTTTTGAACAAACAAACGATTTCTTTCTTTCATTTCTAAACGTCATGACGTATCTCAAGATTTCCTCATCTACTTTAAAAAAATACAAATCATTGTTAAGAAGAGTCATAAAGCAGGCTAAAATCTTGAAAAACGATCAGGATATTTTGAACTCGAATAACGAAACAAAAGCAATAAGGAATATAATAAAAAATACGACCAAATCAACTAGAAACCTCGTAGAGAATGATGTTTTAAAATATAACAATATAAATGTGAACGATCCGGCAAAAGTGGCTAGCCTCTCTAACCAATACTTTTCGAGAATTGCTGCCGATCTCACTAAGTGTCTTCAGCCACAAAATTCAATAATAGACAGTTCACCCAAAATTTCGACACGATGTTGGTTTCGGAAACTTCGTCCTATGAAATTCTCAAATTAATCGGGATTTTGTTCAAAATGACTTGCTTAAGGGCAGGAATATATTTTAAGAAAATGCCGAAGTCTATTACTATAACACTCGGCGTAGAAATTATATTCATCAGGTGACGGTATCAACAGATCATTACAAAAAATTCACATACAATACAAGTACATTATTTTACGAACCTTTGCCAGATGACATAAACGATTAAGTTCAATAGAAAAGTTTAAATCCAAAGTGAAATCGTTTCTGCTGCATAACTGTTTCTATACAATTAGACTATACTGAACATCACAAGAAAAGTAACATCAATTTTAACAATGATACATAATGCATTATTTACCATTTGTACTGTATAAATGTGTATAAACAATCTGTAACAAGTTTTGTATTGCAACCTCCGGGTCAATGACCCCCATCTCGATCAGGTTTTTCGTCCAGTTTCCCTGATCCATTGAGCAAATGCTGAGATGGCCCCTTGTTTTGCTTCTGGACATAAATGTAACTTCATTATCTGTGCACGTCTTCTAGAATTAATTGGGAAATATAGTTATTCAAATGATCGTTTCCATGTTGTATTATCCCTTGACGAAGGACGTCATGGATAAGAGCCCAAAATTAATTGCTTCTTTATCCTTGAAAATAGATTTTATTGAATGAGAGCTTTTTTGTTAAGTGCACAGAATTCACTTCTCCCCATAGCGCGTCATACACAGTTTCAACTGTTTTTGACGTAAAATAAATATTTAAATATTTAGAACTCGTTCGCAACGTATAAAAAGCATGTGAAACGTATAGACTCTCATTGTCGAGACTAGAATCATGTTCACATCGAAAGAATATTGAGAGTGAATTGTGAATTTTTAACATCACGTAGTGAAGAAGAAAACCCATCCTTTTGGATGGGAAGAGTTGTTGATTTTGAAGCGCTCACCGTTCCCGTGTCTTCATGTGAACCATCGCCGAGAGAATCTTACCTTCAGGCGTGTCAAATGCATGAGCCCTTTTCAGTGTGTCTCCAAGTTGTGTACGATTTTAATGAGCACGCTCCCAAAGAATAATGTATCGCGGGTACGACGTCGCTAAACAATTGATTTTTAGAAGGCCTTACGGAGTAGCGCATCAAGGTTGCAACATCGACTTCCAGGATCCAAAACACATTCCCGTGTTGGTGTATAACGGAAGCGGGTTGGATTGGCATTTTCTCCTGCAGGCCTGGGCTCAGTAGCTTCAACAAGCTGAGCGCGATTCCTTTCTCAGAAAATCGGAAGTGTGGATTTACAGTTTCTGAATTCTTCTAAATTTTTAGGTGTAGGACTCGACATTTTGAGTCAATCCCTGTCAACAGAAAATTTGAAATTTACTTGAGCATCGCCTTCCCCTACGACCATGTGAATTGTATCTCGAAGTTGAAAGAAACGTCTTTATCCAGACAGGGGGCCTCTTTTAGTCAGCTCACAATAACATCGATCTCGGACGCGGAGAACGCTCACGCGCAGGTTGTGTGAAAGTTTTCTCCATTCAAACGTTAGGTGAGTACGCCGATTTGCATTTGAAAATCGACTCGTTGCTCATCGACACTTTTGAAACGTTTAGAAATTTGTGTTTGGATGTGTACAGTCTCGATCCCGCGTTCTATTATATCGCTCCCGGGCTCTCTGGGATTCCATGCTAAAAACTACTAGTGTCGTGCTTGAGCTTCTCACAGATGTTGATATTTTCGAAAAAGGTATTCGGGCACCTGCACCTCGTGCAGGTGGTCGGGTGCCACGGCGAAGCCAACGATGATCACGTGGGGGATTCCTATAAACCATCTGCAAACGATGCAAACAATTTTTATGGGTATAGTATGAGACATCCACTACCCACAGGGTGGTTCAGATGGTTGTCTGATACTGAAATTCACGCCTTCCAACTTGAGTTTGCGGGAGCTTGAGCAGGCGGCCGCCCAGACCGATCGCGGATACTTTCTCCAAGTTGATCTCAACTACCCAGACGATATTCAGGAGCGGCTGAGCGACTTGCCTCCTTGTCCGGAGTCACGTGTGCCCCGCGACACGAAAAGCAGGCAAGCCGAATTAATGGCGACGCTGTTGCCTAAGCGACGTTGTTATTCATACATAAAATGTAATGCAGGCAGTTGGGACAGCTCACCAACATCCATTGCATTGTCTCTTTCCAACAAAGACATTCACTTGCCACCTACATGGACCTGAACTCACGTCGACAGCGCGCGTCCTCCAATTGTTATGATATTTTTTTAACTTATGAATAACTCTGTTCACGGGAAGTCGATGGACGACGAGCGCAATCATCGGCGCATCTATCTTCCCCCTCCATCTGGAGGGGGAAGTGTGGCCCGAGGAATCTAATCGCGAATCTCGCTTTCACCTGTAGTCACCACAAGGGTGATCTGATGACCATCGAGTTGATAGAAAACAGAAGAGAAGCTCGCGAAGCGCATTTACTTAGGATTTTGTATATTAGATATTTCCACATTTAGAATGTATGCGTTTTTTATTAATATTGTAAAGAACATCTTCGTTATCTTCAACTCTGTACACGGACACCGATTCATTCATCTCTTCCTCAACGAGCATGTACGTTGAGATAAATCGATGTTGAGAATGGTTCTACATGTCCTGCTTTCCCTTCTTTCGTTTTTGCGTGCATCATTTCACGCAATAAAAAAGTCCAGGGACTGTCTAAGGGCGAATGCGAAAATGATCCCATGGTTGAATTCGTAGGTTTGCGAACCAAAATGTACTCCTTTCTGACTCGCTCTCAAGTCACCATTTCAAAAGAGAGAAAAACGTTCGGGGGAAATGTAGTAGTGGTAGGGGAGCATTTGCAATGTCATAGTACCGACGTAGAACTCTTCATTCAGTCAGCAAACATCATGGCTAGCGAAAAGCGAAAAAATGTATACCTTCTTGAAGTTGTAGAAAAGTTTAGTAGGTTTTCAACGAAAATGAGACCTGCATCATTCTCTTAAACGTCCCTCACACTTCGCAATATCAAGGTTTAATGAAAAACGGAGAAGTCATTTTTTGAAAATTTTGAAAATATCCCAGTACCACCGAAAATTTAAAAAGTCAGTTTCAAATCAAAGGGCCTCGATTGATAGATTGAGTTTGAATTTGATTTGTGATTGAGGGCGCTTCAACGGCTAGAGTCATTTGCGTCCGTGTCAAATTATTTTAAGACCAGTGCACAATATTTCAGTGCCAAGCTAACAAAAAATTAAAGTCTTTAAATAGAAAGCAAAGTAGAACTGAAAAGGAACGTATCCTAATAAAAGAGTTTGGCAGAAAATTGCTTTTTTTTAAAACCCACAGGCTAAAAGCCAATAATTAGCATTATCATCTTCTCTCAGATAAGGCTGCACAAGCCAGTCTCTCGCAACAAGCCAAAAAGCTTGCATAGAGAAGATACGTCATTTTTAGAATCTCCGCTAGAGAGATAGCAAGGTCATGCCTTCGACGGCTCTCTCTTATCTTCACAGAGAATATGCTCCAAGGTAAGATCTATTTTGCAGTATTCGCATATAGGGGGTGGGTCCCCGTGGAGGAGATAACCGTAGGAGAAATGGCAGTGACCGATCCGGAGGCGCGTTAAAATGATCTCCTCTCGCCGAGCATCACAAGATGAGGAAGAGCAAGGATTTATGGAATCCTTGATTCTCGTGAGCTTAAACACTGAGTTATGCCATTCACTGCGAATAGAACGTTTTATAAAGAGCTTAGTGTCTTCCGTGGGGACTGTGCAGATGTCTAATTCTCTTTTCTTCGAGGCAGACTTTGCCGCCTGATCAGCTATTTCATTTCCTCTTATTCTCACGTGTCCAGGGACCAAACAAAAGACTAAAATATAGTGGCGGACCAATAGATGGTGGATTTGGTGTTGCATGGTCTTTGTCAGTGGATCACAAGAGAAGGAGGAGATGGATACAAGAGAGCTTTTTGAATCACTGCAGATCACTACTTTCTTTAATGACATCGATTCAGCAAATTTATGTGCCTTCAGGGGCGCATACTTCTCTGCGGTATACACGCTGCATGAAGAGTCTAATCGAAAACCTTGCGTGGCTTTACTGCAGTAGAAGGCACATCCGACTTTGCCGTTTTGAGAGGAGCGATCGGTGTAAATGACGTAATGGCCAGGATACGTAGATTTTATCGCCTCAAATTCCGATAAGATGTACTAGGGGGAGATAGGGATTTAAGAAGGTTAGACAGTCTAAGATCTATTATCGGCCGGTGTAGTTTCCAAGGGGAAACAAGATTTCGGGAGGGGTCACAGGGTTGGGTAGTTTTATATGAATCTTCTGTAAGAGCATACGGAGTGAAGTCAAGCGAGTTGGATGGAGGACTGCTTGGCGCGAGGGAATCAACATTGGATAATTTCGCGCCACAGGAGGCACTCAGAATATCCCGCCTTCGGCTCAAAAATGGTTCTCTAGCCTCGGCCAAGAGGCATTCGATGCGACTCGTGCGGTAGGCGCCTATACTAATCCTAATGCCGGCATTGTGTATGGTATTTAATGGCCGGAGGGTTGGAGACGCTGACCCATACACTATGCTTCCGTAATTCCTTAGGGCGGATGAGACGCAAAAGACAAACACGGTCTGCGCCTCAAGAGCTACCAGTAAGAGTGCGGAGGAGATTTATAGGTGATACACATCGGCCCTGTAGTTTACGGATATGTTTTCGCCAGGTTAGGCTCTTGTCGAATGTAAGCCCAAGGAAGGTTGCGGATTCAACGAATGGAAGCTGCTGTCCTCCAAGAAAAATTCTGCAAAAGTGCATTCAAGTGGTTTTTGAAGTAGAGAACTTGAATCCTGTTTCATCGCTCCATTCCTGCAGTTTGTTGAGCACAAATTGTAGCTGCCTCTCAATAACATGCACGCTCTTAGAGGAGCAAGAAATTGCAAAGTCGTCAACGAGCAGTGATGCCTTCACAGGCTCCCGGATAACTGATGCAATACTATTGATAGCAATGGCAAACAGAGTGACACTCAAAATCGATCCCTTGGGAACACCGTTTTCTAACTGGTGACTAGAGGATAACACGTTGCCAAGGCGAACGCGGAACGATCTTGATGAAAGAAAACCTACTAGAAACAAAGGGCGCCGTCCCCTAAGGCCCCAAGTATGCAAGTTGTGAAGAATACCGTACCTCCAGGTGGTGTCATACGCTTTCTCTATATCGTAGAAAATTGCTACCAGGTGCTGACGTAGCACGAAAGAAGTGGAAATCTGCGTAGCAAGGGTGACTAGCTGGTACATGGTTGACCTGTGCTTCCTGAAGCCACATTGGAGAGGTGTAAATAGGTTCTCTTGTTCCAGGAGCCAGACCAGACGTGTATTTACTATTCGCTCTAAAAGCTTGCACACACAGCTTGTGAGCGAGATTGGGTGGTAACTTGAGGGGGTTGTTCTGTCCTTTCCTTCTTTAGGGATTGGGAGAACAATGGCCTCACTCCAAATCCTTGGTACTGCATGTTCAGCCAAAATCTTGTTGAAAATGCCGAGGAGAAAGGAACAAGCGTTTTCAGGTAGGTGTTTCAACATTTGGTTATCTGGTCTGGTCCTGGAGCAGAATCTTTCGCACAAGCGAGGGCACAGGAGGGTTCGTCCATGGAGAAAAAGGCATTGTAATCTTCCTCCACGCGACTTGAGAAGTCTAATTTACAGTTCTTCATTTTTCTTTTCGTTTTTAAGACAGAAGGGTAGGGTATCGAGCTGGAAATGTGTTCGCAATGAGAGGACATTTTTTCAGCAATTTCTTGTGGAGAAGTTAGGAGATATCCATTTACCATAAGCCCTGAAATAGACGGCGAATGGAGTCTTCCACCGATCTGTCGGACCTTTCTCCACACAAGTTTAGGGCATAAACGGCAAGAGAGTGACGAGATATAGGCTCTCCAGGACGCAGCCTTACATTCCCGTATCTAGCTCTGGCTCGGGATGTTTTATAATTTATTAGGTTTTCCATGGTTGGGAACCTACTAAGTTTTGCTAATGCCCTCTTCCGATCACGGACCGCACTGGCACAATCAGCGTTCCACCATGGCACAGGGAGGTGCATGGCCCGACGAGTTCGGGATGGCAAATGAGGCCGCGTGAAGGACGGCGTTATTAAAATGGGCAATAATAGCATCGACGTCATTTGAGCAATTTTCCGATATTCGTAATTCTTTCTTGAATGTTTCCCAATCAGCCAGCGAGGAGGGCGGGCAACGTTCAAATCGGGAATATCGAGGTTGACCCGAATGGGAAAATGGTCACAAGGGACTACAGAGAGCTAGGCTCACTGACGAGAAACTGTTAGAAGCTTCGGAAAAGTGTGTGCTTTCGTCAGAATTTAGGAGAATTAAGTTTTGGTTATCTATGATATTTTCAAGTAACCTGCCTCTCGTGCACGACCTTGTGCCACCCCAGGGACGGTTTGTGGGTGTTGAAGTCCCCCACAATAAAAAAAGGTGCAGGCACCTGAGAGAACACATCTTTTAGTAGAGACAGGCGACCTACATCCAGCAATAGGGCTTGTGGGTCTCGGCTTCTCTGGATGCGTTTGAGTGTTTGTTGAAATATTTATACTTTTGGTTTCCGTGTTTGTTTCAGACTGGAAAGCAGATTTGGGATAGGTATATCAGCCGATGTCATCAAAGGATACCTGGCCGGCAGCATCGCGCAAAGTGGAGGCTTTAGGCGTTTGGGTTTCAGAATTTACTTTCTTATGTTGACTCACGGTGTCAGCGAAACTTCGGGCCATGTTCATGGGGTTTCGCGTCTGGTAACGGCGTCGTGCCTCCGGAAAGGAAACTTTCTCAGAGACCCTGATCTTCTGGATCTCTCTTTCTCTTAAGAAAATGGGGCACTGGTTCAAATTTGATGGATGTTTTCCACAATAGTTCACGCACTTCGCGTCTGCGGAGCAGTTCGTGTCATTACAAGCCTCCCTTCCCCAGTGCACGCAGACTGCGGCGCTCATGTATCGAGGTTGCGTATGGCCAAACCTCTGGCATTTAAAGCAGCGCAGAGGGTTTGGAACATACTGCCTGAAACGGAGAAGCTACAAGATATATTCTCTGGTAGAGATGGACGGTCGATAGTCAGTATCAGAGTTGAGGTAGGAGTGAGTGCCCCATTTACTCTCCGCTGAATCCTCGAACACACCATATGGTTCGAAGAAAGCTTTCAGATTTTGTTCCGATTCGGTAGAGGAATCTTCGTGATTTACCACACCCTTGCAGAGGTTTAAGGTCGGGTGGGCGGACACATGCACCTGGAGGCTGGCTATTTCTTAGAGATCTGTGATTTTTCTGATCTGTTCGTCAGAGCGACATTTAAAAAGAATTGTGCCGTTTCTCTGACGGCCCACCGACTGAAATTTCCAATTTCCCTGGCAAGTTTTATTGGGATGACAGTCTTCATTGTTTCATAATCGCTTTTACATGACGTGACGAGAAAGTGGGGCTTGTAGGTGTGTCAGATTCAGTACAGAAAAGACCTTCAAGATTTACTGTTTCACCAACAAATCTCGTGTTCCTTATGGATGAGGGTGGGTTTTTGTTCATTAAGAGGATATCAGATGCATCCCCGTGGTCTCCACCCACCACGGAGCCCAACAAGGGGACACTCCATCGGAGTGCCAGGGTTGCCACGGGGATATAGTGGGGGGGGTACCACAGCGCTGCACCGCCGTGGATCCCCCCGCTCACCCTGGAGTTCAGTACAAGACCTAGTCCAAGCCGGTTGATCGGGAATGGGTTAGCTCCCGACCGCCCGTCTAGAAGAGTCCGTAGCCAAAGCAAGTGTATTGAGACCTACAAGGAATGTTCCCCAAAATACGTAAGAGCACGTATCCCTGGATGCCAAGAAAGAAGTAGCACGAGGAGAGTAATTGGGAAACAGACAGGCCCCTCAACCGGCAGGACATATATTCTCTCCGACACGGGTCGCCATGCACGGCAAACACATGGGTGGGCGTTCAGCATACAGAGGGGGCCAGTGAAATAGAAGGGGAAGAAAGGAGACAGGATGAGAATGTACAATGAGAATGTACAAGGAGAAGAAAAAGACTTGTGAAGAAAAGGAATACTTGAGAGCCCTTTCTGTATCCCGTCAGGACGTGGACCAACCCACCTCGGCGGGAAAGGGCGTCGACATTTGACCAATTCCAGAATATAAATTTTTGGAGAAAATCGGCTGAACGGTTTAGCCGCAAGCGTTTCTTACAGACGGACAAACGGACTCAATCGATTTTTAACTACACCACGTGATGATTCTTTTTGTAAATTTATCAACTGAATGTGTCCCCTCTTTTGTCACCATGACCCAGAAATAAGTGTTTTCTGCTGAAAAAACGCCGTTTTTTTTCGTGCAGCATACAGAATTTTCTCTATACTCTGTTGCGAGAAAGTAAAAATTTGGAGCCATTTTTCAGAAAATTTTGAAAATGTTTTTGAGGCTTCATGTAAAGTATGCTCAAAAATCAAAATATCCGGTTGAAACTACCAAAACCTCGAGTTCGTTCAGATCGATCGCGCAATATGGATTTTGGAGAAAAGTAACCGAACGATTTAGGTGGTAGCGTTGCCAAAGACGGACATGGCTACACCACGTGTTAGGGGAAGTAATTTTCTATGTATAGCAGCACGATTACTTAACTTTTTCTTACGATGTAATTCCGAAAAAGAAATTGTACAACAAAATCCTGCAAAAAATCAGAAGATATTATTACTTTGCTGAGGAAGAAGATTGGTTGGTCCTTGTTCATCAGCAATAACAGCAGCAGGAGCAACGTCGGCAACCAAAATAACAATTGAATACATTTCACATAAAACAATTGTGATGCGAATTCTCACACACTTGTATGCGTAAAGACACAAACAAATATTTGAGGATAGACGTAAAAGAACTGTACGCGATCACACCCAGAGATCTAATATACAAATTCTTCCAAGACGGACAACCTTTCCACATATAAAACTGCACTCTTTTTTGAAGAGCCCATGTTGAATCAATAAACCAAATATCACAAAATAAATTCACCAAATATCCAAAATGGTGTATTAAATAAGTCAAAAACTGACTGACAATTTGATACTTTCAATATGATATTGAAAGTAGTAGCCGACGTTATACGGTATTTAGACGAAGACAAAAACTTGGTATTCCTAGTGCTGTTGAGGCCCAATTCTTTGCGACGTAAGTTTGTATAGCGCTTTCTATGTATAACGTTGAGGTACTAAAGCGCACGGGGAATGACAGAGTGTTTGCAATGTTGAAGCCATAGGAACGAGCGGCCAGATGGATGGCTCGGACTTCGCAATATTAAATGTCCATGAGCGTGACGTCAATATAGGTGCGCTGACTAACGACTTGCAACTACACGCAAAAGAGAGTATTTGAGGCGCTCTTTGATATCAAAATGATTTTATACGTTGTTATTAATTAAAATTAAATCAATAATTGAATGACATTATATAGAAAAGACGTATTCCTAATATATGATAAATATTTTAGGATTAATAGGAGGTTGGGCAACTGTGCAACTGGGCAACTAAGCACGAGCCACCGCTGTGATAGAAATGGGGGTCATTGAGCCAGAAGCTGAAGTATATTACTTGTACCAGCCATTTTTAGTGTTTTAGAATTTTACAGTATAAATGGTCACTAATACCTTAATTGTCATTGTTAAAATCAAAATATTTTCCTTTTGATTCTCAGTACAGTAGCTAATATTATAGAAACATTTATGAAGCAGAAAATATTTTACTTGGCAATTAAACTTGTGTACCGATTTTAATCGTGTTCTGGCAATGTGTTGTTTGCATATGTTTTGTTTGTACAATTGCATATGTTTTGTTTGTAATAGCTGTTGATAGTGACTCCTGATGAATATGATTACGTCGATTACTACGATCATACTTACAGAATCAGAACATTTACTGAAAATGTGTTCCCACACTTGAAGAAACATTTTTTTAGTTAAACCAATGAAGCGAAGATCAAGCAATGACAAAGGTAGAATTCCAAGATAAATAAAGAGAGGTTTACAAGATTCATGTGAGTGGGATTTGTTTATTATTTCTAGTTCTTTTCTGTAAGATAAAAGCTTACGAGCTGTAAAATGTATTTGCGAGAACATTCTGCCTTTTCTCAGGCGGGAATGATCATTCACAATACACACAACGAGCAATATGAAGTCTAAATTTGAAACAATTCTGAAAATTTAATGGACTTAATAGAACCTAGAGGAATATCACCAATTACGAAGGTAATTTTGAAAGTAAAGTGCAATCAATGCAAAATCAATGACGTGCAATGCTTTGGAATAATCTAAAAATATTACAATGGGTGCTTCGTTCTGAGCCATTTACACTGGACAAATTTAAAAAAAAAAACTTGATAGTTTTTCCTTGTAGTGATTCGTGGTGCGTTAACTAACAACGACATTAATCCCGTAAGTGTAGTGTATAAGTGTCGAGCTGTTTTTCATCGGGAGGTAGGGGTGGTCTTCCCCGCTGTATAGCGATATCCAGCGCCAACCTACTGTCAGCTAGCGAGTTTTCCCTAAATAAGTATCTCCCACCAGCGGGGCACCTGCCTAGCCGGGGCTCCCGACTGATCTCCCAGAGTGTGTGGTAGTGTGTACTGCAAATTGGAATTGCTGTGAACGGAGAGGGGAACTCACCTGGGAGCGTTCACTATAACAAAATTGGTCCATTTTCCTCTCTGAATAGAACCGTTTTGGGCAAATCTTCCAAGAGAAGCAGCAGCATTTAGAGTGGATGCGACGAGCGCTTGACGGACATTCCCAAGTGAATGCATGCAAGGTGCATGACAAGAGGCTAGAACAGATATATAACAGAACGCGCCTTTTAAAGACGAATCGATCAAATACCAATGTAAACTTGTTATGTTACAGCACATACTTCCTCGCATTTTTATAACTTTTGCAATATGCGAAAAATGTAGAGTTTTCAACGAAATTGAGACCAAGGCGTCCGTCCGTCCGTCCGTCCGTCCGTGTGTCCGTGTGTCCGTGTGTCCGTGTGTCCGTGTGTCCGTGTGTCCGTGTGTCCGTCTGTCCGTCTGTCCGTCTGTCCGTCTGTCCGTCTGTCCGTCTGTCCGTCTGTCCGTCTGTCCGTCTGTCCGTCTGTCCGTCTGTCCGTCTGTCCGTCTGTCCATCCGTCTCTCCGTCTCTCCGTCCGTAGTCATCATCGAATTTCTCCCTAAGGGGAAAGCTAGCGAGTAAGCAGCGTTAGTCTCTCTCAAATTTCTCCGATGATAATTGTGCCTTTTTGCCGGTTAACGTACAACATTTGACAGTAATATTTTGACCACTCTACACCACTTTTGAGTATATGCGCAAGTGTTGAAAGTCGACATTGCTGACGATTGCTGTACGCTAAGGTAAAGTCGAAAGATGCGCTACTCCGGCGCACCTTTTTTCGCTCATTCTGCGCAACACCAGTTTACGTAATGAGCCACATGCGCGGGCGCTTTGTTTGAACAGTCAATCAGAGGCTAGCCGCGATGTTGCACGGAGAGCGAGTAGTGTAGTGAAACCTTTTCAGAGTGACAAAATGTGAGGATATTCAACGTTGACCAACCCAACTTAACACGATGAAGGTGTAAGAGGAAGCAATATTTAAAAGACATGCTTCGTATATCTGTTTCAATGCCTTGCAACAAGGTCATAATTTTGTATCTGGCTGCATTTAATACTCCCGCTACCGCGCATTGGTTAGTGTCGGATACGATACGCAGAAGCTCACCCATTACTTTTCATCATGATCTACGGTGTGCTATATGTTCTTATTGAACTTGCTGACCCAGGGAAGCATAACGGGTTGTACATATCCCGTTAGGAAGGCAGCCAAAGCAACATTGAGAGGACACATGGTCGGCGACGGAACTTGTCCGTCCGTATGTCTGTCCGCCCGTTCTTCTGTCTAGCCTGCTCCGAGAAATACGATAAACTAATTGTGGGAATTCTGATTGGATGTTGTTGACGTTCTTATAAGAAGAAATAAAAGAAGTCATCTTCGTCAACATATCAGCTTTATTAAGATAGCCGGCTTTCGACGGCTTTGCCGTCATCGTCAGTCTCGCTGCTGTCGGCAAAAGTCGAGCGACTGTGAGCACAGTCCCTGATTTGCAGTTGCACTACTCCCTGACCTGTTTTCGGCGGCTCCTTCGATAAATCCCGATTCAAATCAATGATTGAAATCATCGACAACATATATACTAAGAATAATAATGCTAAACAATTAGCATTATTAATGTAATGCACACCATAGCTAGACAATACACATTTGGGTTGAACTCTGTGTCTAGGGCACCTGGTACTCTTTAAGAAATCATCAGCCACACTTTTGAGGGGACTTCAAAGGCGTGATGAATGCTGTTGTCGGCAAAATAACCGCCACCACTCCCGAATTTGCCATAGCAGCGATTCCCTTCGCCGAAATTTCTTCCAGGGGGCTGATAGCGTTTGCATTAAGCTGTGCACCCATCTGAAGTACGAACACATTCACATACACACCTAAAAATGTACATTATGAACTACGTACAATGATTCCAAATCTTATCTGCAAGTAAATTCTGATTTTGTAGGTAGAATAAATTTGATCCAGATTTTGACAACCGTGGAAACTGCTCATAATATTGATTGTTTTAAGAGTTAAAAAATCTCATCTTATCAGTATCAGTATCATTACATACTTTAATACTTATCACTGTATTAAAGTATCATTGCATACTTTAATATTTATCTTCATTTAAATTTCAAGATGGGACAGAAGGGATGTTTGTACTCTAAAGCTCTAAATTATTTCAGAGGAGCATTTGTATTGCTAAAACGGGTTCAGTTATTACTAAATTCCTTATTTACTTTTATCATGATTTTCCATGACTTCGAAAGAATGGAAATAACGCGATATATTTTTTGGGCATTTGGAATTCCTTTTAATATGCTGTGTTGTATTTAATTACAATTAGGATTCTAGTACACATTCATCCTGTATCATGGAGTGTGAAGGTGAATAATACAGTATACAATAATTCGAATTTTAGATGATATTTTGCCATTGCTTCTAATGGATGGACTTGAGACAATGTTTTCAATAGTAATCTGCTGTTTTCAAACAAATGTCATGATGTTTGGATTTTATATTTGGCATTATTCTGTTTTTATTTTTGTTTTTTTCTATATTTTTAAATGTGATATTGGAATTGCCAAAGTATGCTTAAATAACTATTTTATCTTTCTCTATTTTTCCGCCTCTTCTTTGTAGGGGAATCTTCCTTGATGAAAATATTACTTATTTAAGGTTAATCCATATTCAAAAAAGTATAGTGTAACAAACGCGTCTCCTCCCTCTATTAAATACGTTAATAGCCCGTTTCCTAGATAACGTTTCGTAATTCTGAAGATTTATGGGGTCGTGGATTTGTGATGGGCCCTGTACAGGGTTCGAAACGAAATACTTGTACAACGCGCGCGTGGGTCAGCGTCTATATATAGTGTCTATATATAGATATAGCGTACCATATATCACATGTCATTGAAAGAGTTTTATCGATAAACACGATTGTGTTCATCTTTATTTATTCTATCATGACTAACTGATTCTCTCGTTCTTAAAACACCAACAATGAATACACAACCAAAAAAAACCCTTCAATGGCATACATAAAAAGAATTCACTTGACATAAAAACGAAGAAAAAACATTCACTCTGCAACTTTACAAAAAACAATCTCATTCACACCGAACACGCATTCTGCAATACGAACTTATTGACTTTTAATTTGTACCAATTTAACATTACTTGATCTTGGACAGAAATGCGTTTTTGCAGCAACCGAAATAAATCAATTTCTAGTCACTTCCCTGACTGCTGTCTGCTGGTTCAGCGTCGCGGCACGCAGAGCAGATCACGTTCGTCACCAGCCACCAAGTTGCACATCCTCAGTGCGCAATTACCGCAAAGCTCCAGCCAACATATCAGGGATCATTTCACTGCGCGAAGCTTACACAATTCGGGTAATATGCAAAAGCGCGAAATATTCTGCGTAAACGCAACACAAAGTTCCCGCTGAATGTTTAAAATCACGGTGCGTAGATGCACTATGTCCTTTTACGAAACAAAACTTCGATTGCACTTCCCTTCAATATTCAGACGAGATCACGTAAAATTCGTGTTATTAAACACGATACAAAATGTCCACCTAGTACTGCTTCAGTCCGCGATCACAAAAAATACTATTATCCAGCATTGCTACTAATTATGCGCCACTATTTGCCAATACAAGTGCAGGTTTTTTTATAAAGTTCGTGCGCCATTAAGATAAAAATAACTGTTTTTCAAACTATAAATTCCGAACAATCATAAAAATGCAGCGTCTAACACGGACCTCCCGTTCACACACTGCTCGAAACTTTCTCTACTTGGGCATTGTTGTCCTCAGCTTATATGGTTTTTCTGCCAACAAAAGCAGATCACCCGCTTAATGCGCCGATCATAACGAAAAGTATTTCTTCTTGTGTACACCACCACCTTCATGTACTACACCACCACGGTCACGACGGACGCACCTGCCAGTGTTTACTTTCGCACTGCACTGCCTAGCCACCGTCGTGTCTGGTCGCACTTGTGACTTTTAGCACTCGTAACTTAACTTAGACAGACTTGGTTTCTTGCTTATAAGGTACATCTTATCAACTAATCTTAACTTAATGTTACTAACTACATTAATTGCCTAACTATTGCCATTGTATCTCTCTATTTATATGGTTTTACATGTAACAGGTTCTGCACCCCCATTTCCTGTGCTTGGTTTGCCAACACAACATTGCTGTTGTCTAATACCTTTACTATCGTGTAGGGACCGTCATATATCGAAAAAAACGTCTTAAACAATTTCTGATCGGGCGAGGACGAATGAGTTGATCGGACTAATACTTGGTCCCCTACACAAAATGCCCCCTGATAGAATTGCCCTTGAGCCCTTTTCCCGACGGGAAATTTGCCGACTTCCGACAGTTGGTCGTAGACAATCCGATGATCCGCCGTCACCGTTCTCAAGCCGCTAACCTCAGGCGGTATTCGTATTGGTATTGGTAATTCGTATATTTCGTAACCTCAGGTGGTATTCGAACGGTCTTTTCTTTTCGATGCCGAAGTGTACTTCCCACGGGGTTACATTAGTACTCGAGTGCGGCACGGCGTTCAGTACTTCATTGAGCACCGGCACCGCCTCGAACCCCTATTGTTTTCAGCTACATACACCCGGAACAACCGCGACAGCTCCCTTATCACCCGTTCGCTGAGGTTACCTTGCGGATGACGCACAGCCGTGGAGTGGATGGAAATCTCCAATACTTCCTCCCTCCACCTGTCACTGGTAAACTGAGTTCCTCGGTCGCTCAATATCCTGGCCGGATTCCCACACATCTCGATGAAGTGTTTCACTTGCCGAATGCAGCTGTTTGCGTTGGACTTTTTAATCGGAAAGATTTGCACTAATTTGGAGAACACATCTAATATAACAAATAAATGTCGATTGCCGAACCTGGTTTTCGGCAGTGGACCGTACAAATGTATTGCGTACAAATCCCGGAGCCCTTGCGGCACCATTTGCGGCTTGCCATTCCCCTTCATAATGCCTTTTCGGTTGTTTCGTCCTCTGACAAACGTCACACGAACTTGCTAGCTGCTGCACTTATTTTCCCATGTTTGGCCAATAGCAGTAATCCGCGAGAATTTGCACAATCGTCCCCCCTCCAAAATGCCCATAATGTTCATCTGTGGAAATCGCCAACTCCTTCCGATTTTCCTCTGGAATCCAAATTCTGAATTTCTCGTCCGGGCCGTTGATTCTTCGCAGCAGCATTGCCTCGTAAACCTTTCAGTTGTTTACGTTTCTGTCTTTTTTCTTCTGGATCTGGTTAGCGTCATGAGGTTGATCCGATGCCAACTTCGTCACCTCTCGTACAGTCGCGTAGTTGCATCGCGATCACTGTCCTCGTTGTCCACAGTGGATTTATTTCTCGCACACTATGTGCGACCACTGTTCTCAGACGTCTCTTTCTCCTTCACTTTGATCCTGGATCCGGAAGCAGGTTCTTCCGACCTTCACAGTATTCTATTTCAAATTGAAATTGCTGAAGCCACAATGTCCAACGCAGCAACTTATCATTGTTGGTGTGACTTTGCATCAGGAACGTCAAGGCCTTGTGATCCGTTATAATCGTGAATGGACGCCCTACAAACAACGCCCTAAATTTTCGGGTCGCCCAAACGATTAGCAAACGCTTCCAACTCGCTGGCCCCGAAATTCAGCTCGCTCTATTTCAACGAACGGCTGTCTAACGCAATAATTTGCTGTTCTCCGCATTCACTCAGTTGAAACAATACCGCTCCCAATGCGAACCCGCTACTATCAGTCTGTAAATACATGCGGCGGCGAAGATCGGGATACTTTACCACCTGCGTGCGTTCGAAGGCCTCTAGCAGTCGTTGGTATGCCTCCTGGCATTGTTGAGTCCATTGCCACCTGTTCCCTTTCTTCAACAAGTGCAATAGCGGCAACACCTTCTTCGAGTAGCTCTTCATCAAGCGCGCATAGTAGTTACAAAAACCGAAAAGTCGGCGCACTCCCCGCACATTCTTGGGCGGTGGCAAGTTCCAAATCAATTCTCGCTTGCTTTCTTGTATTTTCATCCCCTCACTCAAAATCTCGTGCCCCATGAATTGCACTTTCCGTCGACAAAACTCGCACTTTTCTAAATTCAATTTCAAATTATACCTTCTGAAAATCTCGAACATTTCTCTCAAATTCTTCCGGTGAGATTGTAAATTAGGCGAAAACAAAATGATATCGTTGACGTACATCACCATCGTGCTCTTCAACTCCGCTGGGATGACGTCATCAAGGTACCTTATCAGCGCCGCTCCCGAATTCCTCAGCCCTAATGGCAACCGCGCAAACGAATATACAGTCCCTTCAAACTGGAAAGTGATGTATTGCTGACATTTAGCTTCTACTTCGATCTACGCGGATGAAAAGTCAAGCGCGCTGAAAATCATTGCTCCGCCTAATTTGACGACTTGAAAGTGGGTGGCGTCTCGTATCGTGCCGTGGAATCGTGCCTGCGTTCAGCTTTCTCGCGTCGAGACAAATGCGAATGCTCCCGTTCTTTTTAATTGCCACAACTAGTGGACTAACAGACAGGGTTATTGCCCTCCTTATAACTCCCTTCCGCTCCATCTCCTGTATCAATTGGAGCACCAGCACATGATGTAACCTGCGGTATGGGGTGCTTAGTGTTAAACGGCGTAACATCTTTCAATTGTAGTCGGAATTGGTAACCCTTCACCGGCTGATGACTTCCCAAAAATTTCCACAAATTCTTCTAGCAACCGGCGAACTCGTCTCGGACAGTCTTCCCTGTCTTCTACGGCCTTGCCCACGTTCTGGAGAATCTCTTCCATCGTAGCTTGTATTTCGTCTCCTTCGACCTACGCCTCATCAGTTTGAACGACCATTGAGCTACCTCCAATACAACCTCTCGATCGTAGCGTAATTTTCCTCGTACCCACGTCGATGACGACTTGGTAGGCCCCCAATGCGTCCATCCCTATGATGACGTCACGGATCAGTCGCCGGACAACGGTCGCTGCTACCTCCATTGTCAATCCCCCGACATCCAATTCTAACAAAATGTGTCTGCCTGTGGTATTTGCCGCTTTCCGGTTTACCATTACGACACGTAGCTTCCGCGTCGGCAGATCGACCAATATCTGCCCATTCTTCTGCACTTCATCACAAAATTCCTCAGATACCGCACTGATGCAGCTCGTACCTCCCTCCCGTAGCATGTGCCTTGCAAGATCAAACATTTGCTCGGCTTCACGCCTTCGGTTGTTTCCTCCCGGAGTAATTCATCTCCCTCGACAACAATACTAGCTACAGCCATGATCGTCACATCATTTTCGTTTGGTTTGAACCACCATCTCGCACCAAACGCGTCTAGTTTTCCGCTTTACTGTCGTTTTCCCACCGACCTTTCGTCGTCTCTTCGTCTCCCGTGTTGCGGTTCTTGGCGTCCCGCTCCACCCGTTCTGCCCCCGAGCGTTCACCGTTGCCATCTTTCTTCGGTTATCGCTACACCTGTCTACCTTGGGATTTCTCCTGCCTTCTAGATTTCTCTCCCGTACGCTTTTCTATCGCGCACACGTTGTCTTGCCGATACCTTCCCCCGGTGTGTGGATCATACTTATTACTATTGCTGGAGTTTTGAGTTCCGTCCGGCTAGTTCTGGTCCTTCCCGTCATTCGCTTGGTCGAATCGACTTACTCTTTCTATCAACGCGTCGTTCGTATCAGGCATGTTATTCCAAAGCAAGTTACGGATTCCGTTGGGCATTTGTCGAATAAGGATTCTAATAATTTCTGCCCGATTGAACTCTTCACTACAGATTTTAAAAGCGCTGACTTTTCAAGTCACAAAGTCGCTCATGTTCTCGGAACTCCCCTTACGATAACGCTCTGACATTAGCCGGTACTTCAGCTCAAATTGGTGGTGTTGGTTCCAGTACCGATCTAAAAACTTGGCCCGCCACTCCCCATAAGTCCTGGGCGTCGGCGTCAATGCCTGCCACCAATACTGTGTTTTCGAGCTCAGGGCCTCTTCAACAAACCGTAATTTCATTCCCTCAGTGATGTTATTCACGTTAAAATAATTCTCTATAACAGTCAGAAATGAGTACGGCTGCTCCTTATTTTCCCCATGGAACCGTAGATAGTTCGGCAGTGTCGCGTGCCCTACCATCTTGCCGTTACCGTTCAACCTACGTGCCGCGAACACTTCCTGTTCTAATTCCGTAATTTTATGCAGAATCGCTTCGTCGATTTCTTTCATTGGTCCAGGGCCAGCTAACTTTAAGTTGTCGATTTCGACACGTACGGTAAATCGGATACCATCATCTATCCCATTTACCGATTCTTCTACGCGATCTAGGCGAGCGTCGTGCCGCAGCGACACTTCCCTAAATTCCTGTACTGTTCCTTACTGACGTCCGATAAGCGCGCCTCCTGCAATTGCACCGATTGTTGCAAGGTGCCTACAGCTGACGGGATCTCGCCTACGCCTGAACAAATTTGTTGGTTGAACGCTGTCGACTCTCATCTCTTGCAAATTACATTCCTGCCTAACGCTACGTTGTTCATTGTCCCTCATCAATCGCAACAACATAGGAAGGGCAGATTCCGCTGAAACCTTGTTCCTCCGAAGGAGCTTCATCTGCTGTCATCTGGCTCACAGCTGCCCCTTGCGCGCTAACCGCAATATTCCCTTACTTCTAGTTCGTCTAACCGCTGATAATCCTGTTAAATTTGGAAATTTAAGTGATCACAAATATTGAATATTGGTGTTACATCAGCTGTTAGAAGCCAACAGTCATCCGAGAAGTTCTACTGAGAAGATTGTGCATCTATAGTTTCTAAGCTCTTGTTCTGTAAATAGATTAAGTATGCTAGTATATGGGTAATTTTTCATCTTCGATTTTCTCAAAAATGGTAACTTGGAAAGATCAAACTGTGATCTCATGGCCATGAGAAGGTTTCAAAAACCTAAGAATTTGTTAGTAAGATCTGATTCCTTGGTTTATTGAGTGCTGAGAAAAAATTGGCTTTGTGTGTAAAACTTTATATTGTTTTCAAAACAGGTTTTTATTATAAGAAAACCACTGATTCTAGCGGGTTCTAACAACAAAATCCGCAATTTAGAGCAAATTTAGGGTTGTATGGACACCTCGGTTGCCTTGTAGCCTTAAAATTAAGATTTTTATGGCAAAACAAAATATTACTTTTATCTATTAGTATGAGTCTTTGCTTTTCTATCAGAGGCCGCCACCAGTACCGGCACGCTACGCGTGTTGCCTACTCTTTCAGGCGTAAAGTGTAAAAGCTCTTAGGCAAAGAGGTCTGTACTACTCTGTGGCTGTATCGATATTTCCCCACTACTCCCCTCCACTGCCGCAGTGTCACCCTTCTGGGATTGGTATAAAAGACGTGCGCTCCCCGCACACAAGCGCATTCTATGCCCGGCTCCCTCCAAGTCGTTTACAATAGTTACTTGCCTTTTGCCATGTAGCACTTCTACCCGGCTCCTTATGAGCCGTTACAATATTCATTTGCCTTTTGATATTCTGCCTATGTTTTGTAATGTTTACTTGTTGCATAGCGTGCCTGGGGCATGCTTTTTCGTAATTTCGTAATTACTATTCTTTTTAGAAAGGCCTGATTCTTCCAGAATCATATGTTGTCGTTTTAAATATGTGTATGAGTGCATGATAGCCTGACCTGGGCAACAGTGGTCTTTTATGTTATGGAATTGGATCTTGTATTTTGCATATTTGTTGTATCTTGACGATTGTTTGAACTAGCCTTTTTTGTAGCAGGTTTACTCTGTTTGTATTTTGTTCGCAGCTTGCGTTGCGGCTATATGCAGCGTTTAGATGGTAATGGCCTCCGAAATTTTTGCGGAGTGCATTACTAATTGATGTTGTTAATGTTGCAGTTTTTCACTCCTGCCGTGAGTAAGACGGCAATTGGTCGCATTCGGCAATAGAGTTTCGTTGGAATTTTCGCCCCTGTCGTAAGACGGTATTGGCCGCATTCGGCAGTCTGGTGCTTTTTGGGAGACGTCGGCAAGGCTCGTACAGCATTCGGCTGTAGCCTGTAAACGCCGCGTCAAATTTCGCCCCGTGAGCGATCACCTTGTCGCTCGGGCAAGAAGCCGGCTGGTGTCTGGCTCTGCGATGCCGACGTGGATAGGCCACCGGTTTTCGTCAGTGTTATGATCACCGTAACGAGGCCAGTGCGCTGGGCACTGGCCGCCCGGCTTTCATACCAAGAGTATTCCTGCTTACTTTGTAATTTGGTAATAAGGTGTAAGTTTTCGTGAAAAATCCATTTGCATATAACTTGGTATTAATGCACTCATACTGAATTTGATTTTTATATGTAATGGCTCATTTGTAGTAATACAGTTTGTCACTTCTTTTTGTATTGAAAGAAGGTCAATGTCGGCTTCTTTGTTAATCTTGCATATTTATGTATTCGTCTCCCTCGTCCTAAAGTGGGCATTGTTGAGGTTGTCAAGAATACTGTAATTCAGTTTAAGGTTCAGGCGCATTGTTGCAAGCGCCTATTAATTGTGTTCCTGTGTCATCACAGTATTTTTGTAAAGAGACGGCATTCTTCCGTCTGTCATCTTTGTACTTGCATTTGTAATTCTGTATTGTTTTTCTTGCAGCAACTTCTGTATCTGCATAGCAAGAAAAAATGATTTTGTAGTCATTCATAGCTTTGTAATAAATGTAACATTTGTGAGTTATTTGGATTGTTATATCTCCACTCTCTGAGATCCTTTAGAATTTATGTTCCTGTTTATTACGAATCTGGAGCGTCCTTTCGAAAGGTTTCGAATGTGACGACAGTCTTCGCGAATCTGATAGCTTAGGGGTTCTCTGTGTTAGTCCTGAACAATAACTCATTAGGTAAACGCATGGTCACCTCGCTTTCTGTTTTATAGCGAGGCTTCGTTTAAAATTGTAATTTGTGCTGTCTTAAAAATCTGGCGACCGTACCTTGTCATTTGTAATTGTTGCATTTCCGAAGGCACGAGGTTAGCCAAGTTTGAAATATAACAAATCCTCGCCCTCGTCGCGAGCAGAAACCGTTTTAAAGTCCGACGTTTCCCGTACACTTATTTTCCCGCTACGCGTTTCCATAGCTATCTGAATGCTTTGTGTTGTGCCTGACCCACTTGCTAACTTCCACTCAGCACGATGCACTGGTACCCGTTTATTCACGCCCCACGTTGGTGCGCAAACTCGTCTCCTCCCTCTATTAAATACGTTAATAGCCCGTTTGCTAGCTAACTTTTCGTAATTCTGAAGATTTATGGGGTCGTGGATTTGTGATGGGCCCTGTACAGGGTTCAAAACGTAATACTCGTGCAACACGCGCGTGGGTCAGCGTCTAACTACCATAAATCACAACACGTCATTAAAAGGGGTTTTATCGATAAATACGAGTGTGTTCATCTTGATTTATTCTATCATGACTAACTGATTCTCTCGTTCTTAAAACATCAACAATGAACACATAACCAAAAAAATACCCTTCAATGGCATACATAAAAAATTCACTTGACATAAAAACAATAAAAAACCATTCACTCTGCAACTTTACAAAAAACAATCTCATTCACACCGAACACGCATTCTGCAATACGAACTTATTGACTTTTAATTTGTACCAATTTAGCATGACTTGATCTTGGACAGAAATGCGTTTTTGCAGCAACCAAAATAAATCAGTCTACTTCTAGTCACTTTCCTGTCTGCTGTCGGTTCGGCGTCGCGGCACGCAGAGCAGGTCACGTTCGTCGCCAGCCACCAAGTTGCACAACCTCAGTGCGCAATTACCGCAAAGCTCCAGCCAACATATCAGGGATCATTTCACAGCGCGAAGCTTACACAATTTGGGAAAAGCGCGAAATACTCTGCGTAAACGCAACACCAAGTTCCCGCTGAATGTTTAAAATCACGGCGCGTAGATGCACTATGTCCTTTTACAAAACCAAACTTCGATGCACTTCAATATTCAGACGAGATCGCGTAAAATTCGTGTTATTAAACACTATACAAAATATCCGCCTACTACTGCTTTAGGCCGCGATCACAAAAAAAAAAAACTATTATCCAGCATTGCCACTATTTACGCCGCTATTTGCCACAAGTGCATTTTTTTTATAAAGTGCGAGTCCATTAAGATAAAAGTAACCTGTTTTTCAAACTATAAATTCCTTGATTGGTGTTACCTCGAAGAAACGCCTTCCCTTCCTTTTTGAAGCTCCGAAGTCCCGAAGTCCAATTACCACGAATCTTCTTCTCTTCTTAAAAAACGAACATCCGCTGATTCGCACCTCTCAAATATTTGTTCCAGCTCCACTATATTATGTCTGATGTCCGTTCTCACCGTATAAATATCCAGTTCTTTTATGATTACACCGCGAAACAAATCCCTCAGTTCTATCTTCCGTTTTTAGCAAGAAAATATGCTGTCCGATAAATATGCTAAGTATCGTTTGTGAACCGCATACGCATATATAAGTTCAAGAATGATTAGAGTTCACTCGCGAAAAAAATTCCAAGTCTTATTTTGTTAATATTCGGAACTCGACACGTTCCCCAAATCTTAGAAGTATCACAAGTTCACTTCTGCCACGAAAATATTCAGAGTCCGAATATGTCCCTCAAGTCCGATTCTTGCTCTACCACACGAAAATATTTCAAAGTCCCAACACGTATTGTAGACCCCCGAAATTTTTATACGTCCTATCATGCACAAATTAATCTATTCGCGAGCGAACTGCTCACCGTCACGACATGCGACCGAATGACTTTTATCCTCCCTTTGAAAACCCACAATGCCTCGCCTTTCTTTTATTTCGACCAAAATGCCCAAACTTTCGTTTTAATAATCAGTCGACGCTTCTTCAACCAATCCACAAATCTCTTATATTTCCTCCTGCTCACGCCACCTCCACGGTCAGATATTTGTTTATCCTGACAACAACCAAGACGTCGTTACTAAGGCGCCATATTGCCTATGATTTGCCCTAACCATTTCGCCCATTTACGACAAATATTCTGTCCCCATATTGGTATGTCACAATACTAAAAATGACCGACATTTTATTTAGGCAAATACAGGTCGAAATGTAGATATTGCAAGAGAAGTGGGTTTCCATGGTACACAGATGACGCCGTAGCGACGCGAGTTCGTTCTGAGACAGGTGTGGGGTGCACCTTAGTAACCGGGAGAGCTGTAAAGTAAACGCACAGGAGACACCGTAGCAACACGAAGTAACGAGTTAGTTTGCAAACAGGTTCAGGGTGCACCGTAACAACGCTAAACGAGTTCGTTTGGAGGGAGGTGCAGGGTGCACCGTAGCAACGCGAAAAAAACCACAGAGAAAAACACAGCGAGCTTTGAAGATTGGACCAGATTGGGAATTATGGCATTCCGTCTCGAGAAGTGGTGGATTCGTCGATTGCTTGCGCGTTTTTTTCTTGAGGTTAATTATCAAATCGGGACTTGTGATATTTCGTGAGAGTGAACATTGAACTTGAACCTCGAATATTTCCGCATTAGTTGCGCAACTGGAACTTGTAAAATGTACGTGTTGTACCATTGAAAACTCGGACTCGTAATATTTTCATGAGTGAACTGAAAAGTGAACGTAGAATATTTCCGCGGTGGAGTTACAAGACTTAACTTAGAAACTTTACCAGTGAATTGTGAATTGCCAGGTTAGGTGATAGAAAATAATATTAGAGGGATATTATTTCGACCTGGGAAAAATTAAACAGTTTGAAATAGGTGCCCACCTGAGGCGCAAGAGAAAGAGTATAGGCAGTGCTTGTGAAGTGGTTGGAGGAAGTTTCGACTTGGTCGCTGATCATCGTGGACTTCAACAAGAAGGAAGGTTGGTCCACTCTACATAAGCGACATCAAGTGACGTGCGCGCGAAGAGGCAAGAAAGGATAAAAGGTTTTATAACGCTGTTATTGCAATAACGAGAAATATGATCATGGCCTAACAATGAATTGTAATAATCAATGATAATTTATAACTTTGTTATGTATAATAAATTGTAATTCAGCTGATTCACATTTGCCATTACATGCAATTAAGTGGACATTTCACAATTATTTGCAGATTCCTCGCCCCTCCGTAGGGTTGGCAGATTGAGTAATTGGTTGCAGAGTAAGTAGCAACAATTATTTTATAAGAACCCATCGCCCGAGCTAGCGAGATTTTCATTTATTAGTAATACGTTTCAAGATAGAATGGTAAATACTAAATAAATACCGTAGAATATTAGTAATTTTTACCGTAGAATATACACATGTAGGGGGTAAATCCCGAGTTTAGGGTTAGGGTGGCACGGCACCTTTGATTCACTGATTCGGTTCATTAGAAGAGAATCGAAGTGCTAACTTTACCACTCTCAATTTTTGAAACCTTAATTGTGGAATGTTGTGAGGCAATAGACTTGAAGTTAGCCCAAAATTATGGCGCAAGAATTTTTCAGTTTTTCAAATGCAAGGGGTGAAATGAGGGCGAGAAGAGGCGGCCGCCTCTCCTGGGGAAGATGCGGCTCGTGCCCTTGTCTCCACGCCAGCGCACAATCCTAAGACCACCAAAAGGACGCGAAACTCCACGACCGCCACAAAGTCTTCTTTGTCAAGAAAGAGATTCAGGTGAATCCCATGCTTCTTTGCCGAACGAAAACTCGTGCCAACTAAGTATCGTGTTCCTGTGTTTTATAATACATCTTTCCATACAGTGTATTGTAATTCAATACAGTGTCTTCTTAAAAATATGAAAGATATAAAAAATTGAAAGAAATGAGTGTTTAATGCATTGTACAAATATCTTTATCTTTGAAAGTTTCTAATTCTTTACTTTATAGTTATATTCAAAGGTTTGCTAATCGGTTTGTGACAAATATTTGGAAATCTCTTAGGCAGATCGGTAGGCAGTGTGCGCCAGTGCAGGGCCAGTGCTGGTTTGGCCTGGTCGACTGAATGAGAGTGAATTCTGTTCTACCGGGATGTGAGTTATAAACGTTGTTGTGGTATCGCGAATGTGTACATGTTTATTTACATCATGAATAGTGTTTTACTGAAAGGTATGTACAAAATCTATTATTTTTCTTCCAAAGTAATTTATTTTAATTATTACTATATATTTTATAATCTATATCATAATTATTTCTTATACTACTTAAACTGAACGTCCCTGAGTTTTAAGTTTCTAATCCTTGTGAATCCTCTGTGATTAAGAGCACGCGACACTACTGGTGCGAACCAACTTCTAGAAAAAAGCGATAGTAACCTTGAGTGACCTTTGCTAAGAGGATAAAACACATGTATATGTGCCTATGGTGTATCCAGGAAAACCTAGCCTGGACGCGTTGCTTCGGTTAACATTAGGTCTAAATATTTAGACCTAAACAAATCCCAGCAACATCACAAAAAATCAAACAATACATAGACTTAGATATACAAAGAAAAAGAAAAATAAACATTAACAAAAGTTAAATTAAGGAAACTAGTTTCTCAAATTGAACCTCAGGTACCTTAAATTGAACCACAACCATTCAAGGGGCTCACTAATTTAACTAGGTAAACAATGTTTTAAGATAAAGTGTGTTTAATGGACATAAAATAATATGGAAAAAGCCAACCCAAAACGATATAACTCAATTACACTCTACACATAAGTACTCTTCTTCCCTGGAAGAACTCCAGCACACATTTCGTGGGCACATTGATGCCATTTCATATATTGTATCATGTTTTCTAATGATTTTGTGTCACATGTGGTTCAGCACCAATCATGTAGTTTGATACGCATTTTTTAATGAGTTTGCCGTTAATTTGTAAGTCTGGGAGTCTTTTCTTTGCTTTATTGTTCTTAGCTTTTTCTTCTCTTTGTTTTTTCCTTAGCCAATATCAAGTCTATATCTACGGACTACTGTATAGTATGACGGCTTTATGTGCTCCACTTAATTTCTTTGCTGTACAATTCGGGATTGCAGATAGTTTCTCAATAGAAAGTAGCAGGCCAAAATTTTGAGGTGTGCTTGCTACTGGCGAGGGGTTGAACGCTAAATTGAACCGGTTCAATTTTGGCAACTTAGGTATTAATACACAGGTACAATACTACAGGATGCCCTTCCCGGGGAGGAAACGTCGAAATTTCCAAAATAAGCTCGTACGAAAATTTTAAGCATATATTTTGTCTAGAAAATTCGGAATGGCTGAGCCGCAATAAGCACTCAAAAGTTGGTTTAAAAATATGGTTTCCAAGGAAAAGTGTGCATTGTGAAAGCATATAAACACTCTAGAAACATTAATTGTTTATTATTAACAAAATAAACGAATGAGAAACCAGAAAGAACAATTAACAAAGAAATAAAACAGTCAAATTGTATAAATTGGGTGCTTTTTTATATCTGGATTAATTTCTTTCAGATCAAATATATTAATTTATTTTGTTAATAATAAACAATTTACATATTGCTGGAGTGTTTATACACAAACGCAAATTTGTGTAGAATCGATAACTATCAAGCCGAAAATTTACTTCCCAAAGTACAAAAACTGAAAATGATCCATTGACTAACATGCTCAAAGAAACATCACGATTTCGGGCGGGGAGGCTTGTCCAGCTGCGCAGTACACATATTTGCAGAATGATAGGAGAGATCTGTAGTACTTTTTAAAATTATATCAGTTAGGATGAGAGAATTGTAAATTTATAAAATTCTAATTCTCTTTTTTACAGATTGTGTATTTTGCTAAATTTACTTTTAGGAAAAATGAATTTTAAAGTGATGTGCCAATTTTGTCTGAATATATTCATTAATTGCCAAACAATTTTTTTTATCATCAGAAGCTTCATCCATGGTCTTAAGCTACAAGAATTAGTTCTTGAAATTAAATATTTTCGGTGCAATCAAAACAAAGACATTTAAAACCAAAGTTTTGGAATCGATACTTACTTCAGCACTGCATATAGTACACAGTTCATCCTCATGAAAATGGATTTTTAATCCGATATTTTTTCCAGCAGCAAGAATTTTTCTGCTCTCTTTCTCATTGGAGACACCTTTTTCACAAAAAAGTCTCTATTTTCTACTTTACGGTTCCATTTTCTTTCATCTATTTTACGACATGAATTTGATTATTCACAACAGCGTTAACTGCATTAGCAGAATTCATGCCTCTGAAATAAAAGTAATAATAATAATAATATAATAATAATAATAATAATAATAATAATAATAATAATAATAATAATAATCCAACCCTACTTCGGAGCCATTGAGAACTTAGTCACGTGGGAGACGGGAAAACCACATAGGGGTATTTTGAAAGAAAAGCTGGTCAAAAGTCGAAATAAAGAATGTACAAGCAAACTAACACCATTAAATATATATTATGTCACACTACAGCCAGTTGTTAGTATAGTTGCCAGCTGTTAAGTAGCAACCAGTATCTTCGTTGTAGCATCAATCGCTGCAAGCATTTGCTACCAGCAGTTCCGTACAAAGGGATTCTTTATTCCATTCGTGAATGCATTCAAATTTGTGAAGTGTATTAATTCGTGATAGATATTAAAGTTTCAGGTATGTACTGTGTTTTGAATTAAAAACTCACTCATTTAAGATTAATACTTACATCATTTAAGACAGTTTAAGAGAATGTATAATGTTTTCAAATTTTAATTTGACTTACGTGAAACATTAATGTTTTAGTTATAGTGTCAGGACGTGTCAAGCAAACATTTTTATTACACGTTGTTCTAAAGTTCTTATTCTAACCGTTGAAAAAGAAAAAAATCCAACATACTTACACAATATTAGTTTATGGCACTTATCGATGATGCGCAACAAAATTCATGAAATTTAGGAATATCAGTAAGATATTTTTTGGCCCAATATTTTCAGATTCCAAAGAAAGTGTTAAGGAGATGACTGGAGGAGAACTCTATAACTATATCAAGCTGAACGTTTAATTGATGGTAAGATATGAATTTGTTGAATATCACAAATTGTTCATCGGAAAAAGTAAACGAATTTAAACGTAAATTACGGTTTTTCAAGTCTGAATTTAATAAAAAATGGACAGCTTCATTTAATAAGGAAAAAATACGTTAACTTAACGTTGTTAGCACCTCGCCCAAGAAAAACGCATGAAACAAAAAACTAAAAATACCAGAATTTTGTACTAACTAAAAGCTAATTTATACCCAATTTAAAAAGTACACGAGTTGTCTATTTTTTTCATGTGTTTAATGATTTGGGGGTTTGATTTAATACCTGAAGCTGGAGACAACAAATCTCCGAAACACCGGTAGTTTAGTTATTTATTTTACGTCAAAAAAGCAGTTAAAAACTGCTTATGATGTGCTATGGGGAAAAGTGAATTGTGTATGCATAAATGGGTAAATGGGTAAACAGTGAAGTGTATGCTTAAATGTAGTTGTCTTTAATACGTTGAAGCTAATTTTGTACCAAATTTTAAAAATTTTAAGCGATGCAGAACATCAAAATACACCACTTTTAATAGTATGGGTGCTGGTATGACGTCAGTTACCTTATCAGGTAGCGGAGCCTGCGTTTTATTTCATTTGTAACGTTTCGTACACTTAGTAAAAGTATATACCAGACTTTTGAAATATTTTTTTAGCAAAATATTGACAAAATTCTTTACTTTTTTGGGCTTCACTTAAATGGGGGCCTGGGGAACTTGTGCCAAGTCTCCCACACCCTGGGCGCCCCTGGTCGTACATCGCCGCGACGTTTGGTGCACAATGATGGAATAATGTTTTAAGTATACCATTTTTTAAAATATGTGGGGTTGCCTTGAAAAACAAAAGAGATTCTAGATTTCAAAATACACAATAAAAAATATTCTTTCAAAAGTTACCATAAAGATTTAGTGTTATCAGTGTGTGTCAGAAATGTTATGATATTTACTACTGCAATATACTTTCTAGAGTCTAATAGAGATGAAGTTATGAATCTACTGATTTTTCTAACAGAACTATCTTTTTATCAAGACATTTATTTCTATTCTACAATTCTCACGCATCAGTATCTTTCAAATATGACAAGAGAACATACGTTTTTTCCTTCATGCTGTGATGTATCACATTCAAAATTCTCACTTTTTATAATCGAATGGAATGCTAAGGCATGTACCTGCAGCAAATCTAGATTGAAGTGCTCTTCACTTGAAAAAAAAAAAAATGTTCTGAGCAGGCGTTTGGCAATTCTCCTGAAACTGACGAGGCTGGAAATAGCATTTCATTTATCGTTCATATTGCGCCCAAGAGAAAGCCGTCGAAATCTTTTATTGTTAAACTTAAGATGGTAATGAAACTGAAGTGGCTGTTAAATAAGAAATATCAAAACGTTTCCTACAGTGGACTTTACTTTATTCCTAATTTTCGATAACGAAAGAATAACCGGCAAAGGATTGCACTTTATCCATATAATACTGCAAAGGTAAAGCATATATTTGCCATTAACTTACAATTTATAGTTTGAAAATCCGGCGTAGCCCAGTGTTTATTTACCACAATCATATATTAAACAGTCTTGCCTGTCTCGTCAAACTATGACTACTCAGTGCGCATTTTAATATGTATGTATTGCGGGTTGCATGGTCATTTTGTTTGTAAATGTCACACTTTTCCCATCAGGGGTGTCTTACCTCCAGCGTATTCTTTTTGCCATTGCAATTGCCTAGCAATTGCCTAGCAATTGCCTAATTATATCAAGTTTTGTTAAAATGGCCGTGTTCCTGCGTTGAAGAGTTAAGCTGGAACACGAACACAAATTCATTTTTTTTGGTATATTAATAGCTTGAGGTAATGGGTTATTTTATGAGGCAACGTTTACACCGGCGAGGAGATAAATGATAGTATAACATATAACAACTATAATATTTATTACAATATCACAAAAATGTATATGTTTGCACACTTTTTGAGAATTGAAAAAAATTGCATTTTTTAAAATCTCTAGCTCTCTTTGTAATTGATTGCGAAAAAAATGTTTTATACAAAAGTTGTAGGATGTTTTATCCTCTTTAAAATTCATTTGAATCATAATTATACGTGACTTAAGGTTTAAGAGCTATAAAGAAAAAAATCAGAAAAATACCGGTTTCGGAGCCCTCAGTATGGCAGGCACATGGTCTGGGAGGCCGAAAAACCCTAAGGTTTTAAATTACGCCTAGATACATACAACATACTCAAAGAAAAAGTTTTTGACCCTTTTTCCAGCTAAAAAGGACATACCGACATTGCGAACATTTTGATAAACTACATTTTTCAACATTATTTACATTGGGTATAAATTAGTTGTTAATTAGAACATTATTATCGACAAATTACGACAAGTTACGACAAATTCTTTTTTTAACTAATAATGCAGGACTTAATTTTATATAACCAATTGGCAATATTTCTAATTATGATTTTCACGAAGTGCTTCCCCACTTCTAAAAATCCGTAGAAAAATTATAAAAATCATTCGTCGTGAACCTCGTGGTGAATCGTAACTCACATCCTTAAAAAACAATTTTCTTCACCAGTACTTCCGAAAATGCAGCATTCCACCTTTAAAAATATAACCATTGAGAACATGAGTATTTAAATTTCAAAATATTTTCATTATACATGCCAAATTGCAATAGTATAATTGCCAACTAAATGGTTCCATTTTTACTTTTCATTATGTAACGCTGCGGGAAAAAACGAGAAATTTTCAGCTAAAAAAGATAAACTAATATTTCGATATAGTTTATATATTCGATAAAAAGATAACCTAAAACGAGGTGTATGCAAAATACAAGTTTTGTGGGTTCTTGATACCGAAAAATCGACTGACAGCCAAACATCAGTCAATCTGTATATACCACTAGCGCCTAAACCATACGTAGGATTTTTTCCAAAACGGGTATTCGCCGATAGATCTGGCTTGAAAAAAACATAATGCAAATGAAAATAATAAAAGAATTTTGAATTGAAACATATAATGATTCCCCAAAATGATTTTGTTATTCTGTCATGGCAAAACTCACTATGCGAAGTAGTATAATGCACATTATCATTGTACAAAGTAGTAATATAATAAAAATAAACACGTAATAAAATAAGTAATATATAAGAAGTTCAACTCACGGTTTTTTATAGAAAACATTCAGTTCTGTGAAATCTTTTAATTTTCATTTTTATTTTTTTGGAGTTTCATCCGCAGTTTTAAAAAAAATGGGTTGTGTAATTCTATACATATATAAACTCGGAAACTCTAATGCATGCCCAGTGTTTGGTAATATTGACATTTTTTATAAAATGCTACCTGATATTTTCTAAGAGTTTTTCAACCTGGACCCTAGATATGTCATAATTTGTTTTTATTTTTATGGTTTCAATATCTTCTACTGTTTTGCATTGTTATACAAATGGGTACAAACTTTCAAACGTTTGTACAAAGTACAAAGTTCGTTTGTACCAAAACCATTCACAAGATACAGCATTTCAATTGTGGTGGTCACACACCGGCACAGCCACCTACGTAAAAGAATTGGAAACACTAAATGGTTTTTATACCTTGTTTGTACCGCATTCTTGCACCAGAATTTTCGATTGTACCAAAAAACTAAGATACAGCCATTTTAAAGTGGCGGCGGGAGCCCTTTGTTAAGCCTAACACCATTCTCGTTACCATCACCGTAAAAAGTTGAAACCATACTCAATTGTTTGAACAGGATTTTTCCATGTATTTGTTTGAATCCATGTTTTGTGGGTTCTTAATTGCGAAAAATCGATTGACGAAAAAAAGTCTTGTCTGCTTCTGAACAACGCTAGGGACTTTAGTAGGGACTTCAGCCGATTTCTCCAAAATTGATATTCCCCAATCGATCTGGCTGATGTCGCGGTCCCTTGAATTTGAAATAGATATTTTAATTATGGTGAGTAATTTGCATCAAGTTCTGAGATATTTTCAAACTTTTAAAAAAAAATGGCTCCATCGTTTTTTATTAAATGTTCTTACTGCAGTCATTCTGTGTTAAGCGATTTGGCATCCGACGGGAAGGTTGTTTCCAGAGAAAGAGAAGAGATCACGCGAGGGATTGCCAGAGCCCGCGCTGCGATTGCCCGCGCTGCCTCGCTCGAAGCGCTGCGATTTTGAAAAACATTAATTTTTGGTACTTTACATGAAGCCCTAGAGATATTTTCGATTTTTTCTCCAAAATGGGTCCAATTGTTTAAATCTTCTTGTAACAGTAGAGTGATATACACTTATGAAGCAGAGGTCCGATTTTTACTGTCAACTCTGAATTTTTGAAAATTGCAAAATTTTGAAATTCTTTCGGCGTGTTACTACAACTACAAAGTTGAAGATAGATATTTCTTCATTAAATGAAATTTGTTCTTAATTAGTTCTTCTATTAAGGTCATGCATATTTTTTGAAAAAGTTAGTAGTTTTGTTAGTGTTTTTAATTTTTCCCAAATATAATTTTTCGAAATGATATTAATTTTCAAAATTTTCGAAAAAAAATTCACTTCGCTAAAGTTCTCATTCTTAACTCGTGGTGCGATTGTGACAGTAATTAATATTTTGCATAATTAACGAAAAAAATATGCTCTTTCACGTGATGTATGTATTGAATTCATTAATTTGTTAAAATACATTTTATTTTGTTTTTTAAAGTTCTCCCAAAACTCGACAGTTTAAAACTTCGGAAACAATATCACTTGTAACCTCTGAAAAGTTCTACATAAGTTTCAAAGTGGGCCACAGACGTTTCTGAAAAATTAAATTCAATAGAAATCGTGGTGTTGGTTCAAACAAAAGGAAAGTTGTAACAAAATTGACAAAATGCGGTTTTCCTTCAGAAATCTCTTCAGAAATTCGGCGACCATGGCGGCGATCATGGACATGTTGTTATGGTGTACGTCCAATCAACAAAAATTGTAACTAGGTGCTGATAACATGGTACTCTGCACCATGCATTTCTTTCTTTTTTTTAAGTTGCTACGGTGCCCCTAATATCATACGTTCTTGTCCACAAACTTTGTAACTACGGTGCCACCAGCATAGCACTTGGCGCTATGCTGTTCTCAGTTTGTTCTTTCTGAGCAGCAGGTGTCTACGGTGTACCTTGTCATAAACATACTTTTGATTCTGTAACTAAGGCAAAATACACAGCGTCAATAAGATAGAAATAAGAATGTTATTTACTTACATGCATTAGTTATTTACATCATGTAAGATACTATTTTGCATGATTTTCTGTTTTTAATTAAAAGCTTCAAACGAAGAATTTTAACGCAATGATGTGTGACGACGTTATATTGCCTTCCTGTTAAATTTTGTATCTATGGTGCCGGTAGAATATGAACACATGCTTTGCTCATTTGGAATAAGGTTTCTAGGGTGTGACTTGTTTATTTTATGATTTCTATCTTTAGAACCCCTTTAAATGACGTAATAATAACTTATTTAAAAAAATGAATTGGAAAGGCTTCCCCAGAGCCACAGTTAGTGAAAAAATCAGTGTGAGCCTGATTCTCCCAGTGTTCGGAAGTGTTATTGCTGAAGTGTTATATTCAGTGTGTTGGGCCAGGTGACAGTTTTAGTGGAGGCAAGTGAACAGTTTTTTGGAGGAGGCAAGTGAGTATTTGGTCAAACTTTATTACCAGCGTATTATTATTATTTGCACGTAATTACATGTCCATTAGCTGCGACCAAAATGCTTTGTTTATGGATTAAGCTTTATGAAGTTATTTGAAATCTATTAAGTTAACTGTAGTCCTCCATATTTTCAAACATAGTACATGATTTCAACATTTAAAATAAACTCTCAACATTTACATTTTCTATTCCTTTTAAAATTACTTATGTATTTTTTAAAAACATTTTAATTGAATTTAAATTGATAAATCGTGTTGATCTCGAAATAACTATACAAAATATTGCAAGGTGAAAAATTAACATTACTTTTGATGTTGAGCGGCATTTTAAGGCGGTTGAGTAAATAAATACAATCGTGTTGAGTAAAAAAGTCTGACAAAAATTATAATAGTTCAGGAACTATTATCATTTTTGTCTGACTTTTTTACTCAAGGGGTCTTTTTGACGGCACAATCATTTACATTGTTATTCATTTAATAATTTGTTTTTGGAGTTAATTCATAATTTGTAATTATATTCTTCAGAAGTGATGAAATTTTGTAGCAAAGACTGACAGTTTCGACAAAAAGCTTTCACATACTTCCCCCCTTTCAAATCCTTTCACGTCCAGGGAAAACATTGAATATTAATAACTAATGGTCTCAAAAATATTAATTTGTCTTGTGGATATCTACTAATCCACTTTATGAATGAGTATTCGTATTTTACAAAAAAACAGTCAGTTTAAAAAATATTTTTATCATATTTATTTCAGACTATATAAAATTACTTTTAATTGCATTGTGTGTATTCTTTCGTTGCAAATGACTTTTATGAACAAACTTTGCACATACTGAGCATTTTGAAAATAAATCATGTCCATATTTACTAACAGGCTACAAGTTGGTCGCTCTTGGGTAATATGATTCTAATTATACACACAAACGAGATTTTTTAGCATCCAATAACTTCATTAACTTAAAAGCAGTCAATATTATTCCCAGCGATATGAATTGCGATTTTCTGGTTTTATTTATTTACTTGGCATCAAAAACAGTTAAAATTTATGTGACGTGTTTCTTCAGAAAAAGTGTGCCTCCTCTCAAAATATTCGCACACAACTATCAGTGGGACTTTTTTGTCCCACTTTTACAAAAGTCACGAAAGCTCTCTGTAACATGTAGTCGCTTACATGTTAGCTGATTACTAGCAATATTCTAAAAGATTACGCAAAGACTCCCACGATAGTTCAGGGTTAAAAGATAATATGCGAGAAAGTTAAAAGGGCATTTTTGTTTGGATTCAAATCTGGGCTTTGTAACTTTGGTTTGTAACTGGCTAATTATTTGAAATGAATTAAGGTTGACAGTTGTCAGCAACTCAGAAACGTCTATTTGTAGAAATGTGTACTTGTATACATATATATGTTGCTTTACAGCTAATTTTAAAATAATTTTTTGACAGTAATTTACGAAACATTAGATTAACCCATTACATCCCAAGCATGGAATCACTTAATTTTTCATAAATTGGTCATCGAAGATAGAAAAATATACTACAATGATTTTCACATGTCTGAAGCTGAACGTTGGGAATTCACCACGTTTTACGGAAAGAAATAGAACAGGTCAATTTTGAAAGCAATAGTAGATCAACTACTTTTAACTAATGTCCACTGATTTTACTAGCCTGCAAAAATAGCCGAAATGTGTAAAAAACAAAGGAAATTTAAATGTATTCTTTTATAAAAATCGAATTTTTATAATTTGTTTATAAAAAATTATCCTTACGAAATTTACATTGTGGGCATTCATTCTTATCGTTTCTGTTATCGTTATGTGTAATCAACTCGATCTTTTCGTCAGTCTCATTCTTTCTACTACAATGTTCTAAATTGCAATTTGGATGCCACATGGCAAATTGAATTTTCGGTTTACAGAATGCAATTGTCGCTTCCTCGCTTCTCTGATGACTACTGATTATGTTCCCTTCGAAGTAGCTGAAAATACATGTTTTCAAATAAGGCAATAAAAGGGACATTTTCCTTAAGAATATTTTACAACGTATTCAGGTGAAATTTTGCTACATTGTACCAATATGGGGTTGCATATTATGTGAATGTCAGAAATGTTATAGTGTAAAAATATTTTTCTCCAAAAAACTATTTTAACGAAAATTGTCTTGGTCGTATTGCAACAAACCAAAATTAATCAGATCATCAAGTAGTACAAGAATAATTTTGGCCACGTTTTCGAGCTACATATCGCGCCGCGGCGTTAAGAAAACTGCACAGCAAAATTCTGTATGTTCGTCTGAGTGAATGGACGAAAAAACAAAAATCTGAAAATCGGACTTAGTTCTTAAATCGTAGTCTGCTAACAGATCTTTTGGGACAATCTATTGCATTGCAACGTTAAAGTCTTGGGAATACATCACTTATGCTGCTGCAAGCACTTATGCTTATGGTGCTTATGGTGAAACGTTAAACTCTTTGGAATGCATCACTTATGCTGCTGCAAGCACTTATGCTAATGGTGCTGCTGCAAGGCTGGTCAAAAAAGGTACTGAATCTGGAAATATTATGTCAAATTAGATTGAATATTTCATAATAAGCACGTAATCTACGTAATTTGTAAATGAATAACATTTGAATGTTTATCCAAGCACAGCACCGCGCCTGTATGCACAGATCAGGGCCCGGATAGTTGCATTTCAGTGTGAAGCAACTTCAGTTTAATAAAACCTATCAATTGCAAAACAATTATTTACTGTGCAATATTTTGTATTGATGTAGTCATTTACATGTCACATACATGAGTAACTTTCAGTTTATTCCTTTTTTTAAATAACCAGAAATGGATAAGAAACAAAGGCCAAAAGGAATACCTGCTTTCAAGAATTATGAAGCAGCTGCAAAGGATCAAAGAATCGCCGAATTACGAAAGCAACCTGAAAACGAAATAGAAACTGCTGTCTTAAAGTTGCAGAAAGTACATTCAGATAAAGAATCAGCCAGGACTCATGCACAGCTGCAAAGCGATAAATTATTGGAGACATCCCACATTAATGAAAATGTTATTGTCGAACTGGAGTTGGATGAAGAGTATGTAAAGAAAAAAGACAATTTAATTAAGTAAGAATACTCCTTACATTTGTATTAATTACTTTTCTTTTTATTGTAGAAATGAAGTTTACCTAGGAAATGAGATGTGCAGGATTGTGGACGACACCCGGGATAATTTAAGACAACAGATCTCAGCTCTTAACGTGCTTCATGACGAGAAGAGAGAAGACTTGCAGGTAAGTACAAGTATACGTCAGTTTATTGCAATGTATGACATTGCCAGATGATTGGTATTATTGCAGACATTACTAGAAGGTGCTCATCGAGGCGCTTTTCTCAGAAATTTGGCATGTATGTGCTTTTCACAGAAATGTGACATAGGTCCGATTTTCACGGTTAACTCCGATTTTTTTCAGCGTCTTCCCATAACTACAACATAAAATATTTTTTCCGTCAAATGAAATTTGTTGCCCATAAGTAGTTCTTTCATTGTCATGCACATTCTATTGAAAAATTTAGCATTTTTTTTCTCAAAATTGCGTGCAATATTAGCAATTTAAAAACATACAAAAACAAGATTTCGTCAAAAAAGGTTCCAAATTTTTTCTTTAAACTTTGATAGGAATAGGTATAGTTGTTCACTCTATAAGATGACGCCATATTGCTCTACTCTTTTGTTTTTTTAAAATTTACAAAAATTAAATGTTTTTGTCGTCACTCAAGTAACTCATTTTAACATTAGCGGCAATTTTTTCACATTATTGTATTTATGGGCGCATATGCTTTAAATAAAATTTCTCGAAAACAAGTTTTTTGCGAAAATGAACTTAATATTCAGCATTCTCAGAAACGCTCAAATGCCATTTTCTCAAAAACGGCTCCGAACTTTTTCTTCAACATTTTCCAACGGATAGTGCTATTTGCATTGTTTAATATGACGTAAAATTCATTTTGGTGTATTTAAAAAAAATACACATATATTTTTTTAATATCTCTCACGCTGTCAATATGCTTATATCCAGCAAATTGTACACATTATGTATGAGTAAATGTGTTTCAAATGACTTCAAGTGAAGTTTTTCGAAAACTCAATATATTCCCGTGAAAAGAGCTTCAAATTTAAAATTAACAGTAGCGCTAAACGCCATTTTCAGAAACGGCTCTACGTTTTTCAATGAAAATTGACATTTGAGATGAGATTTCACTCTTTTATTTTCTTAAAGTTATATTTCGGTTATCCAATTAGGTAAGCGAAAAATTGAGAAAATTTTTTTAAAAAAATGTATTTAGGGCGGCGATAGATGGTAGCTGGCAAGAGGATGGGACAAGACCGTAAAGTCAAATCACCAAGGAAATTAGTAAACTTTACTACGAAAAAGTCTGTGCCATTTTGTAGCATCACTAGTTCAAATTTTGTTATGAGAAATTGTATTTGCCAACACCTTCCCTAATTTTTCGAAAGAAAGGTTAGTATTCAAACCCTTTTAAGGAATCGTACATAGTGACGACACTACACGTGTGGCGATAGAGAAGAGATAGCGCGGAGAATTTTACAAAGTCTGTTCAGAAATTTAATTCTTTTTAGTTTGAGTAAATGTTGAGTAAAAGTATTAACTTTGAAAAGAAAAAAATGCTTAGGTTGGTTATTTACATGGTAATAGAAATACTGAAGTTAATTTGTCTTTTAGACACTCAATATAAGGCAACTGGAAAATTTAATATGTGAAACAAAATCAAGAATCATTGCTGAATTTAAGAGACACAAGAAACTGGTGAAGGAACTTGAAAAGCAAAATATCCAGTATAAACGTGAAAACGTAAATAAAGTAAGCGTTGAATTATACTTTGATTTGTTTTCAAAATGGTGTAAAATACATTAGAAACTTAGGGAAGCCAAATTATTAGATGTTCCAGAACGAGGAGAAAGAATGGAAGCAAAGGTTTGCAGATATTTTTCAAGAGCTAGATGAATCCTATGAACTATTCTCAAACAAGACCTGTACCTCAATACAAATTTTTTATACGGTGCAGATATATAGATACATGGAATGCCACAACGTTCATGTTAAAAAAATGTTGTTGGAACTAAAAAGAAATAGAGAAATACTAAAAGATTATTTCAGTGACATCCTTGAGAGGGACATTTCTGTAATCTGCGACATGCAGGTGAGGTTATGAACGTTTCTTCGATTCGTATTTTGTGAAATAATCATGTTATCACTCTTGTGATTGTAGATTTTTCAAGAAACAGAAAAGCATTAAAGATTATTGTCGAGGTTTTGCTTGAGTTATATTACCTACGTAAGATTTTTTTATGAAGGTAGTTTTCAGTAGAAAATATTCCAAAAGTACGAAAACATTCAGTTGAGAACTCCGTACCAATCGCGCAAGTAACTTTTTCTGTAGCAAGAAATGTTTGCAACGGTGATAAATTCAGATTCAGCATCATTGTGCTACAGGTGATCAGTTCTGTTGTTTTTTTTCTAGGGTTACGTCTTTTTCTTGCATTTATGATGGGATACAAACAAATTCTGTCCTGTAGCTAATTACTCCGTCGACGACATTAACGTACCTACCCATCGCCATACTTTCTAAGCTGATTTGTGTATTAGTCGCGAATTTTACTTTTAAATGGACAAGAAATTATATATTAGTAAACATGTCTTTTAGATATGTTAGTAGGCATTGACAGGAAATATGCCTCTGAAATTGAAAATAACCACGTTAAAATGTTAACAAAACCACATTGAAAAAGTTAAAATGAATCCTTAAGATTGCCTGTTTCAATATAAAATATTTGTAAATTTTCTGTAATGTTGAAATTATTGACGTATATGACATACCGCCAAAAATTTACGAACTTCTAGGGTATGTAGACTTTTTTCTTTTAATTTCTTCCAATGACCATGTAGTTTGGTACCTTATTTAAAGTTACTCAAGTGCTATTTCGAATTTCGTTCCTTTTATTTGTTGTCAACTCATCCTGCATTACTGTTTGGCAGATATACGAACTCTCAGAGAACGACCTACCTTTTGTCCATGCCAATATTATTTTTTTCTTTGTAGATTAGATTTGTCAGCCAACGTCTCCCAACTTATTATGCAATTTACCACATGTTTATTGCCAGAAAGTGAACATTTTCAACCTCTCTACACGTCCTAGAAATTTGTAAAATTTATTCAGGAAACATGTGAAATCATAAATGTTGCAAGTCGTAAGATGGATTGTAATATGCCATGTTGTAAAATTACTAATTAACAAATTTGCTCATTCTAAGAAAATTTATTATTCCAATAATATTTTGTTGCTGAAACGTCTATTAATTTTTGTTCAGGCAAGAGTTAATTGCTTAATGGGTGGATCTAAAAAGGTTCGAAATATCAAAGATCTGAGAAAACTGAAAAAAAAGGAACAAGGACTGAAGAACAAGGTCCAGGAAGTGAGAAGTAACATGGCTATCTTACTGAGACGGCTCGACAGCTTCCACAGAGCAGTTCAGCATATTCATGTGAGCACGAGTTCTGCTTTCACAGGAAACTTGCAATTTTATAATTCCCAAAATGCGCATCAAATCTCTCACAAGATATAGGAATCGAAATAATAATAATGAAATATTAATAAATATATTACTATTAACAACAATCCGTACACTATTAACATGTCTCGGTGACACAGACGGGTGCGGCAGCTGTCGTCTGCGCTCAGGATTCTGCAGGTTTCAGTGCTGCGTAGGCATAGTCGTGTTAGTGTTTTTTCCTCCACCCCTCAACATCATGCTAACTCTTCATCATTCAAGGCGTAACGATCTCTTACCAACAGATGCAGCCGAAAAAGCTGATTCCTGTAATGACAAATGTTAATCTCTCACGGGTAGATATGACTGGACTTTCGAAGAAAACGTGTAGCGTGGTCATAAAAAGCCGAATGCATATAATGTTAATATATAATTATGTAATTATCCATATTTTTACACCAACGTGCAGCACGTAGGTAACCTATCATTTTTTCCGGAGACTTGAGCATGGACGCGTCTGTATCCGAGACTTTTACCAACATTGTTGGGCTAAAATGTCTCCGTACAATGAAGGTAAACAAATAGTACGCTGTATCCCAATTCATGACATTCGTATTTTAAGCAATTTCCAAGAAACTTTCAATAAAAATTATTTTGGAAACATTCGTAATTAAACCAATAAATCGTAATAGTAACACTCGTTCAATTTTTGGATTGCTCATTATACGAAATGAAGAAGTATATTGCATACCTAAACTCAAATGAATATTTTATCAATTGTTAGTTTAGTTGATGAAAATAGAAAATACACATCCCAGTTTAAATTCGGAGGCCAAGATTCAAAACATAATTAATATCGTTATTTTCAGAATACGCAACAGTGGTGCAGATTGGCACTAGAGAAAGTGTGCAAGATGAAACGGGATATCCTCGTACCACTTCTGCGACATTCAGAGATGATGGTAAGTACTGAAACACGTTTATACCAATAATAATAAATTATTTTAGATTAGCCGGACCGCTGGAAAAATCCACAGTTCGAAAGTAATTGTTTTAAAAGCGAAAATTCTCCAACGTAGCTTCAATCAACAGGATTGTGCGAGGACGGTGTATCAAATAGTTTGAATTTGTTTCAAACCTTATTTTATATATCGAAGATTAACTTTCAGATAATATCTTTTATCTAATTACGGTAAGGTATAATCTACTGATTGTATTAAACAGTTGCAGCGTAAGTGAACGAAATCCTACGTAGCCACATTGCCATATTTCGTAAGTACTAGCTTCAATAGATTATGTGAGTAGCATACCTTCTCGTTTTTATATTGAATCTTACTTTTTAATTTATTGAATACGCATCAATTTTACACTTTTAACATATAAAAGTAGGTTCCTGTTGCTCTTATTTGGGTTTTCTTGTATTTAATCCAATTTTTATCACGTACATTAAAACTCATTCGTGACATGGCTACTGCTCATTCTACTCTTTTTACTCTCTACACTCTCAAAGCCGACCTTCTGAAAGCCTTCACACACGTAAACAATAATTTAGATTAACATATCCGAAGGTTGGAAGAGGTCGTTCTCCACACGGTTGGGTACAAGTCGGCAACACAACGAATAATACCAACCGTACACCCGTGACTGTACAAAAGACACAGGCACCGCATCCAGTCACAACTCAAAACAAATTTAGTGTTTTAGATTATGAAACAGATTTTCCTCGCCTTCCTGATCCTCACCACCCTACCTAATTCATGCACAAACCAACGCAAACAGGCTAGGAAGCGCGTCAAAACGTACAGCTGCGTAAACACACGTAAAGCTACGAATTCTAGCTCACTTGAAAACAAAGACATTTCTATTGAACCTAAAAAACAGGTACTTATTTTAGCTGACAGTCATGTCCGCCATCTGTCCTCCATTCTCAGTAGGAAGTTACTCTCCAATTTTTCAGTCTCATCTATTTTTAAACCTAACGGGAGGTTTGCAGATGTGACTGCAGAGTTGGACACCCACACAAAGACACTGACCAATCAGGACACAGTCATTATCTTAGGAAGGCAGAATGACATTAACTTGGGCGGTAACTTTACAACTGAACATGTAAACAAATTACAATCTGCCGCCCAAAATTTTCACATTGAAGTCTCGAATCTGCCCTTCTGGTACAACAGACCAACACTATGCAGCGAGAATAAGCACGTAAACCAACAATTAAAATTGCATCTGAGAGAAATAAATGTCACACTTTTTGAAATTAATTTCCTCTTAACAAAACACTTCACCCGGCATGGTCTTCACATTAACCTTGCTGGAAAACATGCAGTCGGTAACTAGTTTGCACAATACATCATTAACTCCAGTCCTACGCAGTCTCCTGCCAAAAATCCATCCCTTTCACCTTCCTTACGTTCTCCAGCCCCCCTTTTTTAAACCTGTTGCCCTTCCTCTGAACCTACTACCGTTTCTTCTATTCCCACTACCAATTCATCTACTCCCGAAGCCTCATTTTCCTCACACCTTGTCACTGCCGGGACACACTAAAGCCTTCGACCACGCACTCGAGGTAAAAATGGAGTAAATAACTACAGTCAGATGCAGCAGAAAAACATTCGTGTAGGTACTTGCAAAAACTAAACATTCTGCACCATTATGTTCAATCTCTTTTAAATAAAACTGTGTTTACCGAGGCAGCTCTACAGAGCGATTTAAATCAAATGGATGTTCTTTGCTTTACACAACATTGGTTATCTCCTTATGAACTTAGCATTTTCCAAATTACAAACTTTTAACTCGTAGGCTTTTATTGCAGAGAGAAAGAATCGCATGAAGGTCCTACGCATGGGGGTTCTTGTATTTACGTTAGAAATAATATTGATTCTATCTCCTTGGCGGAATTAAATGTGTATTCATTGAAAATATTTTCGAAATTTCTGTTGTACATCTTACTTCACTAAAAGTGATAATACTTCGCATTTACAGACCTCCAACAAAGAGAACTGCTGATTATATTTTGTTCTTAGAAAACCTGGAGATAACACTTAACAAAGTCAGCAATCGCTCTTTTGAATCCATTGTTGTATGCGAAGATTTTAACATTGATTTTCTGTTCGAATCTTGCGAGAATAAAAAGGTTTCTCAATTTAATCATCAATTTGTGTAGTGAACACGATCAAATTAATTAGTTAAGTTCAATTAAATTTAGAATCACCGACATATAATTATTGGATATCATGGCAGAGGTGAAATATTTGTTATAATACTTAATATTAGTGATAGTATCATTATTGCATGTTAGGTTTGTACCGTACTCCTTTATTATGATTATTGTTATTATTATTATTGTTATTGTTATTGTTATTACTATTATTAATATTGTTATTATAATTGTAATTATTGTTAATTAACTGCCACCGGGTCATACCCAATTGCAGTTCAAATAAATGTATGTATATGTAATTTAATTGAATAATCTCAATTTAATAATCAATCAATTAATTCCTTCAATTTAGACATTACAATTAATGTACCTACACGAAACACAAAATTCGATGAAGGCAATTGATCAAATTATAATTAACAAAACTACTACTCCATATGAAGTTGAAACAAAAGATGTAGGATACCACATTCTTACCATTATAAGAAATGCGATCACTGAAATAAATAAATCAATAAATCAATAAATAATACACGACTAGATTGTTTACAAAAAGTAAAATAAAATTATTCATTGATTACTTGATGAAAGAGTCATGGGAAACGGTTGATACAAAAGACAAATATAATTTTTTTTCAACTCTTTCATTTCATTTTTAAAAAAAAAAATTAACGGAAAAGCAATTCTGGGATTACACAAGGGATTAAAACCTTTTGTAAAAACAAGCGAATTCTTTCTTTCATTTCTAAACGTCATAACGTATCTCAAGATTTCCTTATCTACATTAAAAAATACGAAACAGTGTTACGAAAAGTCATAAAGCAGGCTAAAATCATGAAACATGATCAGGATCTTTTGAACTCGAATAACAAAACACAAGCAATGTGGAATATAATAAAAAATACGACCAAACCAACTAGAAACCCTGTAGCGAATGTTGTTTTAAAAATAACGATATAAATGTGAACGATCCGGCAACAATGGCTAGTCTCTTTAACCCATACTTTTCGAGAATTGCTTCCGATCTCACTCAGGGTCTTCAGCCACAAAATTCAAAACCAGTCAGTTCACCCAAAATTTTAGACACGATGTTCGTTTCCAAAACTTCTTCCTATGAAATGCTCAAAATAATTGGCAAACTAGAAAAATTCAAAATTATCTTCATATGGAATCCGTGGTATTTCTCTAGATTGGTTATGTTCGTACCTTAAACAACGATCTCAGAGAGTGGAAATACCTTACTGGATAGATGGAACATTACGTACGCACCTTTCCGACTCTTTGCCCATTGCACGTGAAGTTCCTCAAGGATCGATTTTAGGTCCTATTCTGTTCCTACTTTACGTAAACGATATGCCCTCGACGATTCGAAACGGAAGAACGGTTCTCTTTGCAGATGATACTAGGATATTCATCCTTTGCAATAAAGAAACCGTAAATAGTACAATATCAGATGTTTCAAATCAGTTCCGAAATAAATTAATAGTAAACGAAAAGAAAACGGTTTTAATGCTGTTTTCCATTTCAAATAAACAATTCTGTGCTCCATTGAAAATGAGCAGTGTACCATTGACTGATGTTAAGGCGACAATCTTTTTAGGTCTCTCAATTCAGTCAAACCTTAAATGGAACGTCCATTTAAATGAATTGAACACAAAATTAAGTTCATTATGCTACGCCTTCAGAATTCTTGCAAATTCAGTCAGCCTTCATACTGACCGTTGTGTATACTTCGCGAATGTTCATTCCCGCCTGAGATATGGCATAACATTCCCCAGAATAAATACATAATATGACATCTAGAAATTATTTCCCAGATGTATTCTGGGGAATCATCTTCAGAGCTATAGCTCCCAGACTTTTAGATTACAAAAATCAATTGTACGTCTAATAACCAAATCCCACCCACGTGATTCTTGTAAGCCTCTCTTCAATGATCTAGGCATTTTACCATGACCTTGTCTGTTGATCTACGAATCAGTGTTTTTTGTCAAAAATGACTTGCTTAAGAGCGGGAATATATTTTCAGAAAATGCCGATGTCTCAACGTTAAATCATATTTATAGGTTACAGTATCAACAGCTCATTACAAAAAAATCACCTTCAATACATGTACATTATTTTACAACACTTTGCCAGATGACGATGCCAGATCCAACAAAACGAGCTTTGGATTATTTCAATTTCTTAGAAAATCTAGAGATAACTCTGAACAAAATTAGTAATCTCTTTTAAATCCATTGTTATATGTGGAGATTTCAATATTGATTTTCTGAGCGAATCTCACGAAAAAGAGCAGTTTCTCAATTTAATTCATTCTTTTAATTTAGATATTACAGTGAACGTACCTACACGGAATACTCTTACATCACAAACAGCAATAGATCAAATTATAGTTAACAAAACCACAACTAGACAAGAAATAATAACGAATAATCTAGCTTACAGTGACCACACTGCACAAATTCTTACAATTACTAATAACATGAATACTGATGAATACTACAATAAATAAAACACGCATGTGCAGAGCATTTACTAAAGTTAACAAACTTATTTACGGACTACTTGCTGAAAGAATCATAGGAGGCAGTTTAAAACGCTATTGACACAAATGAAAAATATAATTTATATTTCTCAAAGCTTTCATTTCTCATGCTTTCCTATCAAAAAGAGAAAATTAAACTTTTCACGGAAAAGTAATACTTGGATCACACAAGGAATCATCGTGGAATCATCTTGGATCACACAACATCGTGTAAAAATAAACGCGCTCTCTACTTTATTTATAAACATCATAACTTATCACCTGGTTTGCACGTCAACTTCCGAGAATATAAAAGAATTTTAAGGAAAATAAATAGTTCAGGCAAAAATAATGAAAAATAATGAGGATAGTTTGAACGCTAGAAACAGAACTAAAGCAATGTGGAACATCGTAAAAAATTCGACCACGTCATCACGACATTTCGTAGAGAATGTTTTTTTAAAGGATAATGAAAGAGAAACAAGAAATCCAGAAAAAGTTGCGAATCTCATCGACCAACACTTTTCTAGAATGGCGGTTGATCTCACGAAGGGACTAAAACCACAAAATTCAACATCTTAAGCTTCCAAAAAAAAGTTTGGCAAGATGTTTATTTACGAATCTTCTTCTAACGAAATCCTCAGAATAACCAGTAAATTAAAAAATATATATTTATCAGGTTTAGATGAATTTCCGGATTGTTCATTAAAAACGAGTGCACCTGCCTTCATACACCTATTAACTCACATTTTCAATGCTTCCTAGTGCACAAGAATATTTCCAGACACTTTCAAAACAGAAAAAATTAAGCTACGTTTTAAAAAAGTGAACAAAAATGAAATTCAAAATGACCGACTCTTTTATCAGTTTTCTCAAAAATATTAGAGAGAGTTTTCCATACGCCAATGGAAACCTTTCTCAGGAAAAAAACGAAGCGTTTTCAAACGCACACGGTTTCAGGAAATCAAAATCTACGGAAACTGTCATTTTTTTCTTTCCTTAAAGATGTTGCTTCATCAATGGACCAAAATGAAGAACCCATTGGGATATTTTTAGATCTTTCGAAAGCTTTTGACGTTATTAACCATAACATCTTGCTCTCAAATTCCCTTTCTTATGGAATTCGTGGTATTGCCCTAGATTGGATAACCTCGTACCTTAAACATCGATCTCAAAGAGTAGAAATACCGTACTGGCACGAAAGAACATTATTTACTTATCTCTCCAATTCTTTGCCAGTTGAACGCACATGGTCCCAGAAGGTTCGATCTTAGGTCCTATCTTTTTTCTGTTGTACGTAAAGAAAAAAGGATTATTACATCATTTAATACAATATTATATACTTTTTTTCATGTACGTCATTTCTCAATGCTTGGTGATTTCTAGTGTTGTAGAGTTCTAGTGTTGTTTGCTGAAATTGATATATTATCAAATTTTAAGTGAAAGGTGAAATTGCGTGTTTTTCTGCATTATAAGTTTTTTAAATTGTTGTTTATTGTCTACCGAAATGAAAAACGTCTACAACTCATCGCAAAAATATATAATGCGAAGCAATAGTGGAGTTATGTCTATTTATTTATTAAGAAATTCTTAAAAGTGAGTGTTCCCTTCAAAATATATTCTCTTCAAAGTGACATAAGTAAAACTAAGCTACCGCGTAGATGACGTTAAGTTCACATTGTAGGGAACCGATTCCTTTAGGGTGAATGAAATTTTTCGTGTCAAAGAAACTGAATCTCTCGCCTAGTGAACTGGTGTACGTATAACGGAAATGATCCTTTTTTCCTACCACATTTTCGCGCTAATTTTAAAATTTTAAAGTAATAAAATTGGTTTTATTTTTTTATCATCCACACTATTTAAAAATTAAGAAAATGTTATAGATTGTTATGAGACAAATTCTAGGGATAAAACTGACAGTATTCTTGTTATGATTAAAATCAATTTCAATTTTTTTTTCTATTTGAATTTTGCTCCAAAAGTTGATTAAAATACCTTCAAATTCAACTATTTTCCCCGGTTTTTCAGTTGTTTTCCGCCTGATACATGCAATAGAAGCTGAAAAATAAAAAGTGAGAAAGGTTTCCATTGTATCTCTGCAACAATTTCCCTAGGAGGCTGATTTTTTGGGAATCTAGTAAATTTTTGATTTTCTTTCATGAGTATCGCGATTTTCGATTGGTTCGATTGGTCGTTTCACCGCACGTCGCACCTCATTATTCTGTTACTGGAGGAGAAACCGTCCCACATACAACCACGAGAATTGTGGTTCAAAACTACTAACAATATAGTAAAGGGTCAGTATTTTCTTTTTAGGAATGTCTCGTTGTTGCTAAATAGATGCTTACTAACGGGGTCGGGTGAGCAATGACGGACACCCGCGTAGTTATTTTTCCTCTTTTAGTTGAGCAGGTACTGCTTCTTAGTTTGGGTCTTTCATTAGAACCTCTCATGTGATTACAATTGTTTTATATCACGTTAATCGTTTGAAACTAAATAAACAGCCCAGTCGGGTCGCATCCAACCAACCTTGTTTTCGTCCTCAAATAACACCTTGCCGTACGAGGGTAAAGTGAAATCTTCCTATGCGTATCGGATTTTAGAAAACAAATCGTCGTATATATTTTGCGAATGTTCATTCCTGCCTGAGATATTGCATAATATTCTGGGGAAATACATCTTATAGCTCCTAGACTTTTAGATTACAAAAACCAATTGTACGAATAATAACCAAATCCCACCCACGTGATTCTTGTAAGTCTCTATTTTATTTTTTCCTAGGAATTTTACCATTACCTTGTCTCTTGATTTACGAATCAGTGGTTTTTGTCAAAAATGACTTGCTTAAGGGCGGGAAAATATTTCTAGAAAATGCCGAAGTCTATTACTATAACACTCGACGTAGAAATCATATTTATCAGGAGACAGTATCAACAGCTCATTACAAAACATTCACATACAATACTTGTACATTATTTTACAACACTTTGCCGGAAGACATTAAACGATTAAATTCGATAGAAAAGTTTAAATCTCAAGTGAAATGTTTATGCTGCATAACTGTTTTTATAACAGAGACCATACTGAGTATCACAAGAAAAGTAACATCAATTTTAACAATGATACATAATGCATTATTTACCATTTGAACTGTGTAAATGAGTATAAACAACCTGTAACAGGTATTGTACAGGAGTCTCCGGGTCAATGACCCCATCTCGATCAGGTTTTTCGTCCAGTTTCCCTGATCCATTGAGCATTTGCTGAGATGGCTCCTTGTTTTGCTTCGGGACATAATGTAACTTCATTATCTGTGCACGTCTTCTAGAATTCATTGGGAAATATAGTTATTCAAATGATCGTTTCCATGTTGTATTATCCCTTGACGAAGGACGTAATGGATAAGAGCCCAAAGTTTATTGCTTGTTTCTCCTTGAAAATAGATTTTATTACATGAGAGCTTTTTTTTTTTTTCAAAATTCATGTAGTTTATGACAGTGTAAGGATCACAGAATTTTGAAAATGTGCACAGAATTCACTTCTCCTCATAGCACGTCATACGCAGTTTCAACTGTTTTTTTTTTTTTGACGTAAAAATAAACGAATAAATAGAAATCGATGCCATGCTAAAGCTTCGTGGAAACTTCGGCGTTCTATTTCAGCCAGGCCTGCCAATAAAAATCATCTGTGGTTGTTTGAGAACAGTTCTACTTTGGTATGTATCATGGTTACTATACTATGTACATAGGTTACCATGGTTTTATCATGGTAAATGTTGAATTAGTTCGTCAAGAAAAGGACGTGGCTATTGGCCGCGGAAACGTCAGGTACAGAAATTGTTCAAAATATTTGGTGATTATTCTGGTGCTCTTCCCCATTCGTGCTCTCCAGAATTGCTTTGGTTTTGAATGGCATTGAGATATTAGTATGCAACTGTAGAAAGCGTCTATGTGAACAGATCTCTATGCACACATTTGCCGTCTTCATGTACAGAATACGCCTTCATTCTGGAATTTTGGAGAGACTGCACAGTTCCGTTCAAATGCCGTTCAAGTGATCTTGGTCAGACGTGCCTTTTTTTTATAGAATTATTTTACGAAGTTAAAGTTTCAGTTACATGAAACTCTTGAACTTATTAGTATTCTTACGATTAAAACTAACTGAAACCAAATGTAATCTAAACTGCAATTGACGATGGGACTCAACAGAGCACCTCTAGAAATCATTTAGCTTGGGAGATATGTGCAGAAAAGAATGGACGGGATATTTATTTTTTTATTATCGTTGGATTTGTATTATATTTTCCTGTTAATGTATTTACCGGCGTTATGAGTCCCAGGGATTGTTGTTGTAGTTCATTTTAAACTGAATGGGGAAATAATGTGGTCTGAAAATAAGATTTTAGCCATAGATTTCGAAGGGTAGATTTTGATCTTTCATTTCATGGTCCAGGTTTATTTTATTTCAATGAGTTGTATCTCTTTCGCTGTGTAATTTATTAATTGGAACATGTAGATTACGGTATCAACTGCAAACTGGGCTGTTACTAAATCTTGAAATAGGCATATTGACTGTGTACACGTTAGAGTAATGGCTAGAGAGATGATCCTTAAGAGACACCAGCTGTGCAGGGGTTCGAAATTTGATTTTGTAATGTAAATGAGAAAGTTCTATTGGTGAGGAAACTTTTGACTCTTTTGAAGAGGTATGTCTGAGTTCTTCTGATCGGGGCAGATTAGTGCGCCCAGTGCCTGTTGTGTGACCATGAGAAAACATTTTCTCAGGCTGAGAAGAGCAGAATAAGGTGTCGGAATGTCTGAGCTAACCACACGTACTCAACCTAAGGCCGGGTCGCCGCAGGTAGGCGTTGGCTTCGTCAGGAGCTGTTGGGCCAATACAAACGGAGTTCCCATACAGATGTATGCCATACCATGTCCAATGCTTTAGCGATGTTCATAAAAACTGCAATTGAAGGAACGAGTGGTGATGTTCTGAGATACCTAGAAGTTCGCAAGCTCTTGATATTTTTTTTCAGTGAATTCCAATTGGTAGGTATTCCAAAGGTATGCGGTGTATTTTTAAGGTAACATTTTTATCTTGTTAAACTTCTCCAAAATGTTTGGTAAAGTGGGGAGGACCTATATCAGGATTTTCTGCGCTTGTCACTATTACTGTAAACAAGTGAAAATAATAAGTACCGAAATAGTGTGTTCAACTCACGTTTAGAGAATTACAGTCCATTTACAGAATTATTTCAAACTTACCTCAATAGAAATATCTCATATTTTGAAGCTTCTAGATCAAATTAATTTGTGAAAACTGGCTTACAGTTCTCCAGGCTGAAACATATGTTGGAAGACCCGGCAATGGGCGGGGCGGAATATATTTAACGAACAAAATACCATTTTTTGACACTTTTCATTCCAAGCTGATTTTTCTATTGGTCTATTTGACTTTTACTTTCTCATATATGTACGTATCTACTTAATCTACCAACTAAGCCACCCACTCCATATACGTATGAATTTATATAATTTATTACTTTATATTGGGTATGTGGGTGCGGGTGTGTATTAGGGTGTGGGTGCTTAAAACCTATCTTAAACTTACATCTATTCCTATCTCTACGCTCCTTTCTAACATATTTACATTATGTACATTACTCTCATCACTTTCACTATTTGCGTGGCTCTTGTGGGGTGAAGTCACGGCAATATTTCTTCCATTATGACTCAGTACGCCGCACTTCACTATCGACCTACTATAGATCTGTCTGGAGGAGCACACGCACAGTTGTTCCTTCACAGGCACTATGAATGGTGTCTCTGTGGTCGGCCGAGCACAGTGCGGGGGCGTTGTTTACAGCGTCAGAGTATGGTGGGAAATTCTTTCTTTAAACTTTTTCAACCAATTAATTGCACTGTTTAGTATGGCATAAAGTTAATTGCCAAAGAACATTTGGAGCCAGTTTTGAGAAAATGCGCAATTTTGAGCTCATTTTCACCGAAATCTTGTTTTCGAGAAACTTTGACATTTTAAGCACATGTACTCGTAAATGTCATAATGTGAACAAATTGCCGGTAAAGTAAATATTAACGATGTGAGAACAAGTGAAAAAAATACATTTTTGTAATTTTGAAAAACAACGAAAGAGTAGAGCATTAATTGCGTTTGTGTCTACTTAGAGTAAATTTAGCACTATCCGTATCAAATGTTTAAAGAAACAATCGCCGTTTCCTGGTGCACGATTACATAAAAACGAGGTTTTCGGGGTAATAGTATTATTTTTATTTTTTAAATTGCACATATTGCACGCAATATTGCGCGGAAACAAAAATTTTAGAAAAAAATGTAATGAAGTCATTATGGCTAAAAAAAATCATTTGAAAGAAAAATTTCTATCGTCAATTTTGTAGTGTGAAAATGGGATCTATGCTACCTTTATACGTATATTTTACTTTATTCTTACAAAAAATTTAAAGAAACAATTTGAGCCATTTTTTTTTACAATTTCTAAAATGTCGCAGTGGCATAAAGCATATTTAGATTTTAAAGACTATTTTTTTTAAATCCTAGCGCTTGGAATTGAGCCAGATAAACAGACGGACGGACGAAAGTTTTGAAAAAAAATCGCAGTTTTCTGGCTCACTATTACATTCTCTTACAAAGTAAAACATTTTTAGGTATCAGGGGACTCCAAAAGTATATTGTTGAAATCCGTTTCCCGCAGCATTACTAACATTCTACATATTACGAATATTTTTCCGTATATGCGTAGGTATACCTGAAAGTAACGAGTCATTCCTGTAGTCCCATTGGCGCGTTATTTCTTTATAGTGGCGAATTCCCATGAGGTCTACTTCCACTTTAATTTTGTTTTTAATTTACACGTGTGGGAACATTGTATTGCGTTTCTATTCATTGTTGCTGAGAGGAGGTCCTGGCTGTGAAGGTGAACAAGTAGCCAGCTGTGGGTTTGTGGTATCGGCGAAGTCACACTCAACTGACGACTTTTTCGGGGACGGTTCTGGTGGGGGAGGCATATCCGAAGATTTCGTGGCGGTATTTGCTTGATGTGTGAAAGTGAAGCAGTCTGGGGTAGGAAAATTGAAGAGTTGTTACTTGTCCTGAGTTTAGTTTACAGAATGGAGGAAGAAAAGTTCTATATTCAATATACAATACTTCACAGAATCTCGACACCTTGTATTAACATTATGGCAATATTACATTTTTGCACTTCATCTAAGCCCAATGAATACAATAATTCATTCCGATGCCATTGAGCATATATCTAAATTTCAATGATTAACTTTTGAATAGTGGCAGCAAACTTGTGTATGGGAACACATCAATATATTTTAGTTTTTCTGTATTCATAAGTTCTATATCTATGGTTGAATTTCTTAAAATTTGAATTATTCCTTGAAATGAAAAATATTGAACGTTACATATGTATAAAGGGGTATAATTGCACTCATGTTCGCTTCTATCGTTGCTCATTTTCTTGAACAAACCATTCATGCAATTATCTCCCTCTTTATACTCGTTTCCTTAATTACAAAGTGACATTTCTTCCTGTTTTTGTATTCTCTAAATTAATAAATATATTTACATTTTTCTATTTATTTTGTTCTTGAGAAGGACAATGTATAGAATCACGGTGGTGACAGTCATCCACAGATCTTAGCAGTTATTGGAATAAGAAAAGCTATTTTCAAAAAATATGTATAGTACTTCACGTTCACTCATCCACTGTATTTTATATCCGAAGGACAAAAGAAAATTACTGCGACAATTCGAAGAGCTTGAGACTATTAGTGAAGGAAATGATGTAGATAGTTTGCAAAAGAAAATGAAATGGCTCTCTCAAAAGCTAATTTCAACTGTGGAGCAAATTGATACAATATTTCGTGAAGAATGCTTCAGTGATCCCCCATTCTTTAGCAAGCTTTTGGAAAAATTTAAGGTACCGTATGTCCAATTTATTTTTTGTTTCGATTTGACTTTTGAAATGAAAGGACTCTTTTCATTTTAATTGAAAAATTGTTATTAAAATTGTTATCAATTGAATGTTTTAAATTCCTTCAAAAGCAGTGAAATAATCTAAATGTTACAGGTACGAATTCATTTAAAAAACGAAAAAATGAAAAGATTAGAAAAATCGTTATCGAGATTAATAACTGCTTCTAATAATTTGCAAGAATTATTCATAGAATTAAATCGAGATGATGATTCAACCATGCCAGGTAACAAAAAAAATGTCTATAAAAAGAGTTCCAGTATACTTCATAAAGATGGTCAGCAAGATTGCCCTGAAACTTCCCAAACAGATGAGTTCATGAATCAAGATAACTCGAATCTCGAAATAACTGATAATCAATCAAGCGATTCTGACGACAGCACTTATGCAAGAAGACTACGCCATAATTACTTTGAAGCTGTTTACGAGCGTTTAATCGAACCAAGGGATGATTTAAATGTACCCATACAGAAAATGTGTCATTACGAAAGAGAATGAGACTTTGAGATCACACATCCGCAAGCAAAAATTACGGCTACTCCCACCAATCCTGTTCTAATAATAATGAATCAAACAAATGATGTCCAAGGAGTTTGGATGATCTGTTTAAATCCTAATGCATTGAAAAAATCAGTTAAAGAAAAGCAAATTTTATAATAGCAAATAATTAATAACGCAAACTTGGAAATATCAGGATTAGTCCTCTCATATGTAATTCTGTATTTAGAAAACATTACGTTTACTTTGAAAAATAAAACATGGATATTCTGTTGATTGTTTTATAATTTGAATAGCATAAGACATTAGAACTTATTATTTGCAAATATTTGCATGTAAACGTTCCCAAAATATAGCGTGAAGACATATGCATCAGAAGCTGACTCTCGTTTAATCTAATCTCTTAAAACTACTTTCACCCTTTATTAAACTCAATAGGTAACGTAAGCATTTTTACTCTCATACTAATTTTTTATTACTAATTATACTAATATTACTTTACTCTCAATACTAAAAAGAAATCAAAACTTCAAATGTCGCTTGTTCAGAAACTTTTTTCGTGCAAAAGTATCAAATATAAACTGGTTGTATTACCTATATACTATATAATTGATACAGATATTAAGTAGGTATAGTGGCGAAATCAGACTTGAAAGAGCGATAGGGGATTGTTGAGATGATGACAATTCAGTGGATAGTTCAGAATTCAGTAGACGTAATTATGGGTAGTGTCATTCTTGTCAGAATTCAATTTATCTGCAATTGAAAAAGTTTTTGAAATAAGTTGTACGTCTTTATTATTCAAAATTATCTTACTTTGCATCTACAGACCTCCAACAAAGCGAGCTTTAGATTATTTCAATTTCTTAGAAAATCTAAAGATAACTCTGAACAAAATTAGTAATCTCTCTTTTAAATCCATTGTTATGGAGATTTCAATATTGATTTTCTGAGCGAATCCCACGAAAAAGAGCAGTTTCTCAATTTAATTCATTCTTTTAATTTAGATATTACAGTGCCGGAATTACATCAGTAATAATAAAAAACGCATTGCAAGCATTTACTAAAGTTAACAAACTTATTTACGGACTACTTGCTGAAAGAATCATAGGAGGCAGTTTAAAACGCTATTGACACAAATGAAAAATATAATTTATATTTCTCAAAGCTTTCATTTCTCATGCTTTCCTATCAAAAAGAGAAAATTAAACTTTTCACGGAAAAGTAATACTTGGATCACACAACATCGTGTAAAAGTAAACGCGCTCTCTACTTTATTTATAAACATCATAACTTATCACCTGGTTTGCACGTCAACTTCCGAGAATATAAAAGAATTTTAAGGAAAATAAATAGTTCAGGCAAAAATAATGAAAAATAATGAGGATAGTTTGAACGCTAGAAACAGAACTAAAGCAATGTGGAACATCGTAAAAATTCGACCACGTCATCAAAAAAAAAAAAACCAAAAATTAACGAATTCGTAAGAATTCAGATAAAACAAAGTAAAAATTTTAAAAAAAGTTGCGAATCTCATCGACCAACACTTTTCTAGAATGGCGGTTGATCTCACGAAGGGACTAAAACCACAAAATTCAACATCTTAAGCTTCCAAAAAAAGTTTGGCAAGATGTTTATTTACGAAACTTCTTCTAACGAAATCCTCAGAATAACCAGTAAATTAAAAAATATATATTTATTTCCGGATTGTTCATTAAAAACGTGTGCACCTGCCTTCATACACCCATTAACTCACATTTTCAATGCCTCCTAGTGCACAGGAATATTTCCAGATACTTTCAAAACAGAAAAAATTAAGCTACTTTTTAAAAAAGTGAACAAAATTGAAATTCAAAATGACCGGCCAATTTCTCTTTTGTCAGTTTTCTCAAAAATATTAGAGAGGCTTTTCTATATGCAAATGGAAACCTTTCTCAGGAAAAACGAAACGTTTTCAAACGCACACGGTTTCAGGAAATCAAAATCTACGGAAACTGCCATTTTTTCTTTCCTTAAAGATGTTGCTTCACCAATGGACCAAAATGAAGAACCTATTGGGATATTTTTAAATCTTTCGAAAGCTTTTGACGTTATTAACCATAACATCTTGCTCTCAAAATTACCTTCTTATGGAATTCGTGGTATTGCCCTAGATTGGATAACCTCGTACCTTAAACATCGATCTCAAAGAGAAGAAATACCGTACTGGCACGAAAGGACATTATTTACTTATCTCTCCAATTCTTTGCCAATTGAACATAGGGTCCCACAGTGTTCGATATTACGTCCTATCCTTTTTCTGTTGTACGTAAACGATATGCCCTAATCTATTAAAAATGGAAGAAGCCGATGCCCTTTGCCGCTGTTTGCCGATGACACGAATGTTCTTTGCAAAAAAGAAACAATAAATAGTACAATTTCAGAAGTTTCAAATTGATTTTGTAATAACAAATTAATAGTTAACGAAGGAAAAACTGTCTCAATGCAATTTTACGTTTCAAATCGGCAATCGTATGCTCCATTGAAAATGAACAATATGCAATTACCTGACGTTAAGGTAACAAAATGTCTAGGTCTCTCAATTTAATCAAACCTCAAATGAAATGTACATATAAGAGAATTAAACACTAAATTAAGGTCATTATATTATGCATTCAGAATTCTTTATAATTCTGTCAGCCTTCATGCAGCTCGTTGCGTGTATTTTGCAAATGTACATTCCCGCCTGAGATATGGCATAATATTCTGGAAAAGCGGGCGCAGATGATTTTCTCCCCCATACGTCACATATTGAATATAACACACGTTATATAACTGAATTTATGTATCCTTTAGTTCCCAGATATTTAGATTGCAAAAGAAAATTATCGGAATAATGAAAAACTCCCATCCACGTCATCTGTGCAAGCCTCTTTTCATTGAGCTTGGAATCGTACCATTGCCTTGCCTATTTATTTATGAGTCTGTAGTATTTGTCAAAGCTGACTTACTTAACGGTAGGAACCTATTTTCGTGTAATACTGATATTTATAGTTACAACACTCGACGTAGAAATCATGTTCATCAAGTGTCAGTATCAACAGCTCACTACAAGAAATCCACATATATGTACGTCACTTTACAACGCATTGCCAGATGAAATTAAACAATTAAAATTGTTACACAAATTTACGTTAAAAGTAAAATCTTTTCTGCTGCAAAACTGTTTCTATACAATTAGAGACTAAACTGATAAATAATAGAGCAAGAGATAAATAGATAAATAAAAGAAAAATTATGTTTACTTTCACAAAACCATATAGTATAATGAATTAATTTGCATTGTATAATTTTAAAAAAAGACTCAATATGCCTGTAACAAATAATATACTTCCGGGTCAATGACCCTCATCTCGATCGGGTTTTTGTCGTTTCCCTGATCCATGGAGCAAATGCTGAAATGGCCCATTGATTTGCTTCTGGACGTAAATGTAGCTTCACTATGCGCACGTTTCGTTGAACTTTCCTTTTGCTTGGAGTGGTTTCTATTTTGAGTTTCTATTTTCTTAACAATACAGAAAAATCAAATCTGTTTGTTCCTTTAGCATTAAAAATAAGTTTTCTATAATTTGGCAACGAAAATATCTAGTTTTTGAAATGTTAATCCCTCGCTTTTTTAAATTTGTTGTTGTTATTATTATTATTATTATTATTATTATTATTATTATTATTATTATTCTTTCAGCTATTATATTATTATATATTAGCTATATTATTCTATTTTCTATATTACTATATTATTCTATTTATCTTTCAACTATTAATAGTTAAATTGTTGAGAAGGGACTCTGAAACTCAAGAAAGCGTGCGCAGATGATTTTCTCCCCCATACGTCACATATTGAATATAACACACGTTATATAACTGAATTTATGTAATCAGTCGCTAAAAATGTATTCAATGGAAAAACAAATTTCAACTCAATTTCTTTAGAAGAAATGATCACAGTAAACACATAATTTCATTAAAGATCATCTTTGGGTAAATATCGGTTTTTTGACACTTAAATTGTTCTTTAATTGAACTTGATCACGTAATTTATTATGAGTCACAATTATTCTATAATATTACATTTTACTACATCAGAATTATTCTTTAGACGCAGTACAATCCTTTATTCGTTAGTCGATAAAAATTAAATTGAATATTTCTCAATTATTCAAAAGTTCATTAAGTTGAAAATATTAAAATTGCATCTGCTTGGATATTCATGTCAAAATCAAATGGTTCTGTGATGTCGCGAGCAGTTTTGTACGTATGTTCTGATTTTACATTTTATGGGTATGTAGGTAGCTCGAAGGCCAGTCATGTCTTAAGTTTATGTATTAATTTTAATCTTTAGTTCTAATATAATTTTCATAGTTTAAGAACAGTTTCAAGCGTTTCAACCGTAGTTTTTCAAAATAACTCGAGATACAACTTACCAGCAAATATCCTGCTGTGTCAAAATAATACAGGGACTCTCACCATTGCATTCTCCACAAAATAAAGGAGACCATGTTCTTATGAACATACATTATTACATAATACAGCTGTATTATTACATAATACAGCCACTAACGCTAATGTTTGACATTGTGATGAACATTTGCCTCCAAGTCCTGGTTCAAGCTAATCATGTCAATTAAAGCACTTCCACTCACAAGTGCAATAATGTATACAAATCCATTGAAATGTGCGTATTAACGGTGAAGAGATATTTTTTTTAAAAAATACATTAATTTAAAAAAGACTACACCAAACTACTTTACACCATATTAAACTGTGCTATTACCACTATTCCTTGCAAAAGTTTGAAAAAAATATTTGGAGACATTTCTGAGAAAATGACGGTTGAGCGTTTATGAAAATATGGGCTTTTGAGTTCATTTTTACAGAAAACTGTTGTGTTTTTGAGAAACTTTATTTGACATTAAAGTACATATAATACTGTGAGAAATCGTGCCTGTGCCTGTCTGTGTGTCTGTGCCTGTGCCTGTACTGCAGCACAAGAGCCACAAGTGCTAACATTGGCAAAAATGAATGTCCCCGCGCTTCATGTAATCATGAAAATGTCCATGTAAAGTACCACTCAGAATTAAATATAGGTTTTAAATTCCAGGCGACTTGACATCAGTCAGAATGATTGGGGAATATGTTTTGGCGTAAATTGGCTGAACGGCATATACGCTAGCGTTGTACACGGTCGAACAGATGGGTGGACGGACAGACAGACGGTGTGCCGTCAATAGATTTTTCGGTATCATGGACGCACAAAACATGAATTGTTAGGCAAATGTTAGCGAATTTTTCTATATTTAGCAACTGGATTTATCAACTTTTCGTTACCAGGACCAGTCAATAAAGAGTTTTCATGTCGAAAATTCGCCGTTTTCCGGTGCACGATGACAATACTTCCTCTTCTTCCGTAAATAAAGGTGAGAAAGTACAAAAATAAATTAAAAATATTACTGTCAAAATCTGTGAAATTTATCAGTGAATACTGATTCAAGAACTCTCCCAGTGCATGAGTGTTCATTTTCAAACTTGACTGACTGCTTAATTTACGAAAAAATAATTGAATACGGTCGCCAGCTGTACAAGACAGCACAAATTTTAAATAGGCCTCTACGAAGTAAATAGCAAGGTGACCATGCTTGCACCTAATGAATGTTTAACACAAAAGCTTCTAAGCTATCGAATTCGGAAAGACTGTCGTCACATTCGAAACTTTTCAAATGGACGCTCCAGGTTCTAAAATAAACAGGTAATTTTAAAGGATCTCAATACTGGAGATATAACAATCAAATAACTCAAACATTACAATTTATTCACACAAATATTATACAACAGAAGTTTTCCCTGATACGCAGGATCACAAGCAGCTGCGGGAAAAACAATACAGAACTACGTAAATACACAGCAAAAGTGAAGGACGGGAGTGCCGTCTTAGGTGAACATTAATAATTGGCGCGTCAAGAATGCGCCGACATACAAGGATTACAGTATTTCAATCGACCTCTAGAAAAAACCCACTTTAGGGCGAGGAAGTTGAATACATAAAAATACAAACTTGTGATAAGCGCTTAATAAATTTTTAACAAAATAAATTACAAACATGAGAAACTGCATTACCGAATGAGCCATTAAACAAATTTTCGTAGGAGTGCATAATACCAAAATTCTTGGAAATGGACCTCTTACCATAACTTACGAAACTTTACAAACATGAGAATGGAGCAGGGTTACTCTGGAACGAGAAGGAGCGGCCAAAAATGCCCGCCCTCATCTCGTTCAACAGAGCCGTGACCGGACACGAACGGCGACCACCATGCGGCCTAACAACGCCCTGCATGACTGCACCAATTCGCGCCGGTGACGCGTGTTGCCCAGCCGACTATCTGCCGGCTACGGGACCGGATATGACGCTGCTTTCCAATGACCGCGGTCCAGAGCTACCGCACGGGCCTAGCAGGCCTTTCCAAAGCTTCAGCTGCCGAATGGGCGAAGGCCGTCTACTCTCAACAGAGCAACAATCCAAGTATGACGAATGCGGCCAAGGCCAGTCTGACTACGACAGAACATAAACTGCAACATTAACAGACACATGAGAAATGCGTAGTATCAAAAGCTGAGCCTCCACAACAATCGGAGATCAGCAACCTTTAAACAAACAACATAACGTACAGAGTAAACCTGCTGCAAACAATTTAGAATTTAAGCAATTATACAATTAACAAACATTTCAACACAAGAGATCCATTTCCAAACCCAAAAAACATACATTTCCAAGAAATTATACCATTATGCACTCATACACACTTTAAAATATACGGTTCAGAAGGAACCGGGCCTTTCTACTAAAACACAACAAATGGCTCATGTAAATACGTGAAACTACATCAAAACAAGAATAGGCTACATGGCAAAATAAGAAAAGGCACCGTGCGCGGGGAGCGCACGTCTTATATACTATCCCCTGAAGGGGTAACAGTGTGACATGAGGGGGTACAGTAGCGGGGAGGTATCGATCCATTATTAGGAACCTCTTTGCCTAAGAGCGTAGAAGGTAACGCCTGCCGAAATAGGCAGCCCGCCCGCCACCCTGGAGCAGGTGGCGGCCTCTTGTAGTGAAACAAGGCACTGCAGACACTGTATTAAAGATACAGAAATAATTTTAAAATTGATGAAAAAACATTAATTTTGAGGCCACAAAGGCAAATGAGGTGTCCAAATGATCCTAAATTTGATGTAGATTGCAGATTTTGATATAAGAACCGCTACATTCAGTGGTTCTCTTATAATAAATAAAAACCTGTTTTGAAACTTGAAAAAATTGTTGCACACAATACAAATTTTTTCTCAGATCCTACCAAAGCAAAAAATTAGCTCTCAGTAACAATTTCTTAGGTTTTTGAAACCTTCTCATGGCCATGAGATCACGATGCACAAATTCTTACCATTAGAAGATATGCGAACACTGAAACAGTAATTAATACACCTACACATTATGAGTAGATTGTTTACTATTCATTGATTACTATTGATTACTATTCATCTGCTTCAGGAATCGTGAGACACGGTTTACAATACTGTTTGATACAAACGATAAAAATAATTTTTTTTTTCGACGCTTTCGTTTCACATTAACACATGTTCTTGTAATATACGGCTAGGAAGCACGTCACCAGCGCGGCAAAGCGACGGCGTTTGGAACACTACCGCGAGTAGCAGGCGCTAGGGGGCGCTGACGCAGGAAGGCTCCAGTGAGTGCGTGAACGAGGGGCTGCGCTCCCTGAGCGCTTTCAGAAAGAGCGCTTCTGCGCCATCCCGGGCGTTGCACGACGGGGCCACGGAGGGAAAGCATATTGTAACGTCACGACATGGCGGCCAGGGTTTCGAACATCCTTAGAAAGTGTCGAAGATGAGGAGCAGAGGGGAGGGCATCCGGTCGGCTAGTAGTCGACAGTCTATGGACTGTTGGTAGCTTTAGACAACTGAAAAGCGAGCCATTAACACTCCGGGACGCAAGTCGGCCGGGCAGAGGGTCCTGACCCCCCGCCGGTGGACAGGGGAGGCTGGCTGGCCATATGGTCGCAGAGCCACCCGCACGTTTAGAGAACCTAGGGGGTGGGGGAAATGACCGCCAAGAAGCTGGCCGGAAGGAGTTCGTTTAGAGATCGCCTCGCGTGCGGACGCAACTGCGGCCCGTTGGCGGTAGTGCATTCCTTGGACACTGCGAGTGCGTAGCACCGGGTGTCAGGACACCGGCGCGGTAAAGCGTCTGGGTGGAGGATGCACTAGCCGGCAGTGTGCGTGGAGTCGCGGAGGTAGATTGCGAACGTAACCCCAGAGCTATAAATACTTGTATATTCTGTAAGTAAATATCATTGTAACTAGAGCGCGTGTCTATGTAGTCATTTCGCTACCACGACGCCACAATATGAAAAGTCGTCGGCGGATAGCGGTGGGTCAGACGGTGGTCAGTCCTGCACGAGACTGATTTTGCTCGAGCACCGGGGCAGGACAGACCAGTAGGACAGGGCGTTTGCTCGCCGCGACCCACCGAGTGAAATATGCTCGGTCTTGAAAGCCATTAGAAAGCATCAACAACGGAAAATAATATTCGTTTTACAATTATATCTAAAGTGTTAGAGAACATTTAGTCAGTATAATTCTAAAAGACTAAATAAGCCTGTATCACCTCAGCTTCTGTGATAATGACCCCATCTCGATCAGATTTTTCTTCCAGTTTCCCTGATCCTTCGATCAACTGCTGAGATGACCCCTTGTTTTGCTTCTGAGCATAAATGTAGCTTCATTATCTGTGTTATGGTTTTTGAGCACTTTCGGGAATGTAGTTATTTAATAATCGTTTTCAATTTCATCACGACAGTAAGTTGATCACTACATCACTTTACGTAAACTACTAGGAATAATAGCTTCAATAGCCTCAGCTGATTTGTCTTTGCAAATATTTATTACACGGGAACGAATATTTTTATATCAATTCTTGCCAAAAACGCTTGTTGTATTGTACTACGCTTGACGTATTACGTATTCATAATTCAACTTAATCTGTATACGAGTTAGATCAGACATCCCAGGGCCCAGGAAACCATGCATATGCTCTCTCCATTATCTCTCTCCAAATTTTCAACATTGGATACTCATTGCGGAGAGAGAAAATTCGGACAATGTTGAAATGAATTTTCTCACTCCGCAAAGAATGAGTATCCAGAGCTTAAAAAAAACTTTACATTTCTGATACCTTTTGGCACTTCTTACCTATGTGAAACAGGATTTGCAGATGTGGCGATGAGAGACAAAATATGGATCACGAATAAATCTTCAGAATGAGATACGTACTGCCATTTCTAATACTATGCACAGATTTGATGAACTGTGTGATACCAGTCATCTTTTCTAAACTATCAATACGTCTGTTTTATTTTTTCGCACTTCATCACAAGTTGTGTAATCGTGCGCAGGAAAACTGCGAATTTTCGACAGAAAAATTCGTTGGACACTGGTAACAAAAACGTGGATAAATGAGGTTCCTATGTATAGTAAAATACTTCCTCTTAACACGTGGTGTAACAAGAATACATAATTTTGGGGTCCTTGACACTGAAAATAATATGACCGCAAAACGTCGGTCAGTCCATCAACGCTAACGCCTAAACCGCGCCGATTTTCTCCAAAGCTCATTTTCCGCGATCGATTTCAACATATTCGAGGCCTTCGGAATTTCCAATGGTAATTTTATTTATGAGGCTACCTTGAAGCCACGAAAACATTTTCAAAATTTCCTAAAAAATGCCACCGTTTATGATTATTAAAGAGAATGGTGAAGATATCAATTTTACAATTTGTAACAATTTTTTCTCAATCAACGGAATCAATTTTTTGTTTGAAATTTCTCCTTATGGACGACGGACGATTAAAGTCCTGTTTTCGGCAAAGACGTTTTTTTAGAAAAGTGTAAAAAGTTAGCATTTCAAAACTTTCTTTAAAAAAGGGCATGCACAGTTTTTTTTAAAAAAGAGCATATTTCACTTAATTTGGACTTTCAATTAATACAAATTAAAAAACTTTTCTCACATTTTTTTCTCCAAATGTTTCTACGTACAGATTAAAGGACGATGAAAAGAATGGCGCATGTCTTTTATTTCGTTTAACTTTAAATTTTAGAAAAATTCTAATTTAGAAATAATGCGAGAAAATACGTACTTATCTAGCTCCATACATTGTGTTCTCTTGAGAGAGACTGCATTTCTTCTCTTGCGCTTTGTTACATCCCCCGATTGTCGCGCGAGGTCGCTGCGAAACGGCTCGAGAGCCAGCTAATAAGCAACAGCTGGCTGACGCTGACCCCTGGCAAGAAGGTAGCGGTCCACACCCTGGCGGGTTAACGTCCAAGGCGCCCCTCCTCACCGAGAATGGGTCGCCAGCCGAATGGAAGGGTCCTGCGAGCGCCCTTGAGCGCACGCCTTCGGCAGCGGGGCAACCCCGCTTCGCCGCCCCCGCGGCCCCCGACGCCCGCGCCGCCTGCTCGGTGAGTGGCAGCCCCCGCGTCTCTCTCTCCTGGGCACTCGTATTCCAACGCGGAGCACAATTGGTAATAAGACGAGCGCGCCCGCGCCCTCCCGCTCCGCCGCAGGCGACCCTGCCCGCCCGCGCCGGCCACGCGTCGCCCGCCTGCGGCCGGGCCCACCTCCCACGGAGACGGCAGCTCCTACGTGGGCACCGCTGCTTTTGCATGCTGAAGAATGCGCTTTAAAGAATGAATATTCAGTCTCAAACAGTGCCCCGAATATCGGAAATGCACTTGGAAAGCATTACTGTGAGATGATTTCCTAAATCGTTAGTTGTGCAGAATGAAAATAAATGTTTGGCATTAGAAGCAATTTGTTTTAATCTTGTCTCTTGAGGCATAATTCGTCTTTCCCAACGAGCTAGAATTTACTATAGTATAGTTGGTCCTTCCATTCCACTTGTGAATTTGTATGTAACTTTCGGGATGCTTCCCAGTGCGAGCGCAGTGTACCTGCGGTAGGGGAAAGCGGGCGGAGCGGCGTTAGGCGCCCAGGCGTCGCGTGTGGGAAGGATCTGGGTGGATTTGCGCTGTTCGTCGTAAGGCAGGCCGCGCAGAGGCAGAGTTCATTCCTTTTCCTGCGCAGATTTGATCGCACACTAATATTGAATCATGACCACCTTCAGGCTTGTAATGCATCAGAATGAAAATGCAAGTTAATGTTATGTTCTCATCATTTCTTAAAAAAACAAAACCTCATTATCTTCTACGAGGGTGTCATCAATTTTCTCCAACAGCTACTTATGATAATGTGTATATTCAACTAAGAATGCAAAGAATCTTCATTATTATGATTTTAATTATTTAGAAAACAGCTTCAGAAAGAGCTGGAAACACATTTATACTAAAAAATTATACTTAAAGATATCAAAGCTTTAAAAACAGTACCCAAGATACTTCTTCTATTTTGATGAAAAATTATCCCATTTTATAAAATGCAATCGCTACCCACTTTGCGAAAAAAGGGTTATATTTTGTTAAAATAGTCTTTAGTTGTTGAAAACGTAATCACGAAAGTGGTGCTACAACAGCACATATTTTCTCCCATTATTTCTAATATTAGCAATTTTGGAATATGCAGAGAGTTCAACTAAAATGCAAAATGCGCCATATTTAAAAGTTCTTTATAGAAAAAAAAATTAAGAAGAAATTTGGAGCTGTTTTCGAGAATGTTTTAAATTGCAAGAAAATTAATAAATATTTAATAATCTTAAAAATCTTTAAAACATATTGTATTTAGGAAAAAATTGTCTTCGAAATTGTACTTCAGCAACTTATTGCAACTTTGAAAAATACAGAAAACGAGACATGCTCAATTTTCGCACCAAACGAGAAAAAAGTTTGAGCCGTTTTTTGAGAAAAAATTATTAAAATTTGCGTAAATTACCAATGTTTTTGAAAAATTGTACTTGACCTTATTTCATTAAATCGAATTTCATTAAGGAAAAATCTCTATCTTCAACATTGTAGTTGTAGGAAGACGCCATAAGACATTGAAATTCTGCTGCTTTCGAATATTTATTGATTGATTTGCGATTCTGGGCGCGACAATTGCTCAGGCCATAATATCCGAGAGTGTACCGTATGCTTTATCGGGGGTAGTGGTCTCCCTCCGTTCGCTGGGAAGATCCGGCGTCGACCTACGTCGGCTCGCGGGGATTTTCGCGTACCAGGTATCTCCTTAATAGCGTGGCACTGCCTCTGCCGGAACAAGCTCTAGTATTCCCAAGTCTGGTCCTCCGACATGTGTGGTAGTGTTGTGCTTGTACGTATAGGTAAGGGTTAAGGATAGAACAAGAAAGAGGAAGGAAAGAGCGCGTGGTCCATGGCCCGCTAATTAGGGTACTGCTCCCGCATTCGGCGGGTGTTGATCACAGAAACTACCGAAATATCGCATTTTTTTCGCAAAAATACCAATCAGAGCAACCGGCCACTAGAATTCTCTTCCAGACAGCGGCTGAATTCGACCTAGCTCTCTCGCTAGTGTCGAAAATCGTGACACCTAAAATCCTATTCTAATCGTGCGTAAAAGTTTTAATGAGAAAATCATGCACATTTTGTTTTACATTCGTCAAATGAAAAACATTTAAATAATGAAAACTTCCTGCAACTAACTCTGGACAAAGTTTCCACGTTTTCTTTGGCCTCGAACATCAATTAGAGTAAATGAGTGTAAACTCATTTCATAATTTACTCATTACAAGAAGAATATGGGCATTCCTAATTCCTTCCAATTTCTGGCCGCTGGGTAGTGACGCAGAAGCGCGTATGCGGAGAGTCTACCTGAGGGTCCTCTTGACAACCGACAGACGAGACGAGACTTACTTTGCTTACTCTGCTTACATACGAGAGATATTAATGCAGGACAAATCCGCGCTCAACGCATGAGGCGAAGAGACGCGTTGCGTCCATAATGATAAAATTAAAGATGCAAAAATTTAAAAAAATGAAAATCACCTTTGCTGAAGGACCAGTATTTAAAAAATATACATATATACTTTATTTAGATATACTTTAGAAAATTATTAAGATTAAGAACACTGACCAAATTTCTTTTCTACTTGCGTTCCTGTAACAAGGCCAAACTTGTACAAACACCCATTACGAATGTTAGAAACTAATGACTACTTTTTATTTTTATAAATAATAATTTTACGTCAAAAAACAGTTAAAAACTGCGTATGACGTGCTATGGGGAAAAGTGAATTGTGTGCACATTTTCAAAATTCTGTGATCCCTACACTAAGTCATATACTACTTAAATTTTGAATTTTGAAAGGGAAAAAAAACAAAAACTCCCATGTAGTAAATTCTATTTTCAAGGATAAATAAGCAATAAATTTTGAATTTTGAAAGGGAGAAAAAAAAATAAAAAAACTCTCATGTAATAAAATCTATTTTCAAGGATAAATAAGCAATAAATTTTGGCTCTTATTACTTCCTGCCGCGACAACATGGAAACGATAATTTGAATAATTGTGTTTCCCACTGAATTCTAGAAGACGGGGAAACTGGACGAAAAGCCTGATCGAGATGGGGGTCATTGACCCGGAAGCTGTAGTACAATAGTTGTTACAGGTTGTCTATACTCATTTATACAGTCCAAATGGTAAATAATGCATTATGTATTGGTAAAATTAATGTTACTTTTCTTGTGATGCTCAGTATAGTCTCTAATTGTATAGAAACAGTTATGCAGCAGAAACGATTTCACTTGGGATTTAAACTTTTCTATTGAAGTTAATCGTTTAATGTCATCTGGCAAAGTGTTGTAAAATAATGTACATGTATTGTATGTGCATTTTTTGTAATGAGCTGTTGATACTGTCACCTGGTGAATATGATTTCTACATCGAGTGTTAAAGTAATAGACTTCGGCATTTTCAGAAAATATATTCCCGCCCTTGAGCAAGTCATTTTTTACAAAAACCACTGATTCGTAAATAAAAAGACACGGTAATGGTAGAATTCCTAGATTAATGAAGAGAGGCTTACATGAATCACGTGGGTGGGATTTGGTTATTATTCGTACAATTCGTTTTTGTAATCTAAATGTCTGGGAGCTATAAGATGTATTTCCCCAGAATATTATGCCATATCTCAGGCGGGAATGAACATTCGCGAAGTATACACAACGAGCAGTATGAAGGCTGACTGAATTTGCAAGAATTCTGAACGCGTAGCATAATGAACTTAATTTTGTGTTCAATTCATTTAAATGGACGTTCCATTTAAGGTTTGACTGAATTGAGAGACCTAAAAATTTTGTTGCCTTAACATCAGTCAATGCTACACCGTTCATTTTCAATGGAACACAGAATTGTTTATTTGAAATGGAAAACTGCATTAAAACCGTTTTCTTTTCGTTTACTATTAATTTGTTATTTCGGAACCAATTTGAAACATCTGATATTGCACTATTTACTGTTTCTTTATTGCAAAGGATGTTCGTATCATCCGCAAAGAGAACCGTTCTTCCGTTTCGAATCGACGAGGGCATATCGTTTACGTAAAGTAGGAACAGAATAGGGCCTAAAATCGATCCTTGAGGAACTCCACATGCAACGGGCAAGGAGTCGGAAAGGTCCGTACGTAATGTTCCATCATTCCAGTAAGGTATTTTAACTCTCTTGAGATCGTTGTTTAAGGTACGAACATAACCAATCTAGAGCAATACCACGAATTCCATATGAAGGTAATTTGGAAAGCAAAATGTCACGATCAATGACGTGAAAAGCTTTTGAGAGATCTAAAAATAATCCAATAGGTGCCTCGTTTTGATCCAATGATGAGGCTGATTGATCTTTAAGAAAAGAAAATATAGCTGTTTCCGTTGATTTTGATTTTCTAAATCCATGTTGGCAATCTGAAAGCGCGTTGTGTGTACTGAGAAAGGTTTCCATTCGTACGTAAAAAGTCTCTCTAATATTTTTGAAAAAACTGAGAAGAGAAATGGGCCGATAATTTTAAATTTCATATTTGTTGCCTTTTTTGAAAAGCGGCTTAATTTTAGCTGTTTTGAAAATATCTGGAAACGTTCCAGTGCATAGAGATGCATTAAATATGTGAGTTAACGGGTGTATAATGGCATACGCAAAAGTCTTTTACTTTAACTTTACTTAAAGATCAATCTGAAATAGAAGAATATCCAAATGGAATTTGTATCAGTTATTAAAGCTTCTTTCATAACAAAAATTGTCAAAAATTTTTTTTCGTTATTTCAACTGAGTTACCTTCTCACTTACACATAAGACACTACTCAAAATAGGGGTGCAGGTCATTTTTCTCACTGAGGCTTCGTTTTCTGGCAATTTGCGAAAACATTAATAAAATACGCCGTTTTCAGCCAAAATGCCACCTATATTGTCGCCGTTTCTTTTACGATTCCCTATCGTCATGTAGCAGTCGATAACAGGAATGCATAGAGAAAAGTATTCTTTAATTTACGTGCGGATTTCAGCGTCGTATAGCTAATAGTTTAGAAGATGCAAGCAGTCAAAATTGGCCTATTTTGGAAATATTGTAAATGCTTTAAAATGAGGAAATCTCTCTGAAAACCGTAGTTTTCGTCCGAATTGGACGAATGACACATTTTCTGACAGCCCTTGATCCGGAAACACGCCGGTGGCTTCGGAATGCCAAAATTCGCATTCGTTTAGGAGATATGGTCGTTTTGCCAAATCGTAAAAGTTGATAATACCCCCCCATGTTGAATTTTTCAAATTTCGACCGGACACGGATTCTTCTGAAAGCCAGCACCCTGACTCGAAATTTAACGGCGGTTTCAATGGTGCAGGTCATTTTTCTCTCTGAGTCTTTGTTTTCTGGCAATTTGCGAAAACATTAATAATATACGCCGTTTTCAGCCAAAATGCCACCTATATTGTCGCCGTTTCTTTTACGATTCTCTATCGTCATGTAGCAGTCGATAACAGGAATTCATAGAGAAAGTATTCTTTAATTTACGTGCGCATTTCAGCGTCGTATAGCTAATAGTTTAGAAGATGCACGCAGTAAAAGTTGGCCTATTTTGGAAATATTGTAAATGCTTTAAAATGAGGAAATCTCTCTGAAAACCGTAGTTTTCGTCCGAATTGAACGAATGACACATTTTCTGACAGCCCTTGATCCGGAACACGCCGGTGGTTTCGGAATGCCAAAATTCGCATTCGTTTATGAGATATGGTCGTTTTGCCAAATCGTAAAAGTTGATAATACCCACCCAAGTTGAATTTTACAAATTTCGACCGGACACGGATTCTTCTGAAAGCCAGCACCCTGACTCGAAATTTAACGGCGGTTTCAATGGTGCAGGTCATTTTTTCTCTTAGGCTTCGTTTTCTGGCAATTTGCGAAAACATTAATAAAATACGCCGTTTTCGGCCAAAATGCCACCTATATTGTCGCCGTTTCTTTTACGATTCCCTATCGTCATGTAGCAGTCGTTAACAGGAATGCATAGAGAAAAGTATTCTTTAATTTACGTGCGGATTTCAGCGTCGTATAGCTAATAGTTTAGAAGATGCCCGCAGTAAAAGTTGGCCTATTTTGGAAATATTGTAAATGCTTTAAAATGAGGAAATCTCTCTAAAAACCGTAGTTTTCGCCCGAATTGGACGAATGACACATTTTCTGATAGCCCTTGATCCCGGGAACACGCCGGTGGCTTCAGATAACCAAAATTCGCATTCGCTTAGGAGATATGGTCGTTTTGCCAAATCGTAAAAGTTGATTATACCCCCCCATGTTGAATTTTTTAAATTTCGACCGGACACGGATTCTACTGAAAGCCAGCACCCTGACTCGAAATTTAACGGCGGTTTTAATGGTGCAGGTCATTTTTCTCTCTAAGGCTTCGTTTTTTGGCAATTTGCGAAAACATTAATAAAATACGCGGTTTTCAGCCAAAATGCCACCTATATTGTCGCCGTTTCTTTTACGATTCCCTATCGTCATGTAGCAGTCGTTAACAGGAATGCATAGAGAAAAGTATTGTTTAATTTACGTGCGGATTTCAGCGTCGTATAGCTAATAGTTTAGAAGATGCACGCAGTCAAAGTTGGCCTATTTTGGAAATATTGTAAATGTTTAAAATGAGGAAATCTCTCTGAAAACCGTAGTTTTCGTCCGAATTGGACGAATGACACATTTTCTGACAGCCCTTGATCCCGGGAACACGCCGGTGGCTTCGGAATGCCAAATTCGCATTCGTTTGAGAGATATGGTCGTTTTGCAAAATCGTAAAAGTTGATAATACCCCCCCAGTTGAATTTTTCAAATTTCGACCGGACACGGATTCTTCTGAAAGCCAGCACCCTGACTCGAAATTTAACGCCGGTTTCAATGGTGCAGGTCATTTTTCTCTCTGAGGCTTCGTTTTTTGGCAATTTGCGAAAACATTAATAAAATACGCGGTTTTCAGCCAAAATGCCACCTATATTGTCGCCGTTTCTTTTACGATTTCCTATCGTCATGTAGCAGTCGTTAACAGGAATGCATAGAGAAAAGTATTGTTTAATTTACGTGCGGATTTCAGCGTCGTATAGGCTAATAGTTTAGAAGATGCACGCAGTCAAAGTTGGCCTATTTTGGAAATATTGTAAATGTTTAAAATGAAATTCTCTGAAAACCGTAGTTTTCGTCCGAATTGGACGAATGACACATTTTCTGACAGCCCTTGATCCGGAACACGCCGGTGGCTTCGGAATGCCAAATTCGCATTCGTTTAGGAGATATGGTCGTTTTGCCAAATCGTAAAAGTTGATAATACCCCCCCACGTTGAATTTTCCAAATTTCGACCGGACACGGATTCTTCTGAAAGCCAGCATCCTGACTCGAAATTTAACGGCGGTTTCAATGGTGCAGGTCATTTTTCTCTCTGAGGCTTCGTTTTCTGGCAATTTGCGAAAACATTAATAAAATACGCCGTTTTCAGCCAAAATGCCACCTATATTGTCGCCGTTTCTTTACGATTCCCTATCGTCATGTAGCAGTCGTTAACAGGAATGCATAGAGAAAAGTATTCTTTAATTTACGTGCGGATTTCAGCGTCGTATAGCTAATAGTTTAGAAGATGCACGCAGTCAAAATTGGCCTATTTTGGAAATATTGTAAATGCTTTGAAATGAAAAAATCTCTCTAAAAACCGTAGTTTTCGTCCGAGATTGGACGAATGACACATTTTCTGCTAGCCCTTGATCCCGGCAACACGCCGGTTGTTTAAGAATGCCAAAATTCGCATTCGTTTAGGAGATATGGTCGTTTTGCCAAATCGTAAAAGTTGATAATATCCCCCCATGTTGAATTTTTCAAATTTCGACCGGACACGGATTCTTCTGAAAGCCAGCATCCTGACTCGAGATTTAACGGCGGTTTTAATGGTGCAGGTCATTTTTCTCTCTGAGGCTTTGTTTTCTGGCAATTTGCGAAAACATTAATAAAATACGCCGTTTTCAGCCAAAATGCCACCTATATTGTCGCCGTTTCTTTTACGATTCCCTATCGTCATGTAGCAGTCGTTAACAGGAATGCATAGAAAAGTATTCTTTAATTTACGTGCGGATTTCAGCGTCGTATAGCTAATAGTTTAGAAGATGCACGCAGTCAAAATTGGCCTATTTTGGAAATATTGTAAATGCTTTAAAATGAGGAAATCCCTCTGAAAACCGCAGTTTTCGTTTGAATTGGACGAATGAAACATTTTCTGATAGCTCATGATCCCGGGAACACGCCGGTGGCTTCAGAATGCCAAAATTCGCATTCGTTTAGGAGATATGGTCGTTTTGCCAAATCGTAAAAGTTGATGATACCCCCCCATGTTTAATTTTTCAAATTTCGACCGGACACGGATTCTTCTGAAAGCCAGCACCCGGACTCAAAATTTATTGGCGGTTTCAATGGTACAGGTCATTTTTCTCTCTGAGGCTTTGTTTTCTGGCAATTTGAAAATATTAATAAAATACGCCGTTTTCAGCCAAAATGCCACCTATATTGTCGCCGTTTCTTTTACGATTCCCTATCGTCATGTAGCAGTCGATAACAGGAATGCATAGACAAAAGTATTCTTTAATTTACGTGCGGATTTCAGCGTCGTAAAGCTAATAGTTTAGAAGCTGCCCGAAGTAAAAGTTGGCCTATTTTGGAAATATTGTAAATGCTTTAAAATGAGGAAATCTCTCTAAAAACCGTAGTTTTCGCCCGAATTGGACGAATGACACATTTTCTGATAGCCCTTGATCCCGGAAACACGCCGGTGGCTTCAGATAACCAAAATTCGCATTCGCTTAGGAGATATGGTCGTTTTTCCAAATCGTAAAATTGATAATACCCCGCATGTTTAATTTTTCAAATTTTCGACCGGACACGGATTCTTCTGAAAGCCAGCACCCTGACTCGAAATTTAACGGCGGTTTCAATGGTGCAGGTCATTTTTCTCTGAGGCTTCGTTTTCTGGCAATTTGCGAAAACATTAATAAATGCTCCGTTTTCAGCCAAAATGCCACCTATATTGTCGCTGTTTCTTTACGATTCCCTATCGTCATGTAGCAGTCGTTAACAGGAATGCATAGAAAAGTATTCTTTAATTTACGTGCGCATTTCAGCGTCGTATAGCTAATAGTTTAGAAGATGCACGCAGTCAAAGTTGGCCTATTTTGGAAATATTGAAAATGCTTTAAAATGAGGAAATCCCTCTAAAAACCGTAGTTTTCGTCCGAATTGGACGAATGACACATTTTCTGACAGCCCTTGATCCCGGGAACACGCCGGTGGTTTCGGAATGCCAAAATTCCATTCGTTTATGAGATATGGTCGTTTTGCCAAATCGTAAAGTTGATAATACCCACCAAGTTAAATTTACAAATTTCGACCGGACACGGATTCTTCTGAAAGCCAGCATCCTGACTCGAAATTTAACGGCGGTTTTAATGGTGCTGGTCATTTTTCTTCTGAGGCTTCGTTTTCTGGCAATTTGCGAAACATTAATAAAATACGCGTTTTCAGCCAAAATGCCACCTATATTGTCGCTGTTTCTTTTACGATTCCCTATCGTCATGTAGCAGTCGATAACAGGAATGCATAGAGAAAGTATTCTTTAATTTACGTGCGGATTTCAGCGTCGTAAGCTAATAGTTTAGAAGATGCACGCAGTCAAAGTTGGCCTATTTTGGAAATATTGAAAATGCTTTAAAATGAGGAAATCCCTCTGAAAACCGTAGTTTTCGTCCGAATTGGACGAATGACACATTTTCTGATAGCCCTTGATCCCGGCAAACTGCCGGTTGTTTAAGAATGCCAAAATTCGCATTCGTTTAGGAGATATGGTCGTTTTGCCAAATCGTAAAAGTCGATAATATCCCCATGTTGAATTTTTCAAATTTCTGACCGGACACGGATTCTTCTGAAAGCCAGCATCCTGACTCGAGATTTAACGGCGGTTTTAATGGTGCAGGTCATTTTCTCTCTGAGGCTTTGTTTTCTGGCAATTTGCAAAACATTAATAAAATACGCCGTTTTCAGCCAAAATGCCACCTATATTGTCGCCGTTTCTTTTACGATTCCCTATCGTCATGTAGCAGTCGTTAACAGGAATGCATAGAGAAAAGTATTCTTTAATTTACGTGCGGATTTCAGCGTCGTATAGCTAATAGTTTAGAAGATGCACGCAGTCAAATTGGCCTATTTTGGAAATATTGAAAATGCTTTAAAATGAGGAAATCCCTCTGAAAACCGCAGTTTTCGTTTGAATTGGACGAATGAAACATTTTCTGATAGCTCATGATCCCGGGAACACGCCGGTGGCTTCAGAATGCCAAAATTCGCATTCGTTTAGGAGATATGGTCGTTTTGCCAAATCGTAAAAGTTGATGATACCCCCCCATGTTTAATTTTTCAAATTTCGACCGGACACGGATTCTTCTGAAAGCCAGCACCCGGACTCAAAATTTATTGGCGGTTTCAATGGTACAGGTCATTTTTCTCTCTGAGGCTTTGTTTTCTGGCAATTTGCGAAAATATTAATAAAATACGCCGTTTTCAGCCAAAATGCCACCTATATTGTCGCCGTTTCTTTTACGATTCCCTATCGTCATGTAGCAGTCGATAACAGGAATGCATAGACAAAAGTATTCTTTAATTTACGTGCGGATTTCAGCGTCGTAAAGCTAATAGTTTAGAAGCTGCCCGAAGTAAAAGTTGGCCTATTTTGGAAATATTGTAAATGCTTTAAAATGAGGAAATCTCTCTAAAAACCGTAGTTTTCGCCCGAATTGGACGAATGACACATTTTCTGATAGCCCTTGATCCCGGAAACACGCCGGTGGCTTCAGATAACCAAAATTCGCATTCGCTTAGGAGATATGGTCGTTTTTCCAAATCGTAAATTGATAATCCCCCCACGTTTAATTTTTCAAATTTCGACCGGACACGGATTCTTCTGAAAGCCAGCACCCTGACTCGAAATTTAACGGCGGTTTCAATGGTGCAGGTCATTTTTCTCTCTGAGGCTTCGTTTTCTGGCAATTTGCGAAAACATTAATAAATACTCCGTTTTCAGCCAAAATGCCACCTATATTGTCGCGTTTCTTTTACGATTCCTATCGTCATGTAGCAGTCGTTAACAGGAATGCATAGAGAAAAGTATTCTTTAATTTACGTGCGGATTTCAGCGTCGTATAGCTAATAGTTTAGAAGATGCACGCAGTCAAAATTGGCCTATTTTGGAAATATTGTAAATGCTTTGAAATGAAAAAATCTCTCTAAAAACCGTAGTTTTCGTCCGAATTGGACGAATGACACATTTTCTGATAGCCCTTGATCCCGGAACACGCCGGTTGTTTAAGAATGCCAAAATTCGCATTCGTTTAGGAGATATGGCGTTTTCCAAATCGTAAAAGTTGATAATACCCCCCCATGTTTAATTTTTCAAATTTCGACCGGACACGGATTCTTCTGAAAGCCAGCACCCTGACTCAAAATTTATCGGCGGTTTCAATGGTACAGGTCATTTTTCTCTCTGAGGCTTTGTTTTCTGGCAATTTGCGAAAATATTAATAAAATACGCCGTTTTCAGCCAAAATGCCACCTATATTGTCGCCATTTCTTTTACGATTCCCTATCGTCATGTAGCAGTCGATAACAGGAATGCATAGAGAAAAGTATTCTTAAATTTACGTGCGGATTTCAATGTCGTATAGCGAATAGTTTAGAAGATGCCGGCAGTAAAAGTTGGCCTATTTTGGAAATATTGTAAATGCTTTAAAATGAGGAAATCTCTCTAAAAACCGTAGTTTTCGCCCGTATTGGACGAATGACACATTTTCTGATAGCCCTTGATCCCGGGAACACGCCGGTGGCTTCAGATAACCAAAATTCGCATTCGCTTAGGAGATATGGTCGTTTTGCCAAATCGTAAAAGTTGATTATACCCCCCCATGTTGAATTTTTTAAATTTCGACCGGACACGGATTCTACTGAAAGCCAGCACCCTGACTCGAAATTTAACGGCGGTTTTAATGGTGCAGGTCATTTTTCTCTCTGAGGCTTCGTTTTCTGGCAATTTGCGAAAACATTAATAAAATACGCGGTTTTCAGCCAAAATGCCACCTATATTTTCGCCGTTTCTTTTACGATTCCCTATCGTCATGTAGCAGTCGTTAACAGGAATGCATAGAGAAAAGTATTGTTTAATTTACGTGCGGATTTCAGCGTCGTATAGCTAATAGTTTAGAAGATGCACGCAGTCAAAGTCGGCCTATTTTGGAAATATTGTAAATGCTTTAAAATGAGGAAATCTCTCTGAAAACGTGTAGTTTTCGTCCAAAATGGACGAATGACACATTTTCTGACAGCCCTTGATCCGGGAACACGCCGGTTGCTTCGGAATGCCAAATTCACATTCGTTTAGGAGATATGGTCGTTTTACCAAATCGTAAAAGTTGATAATACCCCCCCCTGTTGAACTTTTCAAATTTCGACCGGACACGGATTCTTCTGAAAGCCAGCACCCTGACTCGAAATTTAACGGCGGTTTCAATGGTGCAGGTCATTTTTCTCTCTGAGTCTTTGTTTTCTGGCAATTTGCGAAAACATTAATAAAATACGCCCTTTTCAGCCAAAATGCCACCTATATTGTCGCCGTTTCTTTTACGATTCCCTATTGTCATGTAGCAGTCGATAACAGGAATGCATAGACAAAAGTATTCTTTAATTTACGTGCGGATTTCAGCGTCGTAAAGCTAATAGTTTAGAAGCTGCTCGCAGTAAAATTTGGCCTATTTTGGAAATATTGTAAATGCTTTAAAATGAGGAAATCTCTCTAAAAACCGTAGTTTTCGCCCGAATTGGACGAATGACACATTTTCTGATAGCCCTTGATCCCGGGAACACGCTGGTGGCTTCAGATAACCAAAATTCGCATTCGCTTAGGAGATATGGTCGTTTTGCCAAATCGTAAAAGTTGATAATACCCCCCCATGTTGAATTTTCAAATTTCGACCGGACACGGATTCTTCTGAAAGCCAGCATCCTGACTCGAAATTTAACGGCGGTTTTAATGGTGCAGGTCATTTTTCTCTCTGAGGCTTCGTTTTCTGGGAATTTGCGACAACATTAATAAAATACTACATTCTATTCATGTCCTTTGTGCTGTGAAGACGTCTTTTGGAGCTCTCCGGGCTCATCTACAGGTAGTTTTGAAGCAGGTAGTCGTCGGCCGCATATTTCCCGGAGAACGGAGCCTGCTCAAGCTGTGAAATCTGACAGATAAGTATTCTTTCTGTTATTACTTTTATTAACTCTCAAATTTCACTTCTTTCATTCTACTCATTTCTCTTTCATTTATTACTTTCAAAACAGTAAGTACTAGTCTTTATTTTGTTTTCCCAATTTCATTAGTGATCTGTCCTCTGTTACTTATTTTATCATTTTTATACTTTTTCTCGTTTCTTTTTCTCACGGTGCTTTAGTGCCAGTAAGAAACTTTAATTTCATTTTACTTCGTATACTTTTGCAATTCCTTTTAGCATGCCTCCGAAGGTAAGCCAACGAGAACGACTCCGACCTGCAGGCCAAAATTAAGGCCGAGGTTGATGCGATCTTGGAGCGGACTCTTCATTCGGAGAGCTTTTTGAAATCCCTTGCCTCTACGTTAACAGATGTAGTGGCCGCTAAGCTGCAAGAATCGATGGCCTTCAATGAAAATCTAATTTTGACGTTGCAGAAAAAAATTGAAGACCGCGATCAAGAGATTTGCAACTTGAAAGCAGAGCTGGAGCTGAAAACGGACCAGCTGGAAATGTATAGCAGAAGGAATTGTCTGCGTATATTTGGCCTAGAAGAGAAGGATGGCGAAAACACCGACGATATGGTCATTGATGTGGCGAAAAAGATAAGTGTAGACTTGTCACTAAATGACATAGATAGAAGCCATAGAGTCGGTCGCAAACTCGCTGGGAAAAATAGACCAATTATCGTAAAGTTTGTAAGTTCAGGAAACGGCGACAGGTCTTCCAGTCGAAGAGGCTTTGAAAGGCCAGAAAATCACCATTCGTGAGGACCTCACGCACCAGCGTCTGGCCGTGCTGCACGCTGCGATATCGCGGTTCCAGCTGCGGAATGTCTGGACCGAAGACGGTCAAATAGTAATTAACTCAGGTAACAGACGTTTCCGCGTCCAAACAATGTCGGAGCTTAACTCTATTCAATAGCTTCGGGGCGCTCCTTTTTTCCTTTTTCCTTTCTCTGGAAAGCGTTCTTCCTTGCATTCTCCTACTATATCTCTCTCACTTCCTCTCTCTCCCTCTCACTCGCTTTTACTTGTACCCTTTCTTTATTCTTTACACCTTTCACTAAACCACCTCTTGCACCCTTCTGAGTCATAGGCAGTGGCGGCCGTCTAGGATATTCCGTTGTACCGCAATGCTAAGTATCCTCCCCACCCCACAGCCGTCTCGACCTGCATTTGTCCACCCCCCTCCCCTGTCAGCCCCGGCTGCAGTAGGCAGCACGCTGAGTATTTCTAGAAACTGTTTTTACGTCGCGCACTTAAATGCACAATCTCTCCTTTGTCATCACTGCGAGATCCAGGAAATTGTAACAAAACATAAATTTCACGCGCTCCTCATTAGCGAAACATGGCTCAAAAAATCATTAAATTCTCAAACCGTTAAAGTCCCCGGATACCGGCTTTGGCGATCTGATAGAAAATCCAGCGTTGCTGCCCATGGCGGGGGTGTCGGTATCTATTTACGTGATGACATTAACTGCAAAGTTATTTTCTCTTCAGTAAATCATAAGACCACTTCATCGAGATACTTAATTGCTGAAGTTATTCTCGCAGGTAAAAATGTCTCTTGGCAGTAGTATATTCTCCTCCTAAATCAGGCAACATTGATGAACTAGATGACTTACTCGCTTTCTGTGTCACTAAATATGACGACATTATTATAATGGGTGACTTTAATTGTAATCTATTGAAAAAATCTGCCTCATCTGACAACTTTGCTAGTTTTTTTCGTAATATGAACCTAACGATTCTTCCCCTAAAGGCAACTCACATCACAAAAGATACTGAAACATGGATAGATCATATCATAGTGTCAAATCCTGCAAGAGCGCGTTCTCATGGACAATTTTCCGTCCCGGGAATATCTAAACATGATCTTATCTATGTATCATATAATTTAAAGTGTCCCAAATACACACCAAATTGTACTAAATGAAACCTCGCTCAATAACAAAGTAGCAGTATTTACGGAAATGTTTAATGAACTTGTAAATAGACATATTCCACTAAAGACGTCACGCGTGACACGTCCCGCAGCTCCATGGATATCCGGTGAAATCCGCCAACTTATGCACGATAGGGACAATGCGTACAAAATTTTTAGGAAAACAAGGAACAATAACGACCATGTTACGTATAAAAAACTTAGAAATCGTGTAACCCAAATGTTGAGAAATGCCAAGATTAAATATTATCACTCAATTTTTCAAAATAACCGTGATTCAAAATTGCTCTGGAAAAATTTGCGCACTTTAGGTATTGGAAATATTCGAAATTCAACAGAAATAAATGTGTCACTTGATTTGCTAAATTATGCTTTTGTTACGCTCTGCCAGCCAATAAATCCACTCTAAAATCGCAAACTTTAGCTATGCTGCGAAGCACGATATTGATATTAAAGACACTTTGTACTTTGCGTCAGTAACACCGCAGAAGTCATAAAATCATTTTGAGTCTTAAATCAAACGCATCTGGCTCTGACGGAATCAATGCAAAGTTGCTGAAGCTTGAGCTGAAGTAGCACTCCCTGCAATAGTGGACATAATTAATTTCTCACTAATGAGCGGCGAATTTCCCTCGGCATGGAAGACAGCGCTTGTCCATCCACTTCCTAAAAGCGCAAATCCTACGACGCCAGTTGATTACCGCCCAATTAGTATCTTACCTACAATATCAAAAGTTCTTGAAAGATCGCCAGGAAGCAGATCGAACATCACCTTCATAATTTCAGTATTTTAAATACAAACCAGTCAGGTTTTAGACCCGGTAAAAGCACAGGAACTGCGCTACTTAGTGTTATTGAAGACGCCAGAAATGCAATGGACAGCGGTAAAATCACAATTCTCGTTCTTCTCGATTTTAGTAAGGCATTCGACTCGGTCGACCACGATATTTTATTAGCGAAGTTGAAAAACATTGGATGTGCCTCATCCACGCTCAAATGGTTCTCCAGCTATCTATCGGAGCGGCAACAAAAAGTAGTGTACGGTGACAATGTGTCGGGTATCTTGCCACTAGCACGCGGCGTCGCACAGGGCTCAGTGTTAGGACCTCTTGCTTTCCTAATTTATGTAAATGATATAGACAAATCAATAAAAAATTGTCGTCATCACATGTACGCTGATGATCTCCAATTGTATATTAGTGGACCGCCCTCTCGCGTTTTTGAACTTGCTCAAAAATCAACGAAGACCTTCACAGTCTGTCCTCTTGGTCATCATCATTAGGGCTACTGCTTAACCCCAATAAATCTCAGTGTCTTCTAATCGGCTCCAGAAACTCCCTAAAAAAGCTATCAATCTCCGCTCTCCCTGACATTTGCATAAATGGAACTCCCCTACCGTGGTGTAAAGACGTGAGAAATTTAGGTGTGTATATGGATAATACTCTTAACTGGAATGTACAAATTGATAAAATCTGTCAAAAGTATTCAGCGTCCCTGCATGTTCTAAAACGCATGCTACATTTTACCTATAAAAACTCGTCAGACCCTTGAACATCCCTTCTTATGCCTCATTTTGATTACTGCGATTTCCTACTAACTGACATAAATCTAAAACAGCAACGTAAGATACAAGTAGCTCAAAATGCATGTATTCGTTTTATTTTCGACCTTCAAAAATACGATCATATTTCAACCTTTTATGCCCACTCTAAAATTCTTACCGTTGATAAAAGGCGGTTACTTCACTGCCTTCTCCTCCTTACAAGATTTTAAACAGCACACATCATACCATCCTATCACAACGATTTCAGGTTATGAAGCTACATCGTGCCCGAGCGTCACGCCTATTTGTATTCCGCATCACAATACCACTGCGTTTAGCAAATCATTCACTGTCACTGCCATCCGTGCTTGGAACAATCTCCCCTCTACTATAAAAAATTGCAGTACATTTCACAAGTTTAAAAGAAGTCACTAACTGGATCAATGGAAAATGCTAACAATAGTCCTACTGCTCGCCTGCCAAAAATTAGATCTGGGCGGACGCCGCACTACGTCAGCACTGTGAAGTATCTCATATTTATTCCTATTCCAAAGTTCTACCCCATTTCCTAAATAAATACTCTCAAGTCATCCTTAACGCCTTCTCATATCATATTTCTCTTTCTTTCTCTCTCTCCTTCCCTCCCTATCTCCCTCTCCTCCCTCCCTATCTCTCTCTCTCTCTTCTCTCTCTCTCTCTCTCTCTCTCTCCGGATAGCTAAAATCCCTGCTCTTTCTTTTGTGTTCTTGTTCTCTCTTAGTTTTCATCCTAGGTTACTTTATTCTCCCTTCCCTCCAATTTTCATACTATTATCTAACTATTTAGATTTATTAAGTAAACTAATATTTTAGCACACAAAAATATCATTCCTCCTCCTATCTACTTTTACATTTATCACTATATTTAAAAAGTGATATCCATTACCTAGCTATATGTCTCTGCAATCTACTCGTACACTCAATCATATTTAAATAACATATAAAGAACAAACTTACATCTCATATTTCACTTTTATTGCAGTATGCAGATGTATGCGTAGCTTTGTGTGTGATTATGCATGAGCATTTGCTCATATTTGTATGTATTCAAAATACTATAATGTATGTTTTAATTTTTCTACTTTAAATATTTTCGCCTTTTGTTTTTCTTCTTTGTATTTTGTGTGCACTTAAATTGTTTACTTGTATTGTGTCTTGGCCTTAAGCCGCCATCCTGATTGAGGTTTACCTGGGTTTACTCAATCGCTTAAGGCGCATGCCTGGATGGTCCCTTGCTTGCACTCCCAGGAATAAAGGTAGAATAAATCGTTGGCTTACAGGTGGAGATGTTGGGTCGGGTTTTCGGGTCTTGGGAATACTCCAAACGGAAAAAATTTCCTAAGTTCTTAAAATTTTCCAATTTGTTAGTTTGTGGAATATTTTAACTTAACTTTTCCTAAAAAGAAATTGATTATATCCATTTTTTTATTTTATTAATTTATTTTTTTTAACTTTATTTAAAAACCAAATAGTTTTACGACACTATATCATGTAATAAAAATTATTATTATTATTATTAGGAAATATACGCAAAATCATTTATCATTATCAATGTTTTCAGTTTCTCTCAGGGCTTAAACTTTTGACTTGATATGTCTTCGCTTGTATGCTGACGCTAGTTTTTGGGTAATTCAAGAATACGTACGCAATTTTAGCTTCCTCAAAACCTCAACGAACCAATTAACAGAACTTATTAACATTTCACTGATTCTTTTTCTCCTTTTCTTTCTTTTTCCTTTCATTTCTCTCTACCGTTCCATTCATCCCGATTCTTTTACGATTTCCTATCAAACTCGTCCTCCCTCGCTTTTACTCCTGTCACCCATGTGTATATCTTCATCCAAATTGCGTGCGTATTTTTCATTGAATGACTCCCTTTATTATGTATTATTGTAATATAAATTCTAAATGTGGTCAGGCGGAAGAGCAGGCTAAATGGCCTGAGCCTCGCCACCAATAAAGACATTTATTTATTTATTATTTATTTATTTATTTAAAATACGCCGTTTTCAGCCAAAATGCCACCTATATTGTCGGCGTTTCTTTTACGATTCCCTATCGTCATGTAGCAGTCGTTAACAGGAATGCATAGAGAAAAGTATTCTTAAATTTACGTGCGGATTTCAGCGTCGTATAGCTAATAGTTTAGAAGATGCACGCAGTCAAAGTTGGCCTATTTTGGAAATATTGTAAATGCTTTAAAATGAGGCAATCTCTCTGAAAACCGCAGTTTTCGTTTGAATTGGACGAATGACACATTTTCTGATAGACCCTGATCCCGGCAACACGCCGGTAGCTTCGGAATGCCAAAATTCGCATTCGTTTAGGAGATATGGTCGTTTTGCCAAATCGTAAAAGTTGATAATACCCCCCCATGTTGAAGTTTTCAAATTTCGACCGGACACGGATTCTTCTGAAAGCCAGCACCCTGACTCGAAATTTAACGGCGGTTTCAATGGTGCAGGTCATTTTTCTCTCTGAGGCTTCGTTTTCTGGCAATTTGCGAAAACATTAATAAAATACGCCGTTTTCAGCAAAATGCCACCTATATTGTCGCCGTTTCTTTTACGATTCCCTATCGTCATGTAGCAGTCGTTAACAGGAATGCATAGAGAAAAGTATTCTTTAATTTACGTGTGGATTTCAGCGTCGTATAGCGAATAGTTTAGAAGATGCACGCAGTCAAAGATGGCCTATTTTGGAAATATTGAAAATGCTTTAAAATGAGGAAATCCCTCTAAAAACCGTAGTTATAGTCCGAATGGGACGAATGACACATTTTCTGATAGCCCTTGATCCCGGGAACACGCCGATGGCTTCAGAATGCCAAAATTAGCATTCGTTTAGGAGATAATGGTCGTTTTGCCAAATCGTAAAAGTTGATAATATCCCCCCATTTTGAATTTTTCAAATTTCGACCGGACACGGATTCTTCTGAAAGCCAGCATCCTGACTCGAGATTTAACGGCGGTTTTAATGGTGCAGGTCATTTTTCTCTCTGAGGCTTCGTTTTCTGGCAATTTGCGAAAACATTAATAAAATACGCCGTTTTCAGTCAAAATGCCACATATATTGTCGCCGTTTCTTTTACGATTCCCTATCGTCATGTAGCAGTCGTTAACAGGAATGCATAGAGAAAAGTATTGTTTAATTTACGTGCGGATTTCAGCGTCGTATAGCTAATAGTTTAGAAGATGCACGCAGTCAAATTTGGCCGATTTTGGAAATATTGTAAATGCTTTGAAATGAGGAAATCTCTCTGAAAACCGTAGTTTTCGTCCGAATTGGACGAATGACACATTTTCTGACAGCCCTTGATCCCGGGAACACGCCGGTGGCTTCGGAATGCCAAATTCACATTCGTTTAGGAGATATGGTCGTTTTGCCAAATCGTAAAAGTTGATAATACCCCCCCATGTTGAAGTTTTCAAATTTCGACCGGACACGGATTCTTCTGAAAGCCAGCACCCTGACTCGAAATTTAACGGCGGTTTCAATGGTGCAGGTCATTTTTCTCTCTGAGGCTTCGTTTTCTGGCAATTTGCGAAAACATTAATAAAATACGCCGTTTTCAGCCAAAATGCCACCTATATTGTCGCCGATTCTTTTACGATTCCCTATCGTCATGTAGCAGTCGTTAACAGGAATGCATAGAGAAAAGTATTCTTTAATTTACGTGCGGATTTCAGCGTCGTATAGCTAATAGTTTAGAATATGCACGCAGTCAAATTTGGCCTATTTTGGAAATATTGTAAATGCTTTGAAATGAGGAAATCTCTCTAAAAACCGAAGTTTTCGTCCGAATTGGACGAATGACACATTTTCTGATAGCCCTTGATCCCGGGAACACGCCGGTGGCTTCAAAATGCCAAAATTCGCATTCGTTTAGGAGATATGGTCGTTTTGCCAAATCGTAAAAGTTGATAAAACCCCCATGTTGAATTTTTCAAATTTCGACCGGACACGGATTCTTCTGAAAGCCAGCACCCTGCCTCGAAAATTAACGGCGGTTAATGGTGCAGGTCATTTTCTCTCTGAGGCTTCGTTTTCTGGCAATTTGCGACAACATTAATAAAATACGCCTTTTTCAGCCAAAATGCCACCTATATTGTCGGCGTTTCTTTTACGATTCCCTATCGTCATGTAGCAGTCGTTAACAGGAATGCATAGAGAAAAGTATTCTTTAATTTACGTGCGGATTTCAGCGTCGTATAGCTAATAGTTTAGAAGATGCACGCAGTCAAAGTTGGCCTATTTTGGAAATATTGTAAATGCTTTAAAATGAGGAAATCTCTCTAAAAACCGTAGTTTTCGTCCGAATTGGACGAATGACACCTTTTTCTGATAGCCCTTGATCCCGGGAACACGCAGATGGCTTCAGAATGCCAAAATTCGCATTCGTTTAGGAGATATGGTCGTTTTGCAAAATCGTAAAACTTGATAATACCCCCCCATGTTGAATTTTTCAAATTTCGACCGGACACTTTTAAACGATCAGCAATCAGGTTTCCGTTCTGGTAGGAATACTGGTACTGCGCTACTGAATGTTATTGAAGATGCGAGAACAGCTATAGATCACAGTAATATAACTATGTTAATTCTTCTGGATTTCAGCAAAGCGTTCGACTCAGTAGATCACGACATCTTACTTGCAAAACTAAAAATCATGGGATTTGCACAGCCTACGTGTACATGGTTTCTGAACTATTTAACTTCCAGAACACAAAGAGTGGTGTCCGGTAGTCGCAGCTCAAGGGCCTTAAAACTTAACCGCGGAGTTGCCCAAGGCACTGTATTAGGACCACTAGTATTCTTAATGTATGTAAACGACGTGGGAAATGCACTTAAATATTGCAGTCATCAAATGTACGCGGATGATCTTCAGATATATCTAAGTGGCCACCCGTCTGAACTCTTTTCACTGGCATAAAATTAACGAAGATTTGATAAACTTAAACAAATGGGCAGCGTTATTAGGCCTACAATTAAACCCAAATAAATCACAGTGCATGATTATCAGTTCAAAAAGCACTGTGAATAAAATATCATCTTCTACCCTGCCTAAAATTTATATAAATGACACCGTTCTACCTTGGTGTTCCGAAGTCAAGAACCTAGGAGTATTTATTGACAACACCTCAGCTGGAACTCGCAAGTAGATTCAACATGCCGTAAAGTTTTGCCGCAATGCATTCGCTGAAACGCCTCCGAACGCTTTTACTAATCAGTACACGTGAGACACTCATTAAATCACTTATTATGCCACATTTTGACTATTGCGACTTTCTTCTGACAAACATGACATCTAAATTACAACGTAAACTTCAAGTAGCACAGAACGCATGCGTACGGTTTATTTTTGATCTAAGAAAATACGACCATGTATCGCACTTTTTTGACTTACTTCGTATGCTTATTCTAGACAAAAGACGGTTACTTCACTCTCTACTTCTTCTCTATAAAATTTTACACGGTTCTCATGTAACACGTCTAAAAAGTAATTTCAATCCTCTGAAATTAAACCGAGCTCGTAGTTCAGCTCTGCTCTGTGTACCACGTCACAGCACGACTTCTTTCAGTAAATCTTACACCATTACAGCTATCCGAGCCTGGAATAAACTACCAGCGAGTCTAAAACATTCGAATACTTTCCGTAAATTCAAAAACGAATTAAATACTTGGGTAAGGTATAACGACATATAGAATGGTATTAATGTCTTCTTCATCCTCCAGACTTTTCCCACTACCAAGTACCCGGTCACCGCCCCCCTAAACGCCGCACTTTCCTCACTCTTTAAATTCAAAATTCCACCCCATACCTCACTACTCTATTCTCATTTTTCACTCCCTCTCACTCCATCTAAATTATTAACAACCCATATTTTCTGTGCATCCTAATAAAACTGTTCAAATAAATATTTAAAAGAGATTAGCCACGCTCCAAATAAATGCTAAAATACTTCCAGCTATTTTTGTACTGTCATCATTGTCATATCTACAATATATAGGTCTTAATAATAATTACAATTAATGTTTATATCCTAATGTACTTTTACATTGTTTCTTAATACTGTTAATATTATATTATAAATTACTGGTACTATTAACTTGGAGCCTATTGTGCTTCTCTGCTGTTACAAATGTTTGTGTATTTATGTAAAGTGCTAATGTATACCAAACGTAACATTTCTGTACAGCTTCTGGATAAATTTTACTTTTCCACCTACTTCTTCCTCCTTTTCCTCACTATTTCTTCCTTCCTTTTCCTTCACAGTCTTTCCCATTTATGTCATTACGACCCTTTCCCTAAACGCCCCATCTCTTCACCTTCACTACTATCCATACCATATTCTTCTATATTAATGTTCGGCCATAAGCCGCCATCCTGATTGAGGTTTTTCTGGGTTTACTCAATTGCTTAAGGCGTACGCCGGGATGGCCCCTTGCTTTGCACTCCCAGTCATAAATGTACAGTTTGTCCCCCCTTTAGTCTCTCTCCTTTCTTCTTTCTCGTTCGTATTTTCTACTTCATTTTCATTTATGATTCCCTTCTCTCATTTCTCTTCTCTTCCACTTCTATATCATAATGCTGTTCGGCCCTAAGCCGCCATCCTGATTGAGGTTTTCTGGGTTTACTCAATCGCTTAAGGCGTATGCCGGGATGGTCCCTAGTTTTGCACTCCCAGACGTAAATGTACAGATTTCCCTCCCCTCTTATATGTTACTACTCTGTATAAATGTAAACTCAGTGGTTAGGCGGAAGAGCAGGCCCTATGGCCTGAGCCTCGCCATTAATAAAGACATTATTATTATTATTATTATTATTATTATTTTATTATTATTATTATTATTATTATTATTATTATTATTATTATTATTAACGGATTCTTCTGAAAGCCAGCATCCTGACTCGAAATTTTACGGCGGTTTTAATGGTGCAGGTCATTTTTCACTCTGAGGCTTCGTTTTCTGGCAATTTGCGAAAACATTAATAAAATACGCCGTTTTCAGCCAAACTGCCACATATATTGTCGCCGTTTCTTTTACGATTCCCTATCGTCATGTAGCAGTCGTTAACAGGAATGCATAGAGAAAAGTATTCTTTAATTTACGTGCGGATTTCAGCGTCGTATAGCTATTAGTTTAGAAGATGCACGCAGTCAAAGTTGGCCTATTTTGGAAATATTGTAAATGTTTAAAATGAGGAAATCTCTCTGAAAACCGCAGTTTTCGTCCGAATTGGACGAATGACACATTTTCTGATAGCCCTTGATCCCGGGAACACGCCGGTGGCTTCAAAATGCCAAAATTCGCATTCGTTTAGGAGATATGGTCGTTTTGCCAATCGTAAAAGTTGATAAAACCCCCCCATGTTGAATTTTTCAAATTTCGACCGGACACGGATTCTTCTGAAAGCCAGCACCCTGACTCGAAATTTAACGGCGGTTAATGGTGCAGGTCATTTTTCTCTCTGAGGCTTCGTTTTCTGGCAATTTGCGACAACATTAAAAAAAACGCCGTTTTCAGCCAAAATGCCACCTATATGGTCGGCGTTTCTTTTACGATTCCCTATCGTCATGTAGCAGTAGTTAACAGGAATGCATAGAGAAAAGTATTCTTTAATTTACGTGCGGATTTCAGCGTCGTATAGCTAATAGTTTAGAAGATGCACGCAGTCAAAATTGGCCTATTTTGGAAATATTGTAAATGCTTTGAAATGAGGAAATATCTCTACAAACCGAAGTTTTCGTCCGAATTGAACGAATGACACATTTTCTGATAGCCCTTGATCCCGGGAACACGCCGGTGGCTTCAGAATGCCAAAATTCGCATTCGTTTAGGAGATATGGTCGTTTTGCCAAATCGTAAAAGTTGATTATACCCCCCATGTTGAATTTTTCAAATTTCGACCAGACACGGATTCTTCTGAAAGCCAGCTCCCTGACTCGAAATTTTACGGCGGTTTTAATGGTGCAGGTCATTTTTCTCTCTGAGGCTTCGTTTTCTGGCAATTTGCGAAAACATTAATAAAATACGCCGTTTTCAGCCAAAATGCCACCTATATTGTCGCCGTTTCTTTTACGATTCCCTATCGTCATGTAGCAGTCGTTAACAGGAATGCATAGAGAAAATATTCTTTAATTTACGTGCGGATTTCAGCGTCGTATAGCTAATAGTTTAGAAGATGCACGCAGTCAAAGTTTGCCTATTTTGGAAATATTGTAAATGCTTTGAAATGAGGAAATCTCTCTAAAAACCGAAGTTTTCGTCCGAATTGAACGAATGACACATTTTCTGATAGCCCTTGATCCCGGGAACACGCCGGTGGATTCTAAATTCCAAAATTCGCATTCGTTTAGGAGATATGGTCGTTTTGCCAAATCGTAAAAGTTGATAAAACCCCCCCATGTTGAATTTTTCAAATTTCGACCGGACACGGATTCTTCTGAAAGCCAGCACCCTGACTCGAAATTTAACGGCGGTTAATGGTGCAGGTCATTTTTCTCTCTAAGGCTTCGTTTTCTGGCAATTTGCGACAACATTAAAAAAAACGCCGTTTTCAGCCAAAATGCCACCTATATGGTCGGCGTTTCTTTTACGATTCCCTATCGTCATGTAGCAGTCGTTAACAGGAATGCATAGAGAAAAGTATTCTTTAATTTACGTGCGGATTTCAGCGTCGTATAGCTAATAGTTTAGAAGATGCACGCAGTCAAAATTGGCCTATTTTGGAAATATTGTAAATGCTTTGAAATGAGGAAATATCTCTACAAACCGAAGTTTTCGTCCGAATTGAACGAATGACACATTTGCTGATAGCCCTTGATCCCGGGAACACGCCGGTGGCTTCAGAATGCCAAAATTCGCATTCGTTTGGGAGATATGGTCGTTTTGCCAAATCGTAAAAGTTGATTATACCCACCCATGTTGAATTTGTCAAATTTCGACCAGACACGGATTCTTCTGAAAGCCAGCTCCCTGACTCGAAATTTTACGGCGGTTTTAATGGTGCAGGTCATTTTTCTCTCTGAGGCTTCGTTTTCTGGCAATTTGCGAAAACATTAATAAAATACGCCGTTTTCAGCCAAAATGCCACCTATATTGTCGCCGTTTCTTTTACGATTCCCTATCGTCATGTAGCAGTCGTTAACAGGAATGCATAGAGAAAATATTCTTTAATTTACGTGCGGATTTCAGCGTCGTATAGCTAATAGTTTAGAAGATGCACGCAGTCAAAGTTGGCCTATTTTGGAAATATTGTATATGCTTTGAAATGAGGAAATCTCTCTAAAAACCGAAGTTTTCGTCCGAATTGAACGAATGACACATTTTCTAATAGCCCTTGATCCCGGGAACACGCCGGTGGATTCTAAATTCCAAAATTCGCATTCGTTTAGGAGATATGGTCGTTTTGCCAAATCGTAAAAGTTGATAAAACCCCCCCATATTGAATTTTTCAAATTTCGACCGGACACGGATTCTTCTGAAAGCCAGCACCCTGACTCGAAATTTAACGGCGGTTTAAATGGTGCAGGTCATTTTTCTCTCTGAGGCTTCGTTTTCTGGCAATTTGCGAAAACATTAATAAAATACGCCGTTTTCAGCCAAAATACCACCTATATTGTCGGCGTTTCTTTTACGATTCCCTATTGTCATGTAGCAGTCGTTAACAGGAATGCATAGAGAAAAGTATTCTTTAATTTACGTGCGGATTTCAGCGTCGTATAGCTAATAGTTTAGAAGATGCACGCAGTCAAAGTTGGCCTATTTTGGAAATATTGTAAATGCTTTGAAATGAGGAAATCTCTCTAAAAACCGAAGTTTTCGTCTGAATTGAACGAATGACACATTTTCTGATAGCCCTTGATCCCGGGAACACGCCGGTGGCTTCAGAATGCCAAAATTCGCATTCGTTTAAGAGATATGGTAGTTTCGCAAAATCGTAAAAGTTGATAAAACCCCCCCCATGTTGAATTTTTCAAATTTCGACCAAACACGAATTCTTCTGAAAGCCAGCATCCTGACTCGAAATTTTACGGCGGTTTTAATGGTGCAGGTCATTTTTCTCTCTGAGGCTTTGTTTTCTGGCAATTTGCTAAAACATTAATAAAATACGCCGTTTTCAGCCAAAATGCCACCTACATTGTCGCCGTTTCTTTTACTATTCCCCATCGTCATGTAGCAGTCGTTAACAGGAATGCATAGAGAAAAGTATTCTTTAATTTACGTGCGGATTTCAGCGTCGTATAGCTAATAATTTAGAAGATGCACGCAGTCAAAATTGGCCAATTTTGGAAATATTGTAAATGCTTTAAAATGAGGAAATCTGTCTGAAAACCGTAGTTTTCGTCCGAATTGGACGAATGACACATTTTCTGATAGCCCTTGATCCCGCGAACACGCCGGTGGCTTCAGAATGCCAAATTTCGCATTCGTTTAGGAGATATGGTCGTTTTGCCAAATCGTTAAAGTTGATAAAACCCCCCCATGTTGAATTTTTCAAATTTCGACCGGACACGGATTCTTCTGAAAAGCAGCACCCTGACTCGAGAATAAACGGCAGTTAATGGTGCAGGTCATTTTTCTCTCTGAGGCTTCGTTTTCTGGCAATTTGCGACAACATTAATAAAATACGCCGTTTTCAGCCAAAATGCCACCTATATTGTCGGCGTTTCTTTTACGATTCCCTATCGTCATGTAGCATCGTTAACAGGAATGCATAGAGAAAAGTATTCTTTAATTTACGTGCGGATTTCAGCGTCGTATAGCTAATAGTTTAGAAGATGCACGCAGTCAAAGTTGGCCTATTTTGGAAATATTGTAAATGCTTTGAAATGAGGAAATCTCTCTAAAAACCGAAGTTTTCGTCCGAATTGGACGAATGACACATTTTCTGGTAGCCCTTGATCCCGGGTACACGCCGAAGGCTTCAGAATGCCAAAATTCGCATTCGTTTAGGAGATATGGTCGTTTTGCCAAATCGTAAAAGTTGATAAAACCCCCCCATGTTGAATTTTTCAAATTTCGACCGGACACAGATTCTTGTGGAAGCCAGCACCCTGACTCGAAATTTAACGGCGGTTAATGGTGTAGGTCATTTTTCTCTCTGAGGCTTCGTTTTCTGGCAATTTGCGACAACATTAATTATATACGCCGTTTTCAGCCAAAATGCCACCTATATTGTCGGCGTTTCTTTTACGATTCCCTATCGTCATGTAGCAGTCGTTAACAGGAATGCATAGAGAAAAGTATTCTTTAATTTACGTGCGGATTTCAGCGTCGTATAGCTAATAGTTTAGAAGATGCACGCAGTCAAAGTTGGCCTTTTTCGGAAATATTGTAAATGCTTTAAAATGAGGAAATCTCTCTGAAAACCGTAGTTTTCGTCCGAATTGGACGAATGACACATTTTCTGATAGCCCTTGATCCCGCGAACACGCCGGTGGCTTCAGAATGCCAAAATTCGCATTCGTTTAGGAGATATGGTCGTTTTGCCAAATCGTAAAAGTTGATAATACCCCCCCAAGTTGAATTTTACAAATTTCGACCGGACACGGATTCTTCTGAAAGCCAGCACCCTGACTCGAAATTTAACGGCGGTTAATGGTGCAGGTGTTTTTTCTCTCTGAGGCTTCGTTTTCTGGCAATTTGCGAAAACATTAATAAAATACGCCGTTTTCAGCCAAAATGCCACCTATATTGTCGCCGTTTCTTTTACGATTCCCTATCGTCATGTAGCAGTCGTTAACAGGAATGCATAGAGAAAAGTATTCTTTAATTTACGTGCAGATTTCAGCGTCGTATAGCTAATAGTTTAAAAGATGCACGCAGTCAAAGTTGGCCTATTTTGGAAATATTGTAAATGCTTTAAAATGAGGAAATCTCTCTGAAAACCGTAGTTTTCGACGAACTCAATAAATACGACATTTTTATTTAAATTAAAAGTTTGGTTTGATTGTAACAAATGACCATATATTCTGAAAGCCCAGAATCTAGGGAAAACGCCGTAGTTCAGAATGCAAAAATTCAATTTTTGTAGGAGATATGATGGTTTAAATTGATCCTGATTACCTTGGCCAAATCGGAAAAGTTCAACGTACCCACCTGTTGAATTTTTCAAATTTCGACCGGACACGGATTTTTCTGAAAGTCAGCACTCTGACTCGAAATTTAACGGCGATTTCAGTGGTGCAGGTCATTTTTCTGTTTATGGCTTCGTTTTCGTGCAATTCGCAAAAACTCATTAAATACGACATTTTTACTTTAAAGCCTCTGGAAACCGTAGTTTGCGTCCGATTGTAACAAATGACCACATATTCTGAAAGCCCAGAATCTGGGGAAAACGCCCGTAGCTTCAGAATACAAAAGTTCGCATTTTTGTAGGAGATATGATCGTTTAATCTCGATTTGGATTACCTTGGCAAATCGTAAAAGTTGAACGTACCCCCACCTGTTGAATTTTTCAAATTTCGACCGGACACGGATTTTTCTGAAAGTCAGCACCCTGACTCGAAATTTAACGGCGATTTCAGTAGTGAGGTCATATTTTTCTGTTTATGGCTTCGTTTTGTGCAATATGGAAAACTCATTAAATACGACATTTTACTCTAAAGCCTCTGAAACCGTAGTTTGGTCCGATTGTAACAAATGACCACATATTCTAAAAGCCCAGACTCTGGGGAAAACATCCGTAGCTTCAGAATGCAAAAATTCGCATTTTTGTAGGAGATATGATGGTTTAAAGTCGATCCTGATTGCCTTGGCCAAATCGGAAAACTTCAACGTACCTGTACATTGAACAAAAGTACAACTACCTGTTCATTTTTTCAAATTTCGACCGGACACGGATTTTTCTGAAAGTCAGCACTCTGACTTGAAATTTAACGGCGATTTCAGTGGTGCAGGTCATTTTTCTGTTTATGGCTTCGTTTTCGTGCAATTCGCGAAAACTCATTAAATACGACATTTTTACTTTAAAGCCTCTGGAAACCGTAGTTTGGTCGATTGTAACAAATGACCACATATTCTGAAAGCCCAGACTCTTAGGAAAACGCTCGTAGCTTCAGAATGCAAAAATTCGCATTTTTGTAGGAGATATGATCGTTTAAATTCGATTTTTAATTCCTTGGCCAAATCGGAAAAGTTCAACGTACCCCCACCTGTTGAATTTTTCAAATTTCGACCGGACACGGATTTTTCTGAAAGTCAGCACCCTGACTTGAAATTTAACGGCGATTTCAGTGGTGCAGGTCATTTTTATGTTTATGGCTTCGTTTTCGTGCAATTCGCGAAAACTCATGAAATACGACATTTTTACTTTAAAGCTTCTTGAAACCGTACTTTGCGTCCGATTGTAACAAATGACCACATATTCTGAAAGCCCAGAATCTGGGAAAACGCCCGTAGCTTCAGAATGCAAAAATTCGCATTTTTGTAGGAGATATGATCGTTTAAATTCGATTTTGATTACCTTGGCCAAATCGGAAAAGTTCAACGTACCCCCACCTGTTGAATTTTTCAAATTTCGACCGGACACGGATTTTTCTGAAAGTCAGCACTCTGACTTGAAATTTAACGGCGATTTCAGTGGTGCAGGTCATTTTTCTGTTTATGGCTTCGTTTTCGTGCAATTCGCGAAAACTAATTAAGTACGACCTTTTTACTTTAAAGCTTCTTGAAACCGTAGTTTGCGTCCGATGTAACAATTGCCCACATATTCTAAAGGCGCAGAATCTGGGAAAACGCCCGTAGCTCCAGAATGCAAAAATTCGCATTTTTGTAGGAGATATGATCGTTTAAATCGAACCTGATTACCTTGGCCAAATCGGAAAAGTTCAACGTACCCCCACCTGTTGAATTTTTCAAGTTTCGACCGGACACGGATTTTTCTGAAAGTCAGCACCCTGACTTGAAATTTAACGGCGATTTCAGTGGTGCAGGTCATTTTTATGTTTATGGCTTCGATTTCGTGCAATTCGCGAAAACTCATGAAATACGACATTTTTACTTTAAAGCTTCTTGAACCCGTAGTTTGCGTCCGATTGTAACAAATGACCACATATTCTGAAAGCCTAGAATCTGGGGAAAACGCCCGTAGCTTCAGAATGCAAAAATGCGCATTTTTGTAGGAGATATGATCGTTTAAATTCGATTTTGATTACCTTGGCCAAATCGGAAAAGTTCAACGTACCCCACCTGTTGAATTTTTCAAATTTCGACCGGACACGGATTTTTCTGAAAGTCAGCACTCTGACTTGAAATTTAACGGCGATTTCAGTGGTGCAGGTCATTTTTCTGTTTATGGCTTCGTTTTCGTGCAATTCGCGAAAACTAATTAATACGACATTTTTACTTTAAAGCTTCTTGAAACCGTAGTTTGCGTCCGATTGTAACAAATGACCACATATTCTAAAAGCGCAGAATCTGGGGAAAACGCCCGTAGCTTCAGAATCAAAACTTCGCATTTTTGTAGGAGATATGATCGTTTAAAATCGAACCTGATTACCTTGGCCAAATCGGAAAAGTTCAACGTACCCCCACCTGTTGAATTTTTCAAATTTCGACCGGACACGAATTTTTCTGAAAGTCAGCACCCTGACTCGAAATTTAACGGCGATTTCAGTGGTGCAGGTCATTTTTCTGTTTATGGTTTCGTTTTCGTGCAGTTCGCGAAAACTCATTAAATACGACATTTTTACTTTAAAGCCTCTGGAAACCGAAGTTTCGTCCGACTGTAACAAATGACCACATATTCTGAAAGCCCAGACTCTGGGGAAAACGCCCGTAGCTTCAGAATGCAAAAATTCGCATTTTTGTAGGAGATATGAACGTTTAAAGTCGATTTTGATTACCTTGGCCAAATCGGAAAAGTTCAACGTACCTGTACATTGAACAAAAGTACAACTACCTGTTCATTTTTTCAAATTTCGACCGGACACGGATTTTTCTGAAAGTCAGCACTCTGATTTGAAATTTAACGGCGATTTCAGTAGTGCAGGTCATTTTTCTGTTTATGGCTTCGTTTTCGTGCAATTCGCGAAAACTCATTAAATACGACATTTTTACTTTAAAGCCTCTGGAAACCGTAGTTTGGTCGATAGTAACAAATGACTACATATTCTGAAAGCCCAGACTCTTAGGAAAACGCTCGTAGCTTCAGAATGCAAAAATTCGCATTTTTGTAGGAGATATGATCGTTTAAATTCGATTTTTAATACCTTGGCCAAATCGGAAAAGTTCAACGTACCCCAACCTGTTGAATTTTTCAAATTTCGACCGGACACGGATTTTTCTGAAAGTCAGCACTCTGACTTGAAATTTAACAGTGATTTCAGTGGTGCAGGTCATTTTTCTGTTTATGGCTTCGTTTTCGAGCAATTCGCGAAAACTCATTAAATACGACATTTTTACTTTAAAGCTTCTTGAAACCGTAGTTTGCGTCCGATTGTAACAAATGACCACATATTCTGAAAGCCCAGAATCTGGGGAAAACGCCCGTAGCTTCAGAATGCAAAAATTCGCATTTTTGTAGGAGCTATGATCGTTTAAAGTCGATCCTGATTACCTTGGCCAAATCGGAAAAGTTCAACGTAACCTGTTAAATTTTTCAAATTTCGACCGGACACGGATTTTTCTGATAGTCAGCACCCTGACTCGAAATTTAACGGCGATTTCAGTGGTGCAGGTCATTTTTCTGTTTATGGCTTCGTTTTCGTGCAATTCGCGAAAACTCATTTAATACGACATGTTTACTTTAAAGCCTCTGGAAACCGTAGTTTGGTCCGATTGTAACAAATGACCACATATTCTAAAAGCCCAGACTCTGGGAAAACGTCCGTAGCTTCAGAATGTAAAAATTCGCATTTTTGTAGGAGATATGATGGTTTAAAGTCGATCCTGATTACCTTGGCCAAATCGGAAAAGTTCAACGTACCTGTACATTGAACAAAAGTACAACTACCTGTTCATTTTTTCAAATTTCGACCGGACACGGATTTTTCTGAAAGTCAGCACTCTGATTTGAAATTTAACGGCGATTTCAGTAGTGCAGGTCATTTTTCTGTTTATGGCTTCGTTTTCGTGCAATTCGCGAAAACTCATTAAATACGACATTTTTACTTTAAAGCCTCTGGAAACCGTAGTTTGGTCGATTGTAACAAATGACCACATATTCTGAAAGCCCAGACTCTTAGGAAAACGCTCGTAGCTTCAGAATGCAAAAATTCGCATTTTTGTAGGAGATATGATCGTTTAAGATCGATTTTTAATACCTTGGCCAAATCGGAAAAGTTCAACGTACCCCCACCTGTTGAATTTTTCAAATTTCGACCGGACACGGATTTTTCTGAAAGTCAGCACTCTGACTTGAAATTTAACAGTGATTTCAGTGGTGCAGGTCATTTTTCTGTTTATGGTTTCGTTTTCGTGCAATTCGCGAAAACTCATTAAATCGACATTTTTACTTTAAAGCTTCTTGAAACCGTAGTTTGCGTCCGATTGTAACAAATGACCACATATTCTAAAAGCGCAGAATCTGGGGAAAACGCCCGTAGCTTCAGAATGCAAAAATTCGCATTTTTGTAGGAGATATGATCGTTTAAATTCGATCCTGATTACCTTGGCCAAATCGGAAAAGTTCAACGTACCCCACCTGTTGAATTTTCAAATTTCGACCGGACACGGATTTTCTGAAAGTCAGCACCTGACTTGAAATTTAACAAGCGATTTCAGTGGTGCAGGTCATTTTTATGTTTATGGCTTCGTTTTCGTGCAATTCGCAAAAACTCATGAAATACGACATTTTTACTTTAAAGCTTCTTGAAACCGTAGTTTGCGTCCGATTGTAACAAATGACCACATATTCTGAAAGCCCAGAATCTGGGGAAAACGCCCGTAGCTTCAGAATGCAAAAATTCGCATTTTTGTAGGAGATATGATCGTTTAAATTCGATTTTGATTACCTTGGCCAAATCGGAAAAGTTCAACGTACCCCCACCTGTTGAATTTTTCAAATTTCGACCGGACACGGATTTTTCTGAAAGTCAGCACCCTGACTCGAAATTTAACGGCGATTTAAGTGGTGCAGGTCATTTTCCTGTTTATGGCTTTGTTTTCGTGCAATTCGCAAAAACTCATTAAATACGACATTTTTACTTTAAAGCTTCTTGACACCGTAGTTTGCGTCCGATTGTAACAAATGACCACATATTCTGAAAGCCCAGAATCTGGGGAAAACGCACGTAGCTTCAGAATGCAAAAATTCGCATTTTTGTAGGAGATATGATCGTTTAAGAGGGGACCCTACTGAATTTATGAATTTTGGTAATTTTGGATCAATGTATACAATACTTTTTATATAATTTATATACATTAAAATAAATCTTATTTCAAATTTTGAAACATTTTGGATGGAAAATATTGGATTTAGAGACAATTTATTAAAAAAAACAACAAAAGATAAAAAACGTTAAAAATGCATTAATTCTTCAGATTTCATCTTGAATATTTTTTGTAATAAGCACAACACTATAGTGAATAAAATTTGGTATCAGTTTTCAGAAATTGTTTTTTATTGCAGAATGAAAATTAAATTATTTCATGTTTTTTTTTAAAACATTTTTAATCATTTTTTCATCTTTTATCTAAAATATCTTTGGTACTTTTTGTTATATTTCTAAATCAATACTAAATATTGAAAACAGTAATGAGTTTTATATGTACACAAATTTTGAAGCCAATCTGAAGAGAACTAATGCGCATACAACGTTTTGAATATTGAAAAATGTAGTTTTGAGAAATTGCTTAATTTATTCATACAGTACATCTAATGCGCATACTTCTTCCTTCTAGCATTTTTTCTTTCTTCTTTACCTTTCATACTGCACTTTTTTTTTCTCACTTGGTCATGCTGGTCACTGATCCTATTTGTGCTTTCAAAAGTTCCCCTCATTTATGGTCTTTTTTCAGTTTATGACAAGCAAGTGAGCCCATATTATATTATTTTTTATCTTTTATAATTAAAAAAACAAATATTTCCGGAAATATGCTTGTATTGACAACTAAAACATAGGTCAGGCTATATTTATGACAAGAAAAAAATATTAACTTGATCTCCATGACAACGAAGACTACATAGTTATCAATAATGGTGTCAAAGTGCAGCACTAATCACGTAGAAATAGTCTGTGTGCGAATTACGAACCGAAAGAAGCGAGGAATAGTGAAAAAGGCAGATTTTCTAAGAAAGTGGGCGAAACCCGATTAAAGGGACTGCGTAGGTGTCAGTTAAAAAGACCCCGTAAGACATTTAAAAATGGCCGCACATGTAAAAATGATGTATTGCCGGATGCCCCACTGATGGGTTATTCTGTAGAGCAAAAAACCCTTAATTTCGGTTTTGGACAAATTTTTGGTTAAAAACTCAGTAGGGTCCCCCTTAAAAACCCAACCTGATTACCTTGGCCAAATGGGAAAAAGGTTCAACGTACCCCACCTGTTGAATATTTCAAATTCGACCGGACACGGATTTTCTGAAAGTCAGCACCCTGACTTGAAATTTAACCGATTTCAGTGGTGCAGGTCATTTTATGTTTATGGCTTCGTTTTCACAATTCGCGAAAACTCATGAAATACGACATTTTCTTTAAAGCTTCTTGAACCGTAGTTGGTCCGATTGTAACAATGACCACATATTCTGAAAGCCCAGAACCGGGGGAAAACGTAAGCTTCAGAATGCAAAATTCGCTTTTTTGTGGGAGATATGATCGTTTAAAGTCGATCCTGGATTACCTGGCCAAATCGGAAAAGTTCAACGTAACCTGTTAAATTTTTCAAATTTCGACCGGACACGGATTTTTCTGATAGTCAGCCCCCTGACTCGAAATTTAACGCGTTTTCCCAGTGGTGCAGGTCTTTTTTCTGTTTGTGCTTCGTTTTCGTCAATTCGCGAAAACTCATTTAATCGACATGTTTACTTTAAAGCCTCTGGAAACCGTAGTTTGGCCCGATTGTAAAAAGACCACATTTCAAAAGCCCAGACTCTGGGGAAAACGTCCTAGCTTAGAATGCAAAATTCGCATTTTGTAGGAGATATGATGGTTTAAAGTCGATCCTGATTACCTTGGCAAACGGAAAAGTTCAACGTACCGTACATTGAACAAAAGACAATTTCCTGTTCATTTTTTCAAATTTCGACCGGACAGGGATTTTTCTGAAAGTCGCATTTTGATTTGAAATTTAACGGCGATTTCAGTAGTGCGGGTCATTTTTCTGTTTATGGCTTGTTTTCGTGCATTGAAAACTCATTAAATCGACTTTTTTACTTTAAAGCCTCTGGAAACTGTAGTTTGGTCGATTGTAACAAATGACCACATATTCTAGAAAGCCAACTCTTAGGAAAACGTTTCGAAGCTCAGAATGAAAATGCATTTTTGTGGGAGATATGATCTTTAAATTCGATTTTAATACCCTTGGCAAATCGGAAAAGTTCAATCCCCACCTGTTAATTTTTTCAAATTCGACTGGACACGGATTTTTCTGAAAGTCAGCATCTGACTTGAAATTTTAAAAGGTGATTTCAGTGGTGCAGGTCATTTTTCTTTTGCTTTTTTCGTGAAATTCGCGAAAACTCATTAAATACGAATTTTTTCTTTAAAGCTTAAACCGTAGTTTGCGCCCGATTGTACAAATGCCCACATATTCTAAAAGCGCAGAATCGGGAAAACGCCGTAGTTGGAATGAAAAAATTCGCATTTTGTGGAGATATGATCGTTTAAATTCGATCCTGATTACCTTGGCCAAATCGGAAAAGTTAAACGTACCCCACCCGTTGAATTTTTCAAATTTCGACCGACACGGATTTTTCTGAAAGTCGCACTTGACTTGAATTTAACACATTTCAGTGGTGCAGGTCATTTTTCTGTTTATGGCTTCTTTCGTGCAATTCGCGAAAACTAATTAAATACGACATTTTTACTTTAAAGCTTCTTGAAACCGTAGTTTGCGTCCGATTGTAAAAATGACCAATATTCTGAAAGCCCAGAATCTGGGAAAACGCCCGTAGCTTCAGAATGCAAAGATTCGCATTTTTGTAGGAGATATGATCGTTTAAATTTGATTTTGATTACCTTGGCCAAATCGGAAGAGTTCAACGTACCCCCACCTGTTGAATTTTTCAAATTTCGACCGGACTCGGATTTTTCTATAAGTCAGCACTCTGACTTGAAATTTAACGGCGATTTCAGTAGTGCAGGTCATTTTTCTGTTTATGGCTTCTTTTTTTGTAATTCGAAAACGCATTAAATCATTTTACTTTAAAGCCTATGGAAACCGTAGTTTGGTCGATTGTAACAAATGACCACATATTCTGAAACCCTAGACTTGGGAAAACGCCCGTAGCTTTCAGAATGACAAAACTTCGCATTTTTGTAGGAGATATGATCGTTTAATCTCGATTTTGATTACCTTGGCAAATCGTAAAAGTTGAACCTGTTGAATTTTCAAATTCGACCGACACGGATTTTTCTGAAAGTCAGCACCCTGACTCGAAATTTAAGGCGATTTCAGTGGTGCAGGTCATTTTTCTGTTTATGGTTCTTTCGTGCAATTCGCGAAAACTCATTAAATACAATTTTTACTTTAAACCCTCGGGAAAACCCGAAGTTTGGTCCGATTGTAAAAATGAACATATTCCGAAGCCCAGACTCTGGGAAAAGCCCGTAGCTTAGAATGCAAAAATTTCGCTTTTTTGTAGGAGTTATGGTCGTTTAAAGTCGATTTTGCTTACCGGGGACAAATCGGAAAAGTTCAACCTGTTAAATTTTTTCAAATTTCGCCCGGACACGGATTTTTCTGAAAGTCAGCACCTGATCGAAATTGAACGGCGATTTGTAGTGCAGGTCATTTTTCTGTTTATGGCTTCGTTTTCCAATTCCGAAACTCATTAATCGACATTTTTAGTTTAAAGCCTCTGGAAACCGTAGTTTGGCCGATTGTAAAACTCACATTTTCTGAAAGCCCGACTTTGGAAAACGCTCGTAGCTTCAGAATGCAAAATTCGCTTTTTTGTAGGAGATATGATCGTTTAAGATCGATTTTTAATACCTTGGCCAAATCGGAAAGTTCAACGTCCCCCCACCTGTTGAATTTTTCAAATTTCGACCGGACACGGTTTTTTCTGAAGTCGCACCTGACTTGAAATTTAACTGATTTCAGTGGTGCAGGTCATTTTTCTGTTTATGGCTTCGTTTTCGTAAATTTCCCGGAAACTCATTAATACGACATTTTACTTTAAAGCTTCTTGAAACCGTAGTTTGCGTCCGATTGTAACAAATGCCCACATATTCAAAAAGCGCAGAATCTGGGGAAAACGCCCGTAGTTTTCAGAATGAAAAAATTCGCATTGTAGGAGATATGATCGTTTAAATTCGATTTTGATTACCTTGGCCCAAAATCGGAAGAGTTCAACGTACCCCACCTGTTGAATTTTTCAAATTTCGACCGACTCGATTTTTCTGAAAGTCAGCACTCTGACTTGAAATTTAACGGCGATTTCAGTAGTGCAGGTCATTTTTCTGTTTATGGCTTCGTTTTTGTGCAATTCGCAAAACGCATTAAATGCATTTTTACTTTAAAGCCTCTGGAAACCGTAGTTTGGTCCGATTGTAACAAATGACCACATATTCTAAAAGCCCAGAATTTGGGGAAAACGCCTGTAGCTTGAGAATGCAAAAGTTCGTATTTTTGTAGGAGATATGATCGTTTAATGTCGATTTTGATTACCTTGGCCAAATCGGAAAAGTTCAACGTACCCCCACCTGTTGAATTTTTCAAATTTCGACCGGACACGGATTTTTCTGAAAGTCAGCACCCTGACTCGAAATTTAACGGCGATTTAAGTGGTGCAGGTCATTTTCCTGTTTATGGCTTGTTTTCGTGCAATTCGCAAAACAGGTCATTTTTCTGTTTATGGCTTTGTTTTCGCACCGTAGTTTGCGTCCGTTTGTAACAAATGACCACATATTCTGAAAGCCCAGAATCTGGGGAAAACGCACGTAGCTTCAGAATTCAAAAATTCGCATTTTTGTAGGAGATATGATCGTTTAAGGGGGGACCCTACTGAATTTATGAATTTTGGTAATTTTGGATCAATGTATACAATACTTTTTATATAATTTATATACATTAAAATAAATCTTATTTCAAATTTTGAAACATTTTGGATGGAAAATATTGGATTTAGAGACAATTTATTAAAAAAAAACAACAAAAGATAAAAAACGTTAAAAATGCATTAATTCTTCAGATTTCATCTTGAATATTTTTTGTAATAAGCACAACACTATAGTGAATAAAATTTGGTATCAGTTTTCAGAAATTGTTTTTTATTGCAGAATGAAAATTAAATTATTTCATGTTTTTTTTTAAAACATTTTTAATCATTTTTTCATCTTTTATCTAAAATATCTTTGGTACTTTTTGTTATATTTCTAAATCAATACTAAATATTGAAAACAGTAATGAGTTTTATATGTACACAAATTTTGAAGCCAATCTGAAGAGAACTAATGCGCATACAACGTTTTGAATATTGAAAAATGTAGTTTTGAGAAATTGCTTAATTTATTCATACAGTACATATAGAATCATATTCTTTGGTTAAAACTTCCCAGCACCATACATATCTCCTTCCTTGGCCTTCTTTCTTTCCTCTACAACAGTTTTTGTCACCTTTTTCTTCCTTCTAGCAATTTTTCTTTCGTCTTTACCTTTCATACTGCACTTTCTTTTTCTCACTTGGTCATGCTGGTCACTGATCCTAATTGTGCTTTCACACAGTTCCCTCTCATTTATGGTCATTTTCAGTTTATGACAAGCAAGTGAGCCCATATTATATTATTTTTTATCTTTTATAATTAAAAAAACAAATATTTCCGGAAATATGCTTGTATTGACAACTAAAACATAGGTCAGGCTATATTTATGACAAGAAAAAAATATTAACTTGATCTCCATGACAACGAAGACTACATAGTTATCAATAATGGTGTCAAAGTGCAGCACTAATCACGTAGAAATAGTCTGTGTGCGAATTACGAACCGAAAGAAGCGAGGAATAGTGAAAAAGGCAGATTTTCTGAAGAAAGTGGGCGTAACCGATTAAAGGGACTGCGTAGGTGTCAGTTAAAAGACCCCGTAAGACATTTAAAAATGGCCGCACATGTAAAAATGATGTATTGCCGGATGCCCCACATGATGGGTTATTCTGTAGAGCATAAAACTCAATTTCGGTTTTTGGACGAATTTTGGTTAAAAACTCAGTAGGGTCCCCCCTTAAAATCAATCCTGATTACCTTGGCCAAATCGGAAAAGTTCAACGTACCCCCACCTGTTGAATATTTCAAATTTCGACCGGACACGGATTTCTCTGAAAGTCAGCACCCTGACTTGAAATTTAACGGCGATTTCAGTGGTGCAGGTCATTTTTCTGTTTATGGCTTCGTTTTCGTGCATCGCGAAAACTCATTAATACGACATTTTTACTTTAAAGCTCTGGAAACCGTAGTTTGGTCCGATTGTAACAAATGACTACATATTCTAAAGCCCAGACTCTGGGAAAACGCCGTAGTTTCAGAATGCAAAAATTGCATTTTTGTAGGAGATATGATCGTTTAAATTCGATCTTTGATTACCTTGGCCAAATCGGAAAAGTTCAACGTACCCCACCTGTTAGATTTTTCAAATTTCGACCGGACACGGATTTTTCTGAAAGTCAGCACTTGACTTGAAATTTAACGGCGATTTCAGTAGTGCAGGTCATTTTTCTGTTTATGGCTTCGTTTTCGGAATTGCGAAAACTCATTAAATACGAATTTTTACTTTAAAGCTCTGAAACCGTAGTTTGGTCCGATTGTAACAAATGACCACATATTCTGAAAGCCCAGATCTTAGGAAAACGCCTCGTAGTTTTCAGAATGCAAAAATTCGCATTTTGTAGGAGATATGATCGTTTAAATCGATTTTTGATTACCTTGGCCAAATCGGAAAAGTTCAACGTACCCCACCTGTTGAATTTTTCAAAATTCGACCGGACACGGATTTTTCTGAAAGTCAGCACCCTGACTTGAAATTTAACGGCGATTTCAGTGGTGCAGGTCATTTTTCTGTTTATGGCTTCGTTTTCGTGCAATTCGCGAAAACTCATTAAATACGACATTTTACTTTAAAGCTTCTGAAACCGTAGTTTGCGTCCGATTGTAACAAATGACCACATATTCTGAAAGCCCAGAATCTGGGAAAACGCCCGTAAGCTTCAGAATGCAAAAATTCGCATTTTGTAGGAGATATGATCGTTTAAATTCGATCCTGATTACCTTGGCCAAATCGGAAAAGTTCAACGTCCTCCACCTGTTGGAATTTTTCAAATTTCGGACGGACACGGATTTTTCTGAAAGTCAGCACCCTGACTTGAAATTTAACGGCGATTTCAGTGGTGCAGGTCATTTTTCTGTTTATGGCTTCGTTTTCGTGCAATTCGCGAAAACTATTTAAATACGACATTTTTACTTTAAAGCTTCTGAAACCGTAGTTTGCGTCCGATTGTAACAAATGACCACATATTCTGAAAGCCAGAATCTGGGGAAAACGCCCGTAGCTTCAGAATGCAAAATTCGCATTTTTAGGAGATATGATCGTTTAAATTCGATCTTGATTACCTTGGCCAAATCGGAAAGTTCAACGTACAATTCACCTGTTGAATTTTTCAAATTTCGACCGGACACGGATTTTTCTGAAAGTCAGCACTCTGACTTGAAATTTAACGGCGATTTCAGTAGTGCAGGTCATTTTCTGTTTATGGCTTCGTTTTGTGAATTCGCAGAAAACCATTAAATGCATTTTACTTTAAAGCTCTGAAACCGTAGTTTGGTCGATTGTAACAAATGACCACATATTCTGAAACCTAGACTTGGGAAAACGCCTGTTTTCAGAATGCAAAATTCGCATTTTGTAGGAGATATGATCGTTTAAATTCGATTTGATTACCTTGCCAAATCGGAAAAGTTCAACCTGTTGAATTTTTCAAATTTCGACTGGACACGGATTTTTCTGAAAGTCAGCACTCTGACTGAAATTTAACGGTGATTTCAGTGGTGCAGGTCATTTTTCTGTTTATGGTTCGTTTTCGTGCACTGCGAAAACTCATTAAATACGACATTTTTACTTTAAAGCCTCTGAAACCGAGTTTGGTCCGATTGTAACAAATGACCACATATTCTGAAAGCCAGAATCTGGGAAAACGCCGTAGTTTCAGAATGCAAAATTCGCATTTTTGTAGGAGATATGATCGTTTAAATTCGATTTTGATTACTTGCAAATCGGAAAAGTTCAACTCCTGTTGAATTTTTCAAATTTCGACCGACACGGATTTTTCTGAAAGTCAGCACTCTGACTTGAAATTTAACGGCGATTTCAGTGGTGCAGGTCATTTTGTTTATGGCTTCTGTTTTGTGCAATTCGCGAAAACTCATTAAATACGACATTTTTACTTTAAAGCCTTGGAAACCGTAGTTTGGTCGATTGTAACAATGACCACATATTCTGAAAGCCCAGATCTGGGAAAACGCCCGTAGTTTTCAGAATGCAAAAATTGCATTTTGTAGGAGATATGATCGTTTAAATTCGATTTTGATTACCTTGGCCAAATCGGAAAAGTTCAACGTACCCCACCTGTTGAATTTTTCAAATTTCGACCGACACGGATTTTTCTGAAAGTCAGCACCTGACTGAAATTTAACGGCGATTTCAGTGGTGCAGGTCATTTTTCTGTTTATGGCTTTGTTTTCGTGCAATTCGCGAAAACTCATTAAATACGACATTTTTCACTTTAAAGCTTCTTGAAACCGTAGTTTGGTCCGATTGTAACAATGACCACATATTCTGAAAGCCCAGATCTGGGAAAACGCCCGTAGTTCAGAATGCAAAATTCGCATTTTGTAGGAGATATGATCGTTTAAAGTCGATCCTGATTACCTTGGCCAAATCGGAAAAGTTCAACGTAACCTGTTAAATTTTTCAAATTTCGACCGGACACGGATTTTTCTGATAGTCAGCACCTTGACTTGAAATTTAACGGCGATTTCAGTGGTGCAGGTCATTTTTCTGTTTATGGCTTCGTTTTCGTGCAATTCGCGAAAACTCATTAAATACGACATTTTTACTTTAAAGCTCTGGAAACCGTAGTTTGGTCCGATTGTAACAAATGACCACATATTCTGAAAGCCCAGACTCTGGGGAAAACGCCCGTAGCTTCAGAATGCAAAAATTCGCATTTTTGTAGGAGATATGATCGTTTAAATTCGATTTTGATTACCTTGGCCAAATCGGAAAAGTTCAACGTACCCCCACCTGTTGAATTTTTCAAATTTCGACCGGACACGGATTTTTCTGAAAGTCAGCACCCTGACTCGAAATTTAACGGCGATTTCAGTGGTGCAGGTCATTTTTCTGTTTATGGCTTCGTTTTTCGTGCAATTCGCAAAAACTCATTAAATACGACATTTTACTTTAAAGCTTCTTGAAACCGTAGTTTGCGTCCGATTGTAACAAATGACCACATATTCTAAAAGCGCAGAATCTGGGGAAAACGCCCGTAGCTTCAGAATGCAAAATTCGCATTTTTGTAGGAGATATGATCGTTTAAAGTCGATCCTGATTACCTTGGCCAAATCGGAAAAGTTCAACGTACCCCCACCTGTTGAATTTTTCAAATTTCGACGAGACACGGATTTTCTGAAAGTCAGCACTTGACTTGAAATTTAACGGCGATTTCAGTGGTGCAGGTCATTTTTTTTATGGCTTCGTTTTCGTGCAATTCGCGAAACTCATGAAAACGAATTTTTTTTAAAGCTGAAACCGTAGTTTGCGTCGATTGTAAATGACCCATATTTAAAGCCCAGAATTGGGAAACGCGTATTTAGAATGAAAAATTGCATTTTTGTAGAATATGATCGTTTAAATTGATTGATTACCTTGCCAAATCGGAAAAGTTCAACGTACCCACCTGTTGAATTTTCAAATTTCGACCGACACGGATTTTTCTGAAAGTAGCACCTGACTTGAAATTAACGGCGATTTCAGTGGTGCAGGTCATTTTCTGTTTTGGCTTCGTTTTCGGCAATGAAAACTCATTAAATACGACATTTTTACTTTAAAGCTCTGAAACCGTAGTTTGGTCCGATTGTAAAAATGACCACATATTCTGAAAGCCAGAATCTGGGAAAACGCCGAGCTTCAGAATGCAAAATTCGCATTTTGTAGGAGATATGATCGTTTAAATTCGATTTTGATTACCTTGGCCAAATCGAAAGTTCAACGTAACCTGTTAATTTTTCAAATTTCGACCGACACGGATTTTCTGAAAGTAGCACTCTGACTGAAATTTAACGCGATTTCAGTGGTGCAGGTCATTTTCTGTTTATGGCTTCGTTTTCGTGCAATCGCAAAACTCATTAAATGACATTTTACTTAAAGCCTCTGAAACCGAGTTTGGTCCGATTGTAACAAATGACCACATATTCTAAAGCCCAGACTCTGGGAAAACGCCGTAGTTCAGAATGCAAAATTCGCATTTTGTAGGAGATATGATCGTTTAAATCGATTGATTACCTTGCAAATCGGAAAATTCAACGTACCCCACCTGTTAATTTTTCAATTTGACCGACACGGATTTTCTGAAAGTCACACTCTGACTTGAAATTTAACGGCGATTTCAGTGGTGCAGGTCATTTTCTGTTTATGGCTTCGTTTTCGTGCAATTCGCGAAACTATTAATACGACATTTTACTTTAAAGCTTCTGAAACCGTAGTTTGGTCCGATTGTAACAAATGACCACATATTCTAAAGCCAGAATCTGGAAAACGCCGTAGCTTCAGAATGCAAAATTCGCATTTTGTAGGAGATATGATCGTTTAAATCGATCTGATTACCTTGGCCAAATCGAAAAGTTCAACTAACCTGTTAAATTTTTCAAATTTCGACCGACACGGATTTTCTGAAAGTCAGCACTTGACTGAAATTTAACGCGATTTCAGTGGTGCAGGTCATTTTTCTGTTTATGGCTTCGTTTTCGTGCAATTCGAAAACTCATTAAATCGACATTTTACTTTAAAGCTTGAAACCGTAGTTTGTCCGATTGTAAAATGACCACATATTCTAAAGCAGATTGGAAAACGCTAGCTTCAGAATGCAAAATTGCATTTTGTAGGAGATATGATCGTTTAAATTGATTTTGATTACCTTGGCAAATCGGAAAGTTCAACGTACCCCACCTGTTGAATTTTAAATTTCGACGACACGGATTTTCTGAAAGTGCACCTGACTTGAAATTTAACGGCGATTTCAGTGGTGCAGGTCATTTTATGTTTATGGCTTCGTTTTCGTGCAATTCGAAAACTCATGAAATACGACATTTTTACTTTAAAGCTTCTGAAACCGTAGTTTGGTCCGATTGTAACAAATGACCACATATTCTGAAAGCCCAGAATCTGGGAAAACGCCCGTAGTTCAGAATGCAAAATTCGCATTTTTGTGGAGATATGATCGTTTAAATTCGATTTTGATTACCTTGGCAAATCGGAAAGTTCAACGTACCCCACCTGTTGAATTTTCAAATTTCGACGACACGGATTTTCTGAAAGTAGCACTGACTTGAAATTTAACGGCGATTTCAGTGGTGCAGGTCATTTTTCTGTTTATGGCTTCGTTTTGTGCAATTCCAAACTCATTAAATCGACATTTTACTTTAAAGCTTGAAACCGTAGTTTGGTCCGATTGTAAAAATGACCACATATTCTGAAAGCCAGACTCTGGGAAACGCCCGTAGTTCAGAATGCAAAATTGCATTTTTGTAGGAGATATGATCGTTTAAATTGATTTTGATTACCTTGCCAAATCGGAAAATTCAAGCCTGTTGAATTTTTCAATTTCGACCGACACGGATTTTTGAAAGTCAGCACCTGACTGAAATTTAACGGCATTTCAGTGGTGCAGGTCATTTTTCTGTTTATGGTTGTTTCGTGCAATTCGCGAAAACTCATTAAACGACATTTTACTTTAAAGCCTCTTGAAACGTAGTTTGGTCCGATTGTAACAAATGACCACATATTCTAAGCCAGACTCTGGAAAACGCCCGTAGTTCAGAATGCAAAATTCGCATTTTGTAGGAGATATGATCGTTTAAAGTCGATTTTGATTACCTTGGCCAAATCGAAAAGTTCAACGCCTGTTAATTTTTCAAATTTCGACCGACACGGATTTTTCTGAAGTCAGCACCTGACTTGAAATTTAACGGCGATTTCAGTGGTGCAGGTCATTTTGCTGTTTATGGCTTCGTTTTCGTGCAATCCGCGAAACTCATTAATACGACATTTTTACTTTAAATCTTGAAACCGTAGTTTGGTCCGATTGTAACAAATGACCACATATTCTGAAAGCCCAGAATCTGGGGAAAACGCCCGTAGCTTCAGAATGCAAAAATTCGCATTTTTGTAGGAGATATGATCGTTTAAAGTCGATCCTGATTACCTTGGCCAAATCGGAAAAGTTCAACGTATTCACCCGTTGAATTTTTCAAATTTCGATCGACATGGATTTTTCTGATTAGTCAGCATCCTGACTCTGAAATTTAACGGCGATTTCAGTGGTGCAGGTCATTTTTCTGATGGTACATGTTCGGCAATTCGAAAACTCATTAAATACGACATTTTTACTTTAAAGCTTTGTGGAAACCGTGTTTGTCCGATTGTAACAAATGACCACATATTCTAAAGCCAGATCTGGGAAAAGCTCGAAGTCAGAATGCAAAAATTCGCATTTTTGTGAGATATGATCGTTTAAATTGATCTTTGATTACCTTGCAAATCGGAAAACTTCAACGACTTTACACCTGTTGAAATTTTTCAAATTTCACTGGACACGATTTTTCTGAAAGTCGCACCCTTGACTTGAAATTTAACGGTCGATTTGTGTGCAGGTCATTTTATCTGTTTATGGCTTCGTTTTCGTGCAATTCCATGGAAAACTCATTGAAATACGACATTTTTACTTTAAAGCTCTGAAACCTGTAGTTTGGGTCGATTGTTATCAATGACCATATTCTGAAAGCCAGATCTGGAAAACGCCTGTAGCTTTAGAAGCCTAAACGCATTTTTGTAGGAATATGATCGAAATTCGATTTGATAAACTTGGCAAAATCCGGAAAGTTCAACGTAAACTGTTGAATTTTTTAAATTCGACGTGACATGGATTTTTCTGAAAGTCAGCACTGACTTGAAATTTAACAAGATTTCGTAGTGCAGGTCATTTTTCTGTTTATGCTTGTTGTTGACAATTCAATATATCATTTTACTTATGATTTTTTTAAAGCTTTCTGGAAACCGTAGTTTGCGTCCGATTGTAACAAATGACCACATATTCTAAAAGCCCAGAATCTGGAAAACGCCTGTTCAGAATGCAAAAATTCGCATTTTTGTAGGAGATATGATCGTTTAAATTCGATTTGATTACCTTGGCAAATCGGAAAGTCAACGTACCCCACCTGTTGAATTTTCAAATTTACCGACACGGATTTTCTGAAAGTCAGCACTCTGACTAAATTTAACGGCGATTTCAGTGGTGCAGGTCATTTTTCTGTTTATGGCTTGTTTTCGTGCATTCGAAAACTATTAATACGACATTTTTACTTTAAGCTCTGAAACCGAGTTTGGTCCGATGTAACAAATGACCATATTCTAAAGCCAGAATCTGGGAAAAGCCCGTAGTTTCAGAATGCAAAATTCATTTTTGTAGGAGATATGATCGTTTAAAGTGATCCTGATTACCTGCCAAATCGAAAGTTCAACGTACCACCTGTTGAATTTTTCAAATTTCGACCGACACGGATTTTTCTGAAAGTCAGCACTTGACTGAAATTTAACGGCGATTTCAGTGGTGCAGGTCATTTTTCTGTTTATGGCTTGTTTTCGTGCAATTCGAAAACTCATTAAATACGACATTTTACTTTAAAGCTCTGAAACCGTAGTTTGGTCCGATTGTAAAAATGACCACATATTCTAAAGCCCAGAATCTGGGAAAACGCCGTAGTTCAGAATGCAAAAATTCGCATTTTGTAGGAGATATGATCGTTTAAATTGATTTTGATTACCTTGGCCAAATCGGAAAAGTTCAACGTACCACCTGTTGAATTTTCAAATTTCGACCGACACGGATTTTTCTGAAAGTCAGCACCTGACTTGAAATTTAACGGCGATTTCAGTGGTGCAGGTCATTTTTCTGTTTATGGTTCGTTTTCGTGCAATTCGAAAACTCATTAAATACGACATTTTTACTTTAAAGCTTCTTGAAACCGTAGTTTGGTCCGATTGTAACAAATGACCACATATTCTAAAGCCAGAATCTGGGAAAACGCCGTAGTTTCAGAATGCAAAATTCGCATTTTGTAGGAGATATGATCGTTTAAATTCGATTTTGATTACCTTGGCCAAATCGGAAAGTTCAACGTACCCCACCTGTTGAATTTTTCAAATTTCGACCGACCGGATTTTTCTGAAAGTCAGCACTCTGACTTGAAATTTAACGGCGATTTCAGTGGTGCAGGTCATTTTTCTGTTTATGGCTTCGTTTTGTCAATTCGCAAAACCATTAAATACATTTTTACTTTAAAGCTTTGGAAACCGTAGTTTGGTCCGATTGTAACAAATGACCACATATTCTGAAAGCCAGATCTGGGAAAACGCCCGAGTTCAGAATGCAAAATTCGCATTTTGTAGGAGATATGATCGTTTAAATTCGATTTTGATTACCTTGCCAAATCGGAAAAGTTAATACCCCACCTGTTGAATTTTTCAAATTTCGACCGGACACGGATTTTTCTGAAAGTCAGCACCCTGACTTGAAATTTAACGGCGATTTCGTGGTGCAGGTCATTTTCTGTTTATGGCTTCGTTTTCGTGCAATTCGCAAAACTCATAAATACGACATTTTACTTTAAAGCTTCTTGAAACCGTAGTTTGGTCCGATTGTAACAAATGACCACATATTCTGAAAGCCCAGAATCTGGGAAACGCCGTAGTTCAGAATGCAAAATTCGCATTTTTGTAGGAGATATGATCGTTTAAATCGATCTGATTACCTTGGCCAAACGGAAAGTTCAACGTACCACCTGTTGAATTTTTCAAATTTCGACGACACGGATTTTCTGAAAGTCAGCACTGACTGAAATTTAACGGCGATTTCAGTGGTGCAGGTCATTTTCTGTTTATGGCTTGTTTCGTGCAATGAAAACTATTAAATCGACATTTTTACTTTAAAGCCTTGAAACCGTAGTTTGGTCCGATTGTAAATGACCACATATTCTGAAAGCCAGACTTGGGAAAACGCCGGTTAGAATGCAAAATTCGCATTTTGTAGGAGATATGATCGTTTAAATCGATTTTGATTACCTGCCAAATCGGAAAAGTTCAACGTAACCCTGTTAAATTTTTCAAATTTCGACCGACACGGATTTTCTGAAGTCAGCACTTTGACTTGAAATTTAACGGCGATTTCAGTGGTGCAGGTCATTTTTCTGTTTATGGTTGTTTTGTGCAATTCGCGAAAACTCATTAAATACATTTTACTTTAAAGCTTCTGAAACCGTAGTTTGGCGATTGTAACAAATGACCACATATTCTGAAGCCAGATCTGGGGAAAACGCCCGAGCTTCAGAATGCAAAATTGCATTTTGTAGGAGATATGATCGTTTAAATTCGATTTTGATTACCTTGGCCAAATCGGAAAGTTCAACGTACCACCTGTTGAATTTTTCAAATTTCGACGACACGGATTTTTCTGAAGTCAGCACTCTGACTTGAAATTTAACGGCGATTTCAGTGGTCAGGTCATTTTCTGTTTATGGCTTGTTTTCGTGCAATTCGAAAACTCATTAAATACGACATTTTACTTTAAAGCTTCTTGAAACCGTAGTTTGCGTCCGATTGTAACAAATGACCACATATTCTAAAGCCAGAATCTGGGAAAACGCCGTAGCTTCAGAATGCAAAATTCGCATTTTGTAGGAGATATGATCGTTTAAATTCGATCCTGATTACCTGGCCAAATCGGAAAGTTCAACGTACCCCACCTGTTGAATTTTTCAAATTTCGACCGACACGGATTTTCTGAGTCAGCACCTGACTTGAAATTTAACGGCGATTTCAGTGGTGCAGGTCATTTTCTGTTTATGGCTTCGTTTTCGTGCAATTGCAAAACTCATTAAATACGACATTTTTACTTTAAAGTTCTGAAACCGTAGTTTGGTCGATTGTAACAAATGACCACATATTCTAAAGCCAGATCTGGGAAAACGCCCGTAGCTTCAGAATGCAAAATTCGCATTTTGTAGGAGATATGATCGTTTAAATTCGATTTTGATTACCTTGGCCAAATCGGAAATTCAACGTACCACCTGTTGAATTTTTCAAATTCGACCGACACGGATTTTTCTGAAAGTCAGCACCTGACTTGAAATTTAACGGCGATTTCAGTGGTGCAGGTCATTTTTCTGTTTATGGCTTCTTTTGTGCAATCGCGAAAACTATTAATACGACATTTTTACTTTAAAGCTTCTTGAAACCGTAGTTTGGTCGATTGTAACAAATGACCACATATTCTAAAGCCCAGAATCTGGGAAAACGCCCGTAGCTTCAGAATGCAAAATTCGCATTTTGTAGGAGATATGATCGTTTAAATCGATCTGATTACCTTGGCCAAATCGGAAAAGTTCAACGTAACCTGTTAATTTTTCAAATTTCGACCGGACACGGATTTTTCTGAAAGTCAGCACCTGACTCGAAATTTAACGGCGATTTCAGTGGTGCAGGTCATTTTCTGTTTATGGCTTCGTTTTCGTGCAATTGCGAAAACTCATTAAATACGACATTTTACTTTAAAGCTCGAAACCGTAGTTTGGTCCGATTGTAAAAATGACCACATATTCTGAAAGCCAGAATCTGGGGAAAACGCCGTAGCTTTCAGAATGCAAAAATTCGCATTTTTGTAGGAGATATGATCGTTTAAATTGATTTTGATTACCTTGGCCAAATCGGAAAGTTCAACGTACCCCACCTGTTGAATTTTTCAAATTTCGACCGACACGGATTTTTCTGAAAGTCAGCACCTGACTTGAAATTTAACGGCGATTTCAGTGGTGCAGGTCATTTTTGTTTATGGCTTGTTTTCGTGCAATTCGAAACTCATTAAATACGACATTTTTACTTTAAAGCTTCTGAAACGTAGTTTGGTCCGATTGTAACAAATGACCACATATTCTGAAAGCCCAGAATCTGGAAAACGCCGTAGCTTCAGAATGCAAAAATTCGCATTTTTGTAGGAGATATGATCGTTTAAATTGATTTTGATTACCTTGGCCAAATCGGAAAGTTCAACGTACCCCACCTGTTGAATTTTTCAATTTCGACCGACCGGATTTTCTGAAAGTCAGCACTCTGACTTGAAATTTAACGGCGATTTCAGTGTGCAGGTCATTTTCTGTTTATGGCTTCGTTTTTGCACGCGAAAACTCATTAAATACATTTTACTTTAAAGCCTTGAAACCGTAGTTTGGTCGATTGTAACAAATGACCACATATTCTGAAAGCCAGACTGGGAAAACGCCGTAGTTCAGAATGCAAAATTCGCATTTTTGTAGGAGATAGATCGTTTAAATCGATTTGATTACCTTGCAAATCGGAAAAGTTCAACGTACCCACCTGTTGAATTTTTCAATTTCGACCGGACACGGATTTTTCTGAAAGTCAGCACCTGACTTGAAATTTAACGGCGATTTCAGTGGTGCAGGTCATTTTTAGTTTATGGCTTTGTTTTCGTGCAATTCGCAAAACTCATGAAATACGACATTTTTACTTTAAAGCTTCTTGACACCGTAGTTTGCGTCCGATTGTAACAAATGACCACATATTCTGAAAGCCCAGAATCTGGGGAAAACGCACGTAGCTTCAGAATGCAAAAATTCGCATTTTTGTAGGAGATATGATCGTTTAAAATCAATCCTGATTACCTTGGCCAAATCGGAAAAGTTCAACGTACCTGTTGAATATTTCAAATTTCGACCGGACACGGATTTCTCTGAAAGTCAGCACCTGACTTGAAATTTAACGGCGATTTCAGTGGTGCAGGTCTTTTTTATGTTTATGGCTTCGTTTTCGAGCAATTCGCGAAAACTCATGAAATACGACATTTTTCATTTAAAGCTTCTTGAAACCGTAGTTTGCGTCCGATTGTAACAAATGACCACATATTCTGAAAGCCCAGAATCTGGGGAAAACGCCCGTAGCTTCAGAATGCAAAAATTCGCATTTTTGTAGGAGATATGATCGTTTAAATTCGATTTTGATTACCTTGGCCAAATCGGAAGAGTTCAACGTACCCCCACCTGTTGAAATTTTCAAATTTCGACCGGACTCGGATTTTTCTGAAAGTCAGCACTCTGACTTGAAATTTAACGGCGATTTCAGTAGTGCAGGTCATTTTTCTGTTTATGGCTTCGTTTTTGTGCAATTCGCAAAAACGCATTAAATACTTTTTTACTTTAAAGCCTATGGAAACTGTAGTTTGGTCGATTGTAACAAATGACCACATATTCTGAAATCCTAGACTCTGGGAAAACGCCCGTAGCTTCAGAATGCAAAAATTCGCATTTTTGTAGGAGATATGATCGTTTAAATTCGATTTTGATTACCTTGGCCAAATCGGAAAAGTTCAACGTACCCCCACCTGTTGAATTTTTCAAATTTCGACCGGACACGGATTTTTCTGAAAGTCAGCACTCTGACTTGAAATTTAACGGCGATTTCAGTGGTGCAGGTCATTTTTCTGTTTATGGCTTCGTTTTCGTGCAATTCGCGAAAACTAATTAAATACGACATTTTACTTTAAAGCTTCTTGAAACCGTAGTTTGCGTCCGATTGTAACAAATGACCACATATTCTAAAAGCGCAGAATATGGGGAAAACGCCCGTAGCTTCAGAATGCAAAAATTCACATTTTTGTAGGAGATATGATCGTTTAAAGTCAAACCTGATTACCTTGGCCAAATCGGAAAAGTTTAACGTACCCCCACCAGTTGAATTTTTCAAATTTCGACCGGACACGGATTTTTCTGAAAGTCAGCACCCTGACTCGAAATTTAACGGCGATTTCAGTGGTGCAGGTCATTTTCTGTTTATGGTTTCGTTTTCGTGCAATTCGCGAAAACTCATTAAATACGACATTTTTACTTTAAAGCTTCTGGAAACCGTAGTTTGCGTCCGATTGTAACAAATGACCACATATTCTGAAAGCCCAGAATCTGGGGAAAACGCCCGTAGCTTCAGAATGCAAAAATTCGCATTTTTGTAGGAGATATGATCGTTTAAATTCGATCCTGATTACCTTGGCCAAATCGGAAAAGTTCAACTCTAACTGGGAAACGCGTATCAGAATTGCATTTGTAGAGATGTCGTTTAAATGATGTTACTCAAACGAAAACAACACCGTTGAATTTTCAAATCACCGACACGATTTAGCGCACTGATGAATTTAACGGATTTAGTGGAGTCATTTTCGTTTATGTCGTTTTGTGCAATTGAAAACATTAATCGACTTTTCGCTTGAAACCGATTGGTTTAAAATACAATTTGCAGATGGAAGCGTATGAATGCAATCATTGTAGGAGTGATCGTTAAAGTAACTGATTACTGGCAAATCGAAAAGTTAACCGTTAATTTTCAACACGACACGGATTTTCTGAAAGTCAGCACTGACCGAAATTTAACGCATTTAGTGGGTCATTCTTTTTGGTGTTGCACAAACTCATTAAATACATTTACTTTAAAGTTGACCGTAGTTTGGCATTAATAAAGAACACATTTGACACTTGATTTTCAAATTTACGGCGATTTCTGGTGAAGTCATTTTTCGTTTTGTTAATTTACGGATTTCGAATCCATCATTTTTTTATTTCTTTTGTGAATCCAATTCGCTTAAATACATTTTACAATTTTGGAAACCTAGTTTGGTCGATGAAAACCTGTACATTTCAAATCTGCTTTGGGAAAAGCATGAGTTTAAATGAAATTGCATTTTGAGGAAAAGATCGTTTAAACCATTTGATTTTGCCAAATCGGAAAGTCACCTGTTATTTTCAAATTTCAGACCGGATTTTTGAAATCGCACCTGCTCGATTTACGTTTAATGGTCGGTCATTTTCCTGAAAATCTTAATTTTTTATTTAAACTCATTAAACGCATTTTACTTAAAAGTCTGACACTATTCTCGGAAATGCCAAATCGGGAAAGCCCGAATCGAAGAAAATCGCATTTTTGAGAGAAATTTTAATTGATTTGATTACTCGTTTAAATGAAATAATTACCTTGCTCCATGAATTCAAATTCCCCACTTTCGAAATACAATTTGACTGAAATTTAAGCGATCACTGACTCAATTTCCGATTTCGTGTGCAGGTCATTTCTTATGCTCCGTTTTTGAATTCCTGAAAACTTCTACAACTTTTCTTTGATAGCTGTAAAACCTAGTTCTGATTTAACCAATAAATCATGTAAAAGCCCAGATCTGGGAAAACAATCTTCGATGAAGAATTCGATTTTTTAGAGAATATCGGTTACTGATCCGATCCAAAGTCAATCAAACCTACCCCCACCTGTTGAATTTTTCAAATTTCGACCGAACACGGATTTTTCTGAAAGTCAGCACCTACTCGAAATTTAACGGCGATTTCAGTGGTGCAGGTCATTTTCTTTTATGGCTTCGTTTTCGTGCAATTCGCGAAAACTCATTAAATACGACATTTTTACTTTAAAGCCTCTGAAAACCGTAGTTTGGTCGATTGTAGCAAATGACCACATATTCTGAAAGCCTAGACTCTGGGGAAAACGCCCGTAGCTTCAGAATGCAAAATTCGCATTTTTGTAGGAGATATGATCGGTTAAAGTCGATTTGATTACCTTGGCCAAATCGGAAAGTTCAACGTACCCCCACCTGTTGAATTCTTCAAATTTCGACCGGACACGGATTTTTCTGAAAGTCAGCACTCTGACTTGAAATTTAACGGCGATTTCAGTGGTGCAGGTCATTTTTCTGTTTATGGCTTCGTTTTCGTGCAATTCGCAAAAACTCATTAAATACGATTTTAAAGCTCTGAACCGTAGTTTGGTCCGATTGTAACAAATGCCCACATATTCTAAAAGCCTAGCATCTGGGAAAAACGCCCGTAGCTTCAGAATGCAAAATTCGCATTTTTGTAGGAGATATTATCGTTTAAATCGATCCTGATTACCTTGGCCAAATCGGAAAGTTCAAGTACCCACCTGTTGAATTTTTCAAATTTCGACCGACACGGATTTTCTGAAGTCAGCACTGACTGAAATTTAACGGCGATTTAGTGGTGCAGGTCATTTTCTGTTTATGGTTCGTTTTGTGCAACGCAAAACTCATTAAATCACATTTTTACTTTAAAGCTCTGAACCGTAGTTTGGTCGATTGTAACAAATGACCACATATTCTAAAGCCTAGATCTGGGAAAACGCCCGTAGTTCAGAATGCAAAATTCGCATTTTTAGGAGATATGATCGTTAAATTCGATCTGATTACCTTGGCCAAATCGGAAAGTTCAACGTACCTCACCTGTTGAATTTTTCAAATTTCGACCGACACGGATTTTCTGAAAGTCAGCACCTGACTAAAATTTAACGGCGATTTCAGTGGTGCAGGTCATTTTTCTGTTTGGCTTGTTTTGTGCAATTCGCGAAAACTCATTAAATACGATTTTTTTAAAGCTCTGAAACGTAGTTTGGTCGATTGTAACAAATGACCACATATTCTGAAAGCCTAGACTCTGGGGAAAACGCCCGTAGCTTCAGAATGCAAAATTCGCATTTTGTAGGAGATATGATCGTTTAAATTCGATTTTGATTACCTTGGCCAAATCGAAAAGTTCAACGTACCCACCTGTTGAATTTTCAAATTTCGACGACACGATTTTCTGAAAGTCAGCACCCTGACTCGAAATTTAACGGCGATTTAAGTGGTGCAGGTCATTTTCCTGTTTATGGCTTCGTTTTCGTGCAATTCGCAAAAACTCATTAAATACGACATTTTTACTTTAAAGCTTCTTGACACCGTAGTTTGCGTCCGATTGTAACAAATGACCACATATTCTAAAAGCCTAGAATCTGGGGAAAACGCCCGTAGCTTCAGAATGCAAAATTCGCATTTTTGTAGGAGATATTATCGTTTAAAGTCGATCCTGATTACCTTGGCCAAATCGGAAAGTTCAACGTACCCCACTGTTGAATTTTTAAATTCGACCGACACGGATTTTTTGAAAGTCAGCACCCTGACTCGAAATTAACGGCGATTTCAGTGGTGCAGGTCATTTTCTGTTTATGGCTCGTTTTCGTGCAATTCGCGAAACTCATTAAATACGACATTTTACTTAAAGCCTTGAAACCGTAGTTTGCGTCCGATTGTAACAAATGACCACATATTCTGAAAGCCAGATCTGGGAAAACGCCGTAGCTTCAGAATGCAAAATTCGCATTTTGTAGGAGATATGATCGTTAAATTGATCCTGATTACCTTGGCCAAATCGGAAAGTTCAACGTACCCCCTGTTGAATTTTTCAAATTTCGACGGACACGGATTTTCTGAAAGTCAGCACCTGACTCGAAATTTAACGGCGATTTAGTGGTGCAGGTCATTTTCTGTTTATGGCTTGTTTTCGTGCAATTCCAAAACTCATTAAATACGACATTTTTACTTTAAAAACGTAGTTTGGTCCGATTGTAAAAATGACCACATATTTAAGCGATCTGGAAACGCTAAGCTTCAGAATGCAAATTGCATTTTGTAGGAGATATGATCGTTTAAATCGATCCTGATACCTTGGCAAATCGGAAAAGTTCAACGTACCACGTTGAATTTTAAATTCGCGGACACGGATTTTTGAAAGTCAGCACCTGACTCAAATTAACGGCGATTTCATGGTGCAGGCTTTTCTGTTTTGGCTCGTTTCGCAATTCCGAAATCATTATCGATTTTCTTTAAAGCCTGAAACCTAGTTTGCGTCGATTGTAACAAATGACCACATATTCTGAAAGCCAGAATCTGGAAAGCCGATTTCAGAATGCAAAATTGCATTTTGTAGGAGATATGATCGTTTAAATTGATCTGATTACCTTGCCAAATCGGAAAGTTCAACGTTCCACCTGTTGAATTTTCAAATTTGACGACACGGATTTTTCTGAAAGTCAGCACCTGACTCAAATTTACGGCGATTTCAGTGGTGCGGTCATTTTCTGTTAGTCGTTTTGTGCAATTGCAAAACTCATTAAATACGACATTTTACTTTAAAGCCTTGAACCGAGTTTGCGTCCGATTGTAACAAATGCATATTTTGAAAGCCAGATCTGGAAACGCCTTACTTCAGAATGCAAATTCGCATTTTTGTGGAGATATGATCGTTAAATCGATCCTTATTACCTTGGCCAAATCGAAATTCAACGTTCACTGTGAATTTTTCAAATTTGACCGGACACGGATTTTCTAAAGTCAGCACCTGACTAAATTTAACGATTTCATGTGCAGGTCATTTTTCATGTTTTGGCTCGTTTTGTGCAATTCGCAAAACTCATTAAATTCGACATTTTTACTTTAAGCCTTGAAACGGTAGTTTGGTCCGATTGTAACAAATGACCACATTTCTGAAAGCCCATTGGGAAAGCCGTAGCTTCAGAATGCAAAAATTGCCAATTTTGTAGGAGATTAAGATCGTTAAATTCGATTTGATTACCTTTGGCAAATCGGAAAGTTCAACGTACCCACCTGTTGAATTTTCAAATTTCGACGGACGATTTTTCTGAAAGTCAGCACCCTGACTCAAAATTTAACGGATTCAGTGGTGCAGGTCATTTTCTGTTATGGCTTCGTTTTCGTGCAATTCGTAAAACTCATTAAATAGACATTTTACTTTAAAGCTTCTCTGACACCGTAGTTTGCGTCCGATTGTAACAAATGACCACATATTCTAAAGCCTAGAATCTGGGAAAACGCCCGAAGCTTCAGAATGCAAAAATTCGCATTTTGTAGGAGATATGATCGTTTAAAGTCGATCCTGATTACCTTGGCCAAATCGGAAAAGTTCAACGTACCCCCAACTGTTGAATTTTTCAAATTTCGACCGGACACGGATTTTTCTGAAAGTCAGCACCCTGACTCGAAATTTAACGGCGATTTCAGTGGTGCAGGTCATTTTTGTGTTTATGGCTTCGTTTTCGTGCAATTCGCGAAAACTCATTAAATACATTTTTACTTTAAAGACTCTGGAAACCGTAGTTTGCGTCCGATTGTAACAAATGAGCACATATTTTGAAAGCCCAGACTCTGGGGAAAACGCCCGTAGCTTCAGAATGCAAAAATTCGCATTTTTGTAGGAGATATGATCGTTTAAAGTCGATCCTGATTACCTTGGCCAAATCGGAAAGTTCAACGTACCCCCACCTGTTGAATTTTTCAAATTTCGACCGGACACGGATTTTTCTGAAAGTCAGCACCTGACTCAAATTTAACGGCGATTTCAGTGGTGCAGGTCATTTTTGTGTTTATGGCTTCGTTTTCGTGCAATTCGCGAAAACTCATTAAATACGACATTTTTACTTTAAAGACTCTGGAAACCGTAGTTTGCGTCCGATTGTAACAAATGAGCACATATTTTGAAAGCCCAGACTCTGGGGAAAACGCCCGTAGCTTCAGAATGCAAAAATTCGCATTTTTGTAGGAGATATGATCGGTTAAAGTCGATCCTTATTACCTTGGCCAAATCGGAAAGTTCAACGTACCCCCACCTGTTGAATTTTTCAAATTTCGACCGGACACGGATTTTTCTGAAAGTCAGCACCCTGACTCGAAATTTAACGGTGATTTAAGTGGTGCAGGTCATTTTCCTGTTTATGGCTTCGTTTTCGTGCAATTCGCAAAAACTCATTAAATACGACATTTTTACTTTAAAGCTTCTTGACACCGTAGTTTGCGTCCGATTGTAACAAATGACCACATATTCTAAAAGCCTAGAATCTGGGGAAAACGCCCGTAGCTTCAGAATGCAAAAATTCGCATTTTTGTAGGAGATATGATCGTTTAAAGTCGATCCTGATTACCTTGGCCAAATCGGAAAAGTTCAACGTACCCCCACCTGTTGAATTTTTCAAATTTCGACCGGACACGGATTTTTCTGAAAGTCAGCACCCTGACTCGAAATTTAACGGCGATTTCAGTGGTGCAGGTCATTTTTGTGTTTATGGCTTCGTTTTCGTGCAATTCGCGAAAACTCATTAAATACGACATTTTTACTTTAAAGACTCTGGAAACCGTAGTTTGCGTCCGATTGTAACAAATGAGCACATATTTTGAAAGCCCAGACTCTGGGGAAAACGCCCGTAGCTTCAGAATGCAAAAATTCGCATTTTTGTAGGAGATATGATCGTTTAAAGTCGATCCTGATTACCTTGGCCAAATCGGAAAGTTCAACGTACCCCCACCTGTTGAATTTTTCAAATTTCGACCGGACACGGATTTTTCTGAAAGTCAGCACCTGACTCGTAATTTAACGGCGATTTAAGTGGTGCAGGTCATTTTCCTGTTTATGGCTTCGTTTTCGTGCAATTCGCAAAACCTCTTAAATACGACATTTTTACTTAAAAGCTTCTTGAAACCGTAGTTTGCGTCCGATTGTAACAAATGACCACATATTCTAAAAGCCCTGAATCTGGGGAAAACGCCCGTAGCTTCAGAATGCAAAAATTCGCATTTTTGTAGGAGATATTATCGTTTAAAGTCGATCCTGATTACTTTGGCCAAATCGGAAGTTCAACGTACCTTCAACGTTACAACCTACGTACGTTCAACGTTACAACGTACCACCGGTTGAATTTTTCAAATTTCGACCGGACACGGATTTTTCTGAAAGTCAGCACCCTGACTCGAAATTTAACGGCGATTTCAGTGGTGCAGGTCATTTTTCTGTTTATGGCTTTGTTTTCGTGCAATTCGTGAAAACTCTTTAAATACGACATTTTTATTTAAAGCTTCTTGAAACCGTAGTTTGCGTCCGATTGTAACAAATGACCACATATTCTAAAAGCCCCGAATCTGGGAAAAACGCCCGTAGCTTCAGAACGCAATTATTCGCATTTTTGTAGGAGATATGATCGTTTAAAGTCGATCCTGATTACCTTGCCCAAATCGGAAAAGTTCAACTTACCCCCACCTGTTGAATTTTTCAAATTTCGACCGGACACGGATTTTTCTGAAAGTCGCACCTTTTCTGTTTATGGCTTGTTTTCGTGCAATTCGCGAAAACTCTTAAATACGACATTTTACTTTAAAGCTCTGAAACCGTAGTTTGCGTCCGATTGTAACAAATGACCACATATTCTAAAAGCCCAGAATCTGGGGAAAACTCCCGTAGCTTCAGAAGGCAAAAATTCGCATTTTTGTAGGAGATATGATCGTTTAAAGTCGATCCTGATTACATTGGCCAAATCGGAAAAGTTCAACGTACCCCCCACGTGTTGAATTTTTCAAATTTCGACCAGACACGGATTTTTCTGAAAGTCAGCACCTGACTCGAAATTTAACGGCGATTTCAGTGGTGCAGGTCATTTTTCTGTTTATGGCTTTGTTTTCGTGCAATTCGCGAAAACTCATTAAATACGACATTTTTACTTTAAAGCTTCTGGAAACCGTAATTTGCGTCCGATTGTAACAAATGACCACATATTCTAAAAGCCCAGACTCTGGGAAAAACGCCCGTAGTTTAAGAAGGCAAAAATTCGCATTTTTGTAGGAGATATGATCGTTTAAATTCGATCCTGATTACTTTGGCCAAATCGGAAAAGTTCAACGTACCCCACCTGTTGAATTTTTCAAATTTCGACCGGACACGGATTTTTCTGAAAGTCAGCAACCTGACTCGAAATTTAAGGCGACTTCAGTGGTGCAGGTCATTTTTCTGTTTATGGCTTCGTTTTCGTGCAATTCGCGAAAACTCAATAAATACGACATTTTACTTTAAAGCCCTGGAAACCGTAGTTTGCGTCCGATTGTAACAAAGACCACATATTCTGAACGCCCAGAATCTGGGAAAACGCCCGTAGCTTCAGAAGCAAAAATTCGCATTTTGTAGGAGATATGATCATTTAAAGTCGATCCTGATTACCTTGGCCAAATCGGAAAAGTTAAACGTACCTGTTGAATTTTTCAAATTTCGACCGGACACGGATTTTTCTGAAAGTCAGCAACCTGACTCGAAATTTAAGGCGATTTCAGTGGTGCAGGTCATTTTTCTGTTTATGGCTTTGTTTTCGTGCAATTCGCGAAAACTCATTAAATACGACATTTTTACTTTAAAGCTTCTGAAACCGTAGTTTGCGTCCGATTGTAACAAATGACCACATATTCTAAAAGCCCTGAATCTGGGAAAAACGCCGAAGCTTCAGAAGCAAATTCGCATTTTTGTAGGAGATATGATCGTTTAAAGTCGATCCTGATTACCTTGGCCAAATCGGAAAAGTTCAACTACCCCACCTGTTGAATTTTTCAAATTTCGACCGGACACGGATTTTTCTGAAAGTCAGCACCCTGACTCGAAATTTAACGGCGATTTCAGTGGTGCAGGTCATTTTTCTGTTTATGGCTTCGTTTTCGTGCAATTCGCGAAAACTCATTAAATACATTTTTACTTTAAAGCCTCTGGAAACCGTAGCTTGCGTCCGGTTGTAACAAATGACCACATATTCTGAAAGCCCAGAACCTGGGGAAAACGCCCGTAGCTTCGGAATGCAAAAAATCGCATTTTTGTAGGAGATATGATCGTTTAAAGTCGATCCTAATTACCTTGGCCAAATCGGAAAAGTTACACGTACCCCTACCTGTTGAATTTTTCAAATTTCGACCGGACACGGATTTTTCTGAAAGTCAGCACCCTGACTCGAAATTTAACGGCGATTTCAGTGGTGGAGGTCATTTTTCTGTTTATGGCTTCCTTATCGTGCAATTCGCGAAAACTCATTAAATACGACATTTTTACTTTAAAGCTTCTTGAAACTGTATTTTGCGTCCGATTGTAACAAATGACCACATATTCTGAACGCCCAGAATCTGGGGAAAACGCCCGTAGCTTCAGAATGCAAAAATTCGCATTTTGTAGGAGATATGATCGTTTAATGTCGATCCTGATTACCTTGGCCAAATCGGAAAAGTTCAACGTACCCCAACCTGTTGAATTTTTCAAATTTCGACCGGACACGGATTTTTCTGAAAGTCAGCACCCTGACTCGAAATTTAACGTTTTACTTTAAAGCCTCTGAAACCGTAGTTTGCGTCCGATTGTAACAAATGACCACATATTCTGAAGCCCAGACTCTGGGGAAAACGCCTGTAGCTTCAGAATGCAAAAATTCGCATTTTGTAGGAGATATGATCGTTTAAAGTCGATCCTGATTACCTTGGCCAAATCGGAAAAGTTCAACGTACCCACCTGTTGAATTTTTCAAATTTCGACCGGACACGGATTTTTCTGAAAGTCAGCACCCTGACTCGAAATTTATCGGCGATTTCAGTGGTGCATGTCATTTTTCTGTTTATGGCTTCGTTTTCGTGCAATTCGCGAAAACTCATTAAATACGACATTTTTACTTTAATGCCTCTGAAACCGTAGTTTGCGTCCGAGTGTAACAAATGACCACATATTCTAAGCCCAGACTCTGGGGAAAACGCCCGTTAGCTTCAGAATGCAAAAATTCGCATTTTGTAGGAGATATGATCGTTTAAAGTCGATCCTGATTACCTTGGCCAAATCGGAAAAGTTCAACGTACCCCCACCTGTTGAATTTTTCAAATTTCGACCGGACACGGATTTTTCTGAAAGTCAGCACCCTGACTCGAAATTTAACGGCGATTTCAGTGGTGCAGTTCATTTTTCTGTTTATGGCTTCGTTTTCGTGCAATTTGCAAAAACTCACTAAAACGACATTTTTATTTTAAAGCCTCTGAAACCGTAGTTTGCGTGCGATTAAAACAAATGACCACATATTCTGAAAGCCCAGACTCTGGAGAAAACGCCCGTATCTTCAGAATGCAAAAATTCGCATTTTTGTAGGATATATGATCGTTTAAAGTCGATCCTGATTACCTTGGCCAAATCGGAAAAGTTCAACGTATCCCCACCTGTTGAATTTTTCAAATTTCGACCGGACACGGATTTTTCTGAAAGTCAGCACCCTGACTCGAAATTTAACGGCGATTTCAGTGGTGCAGGTCATTTTTCTGTTTATGGCTTCGTTTTCGTGCAATTCGCGAAAACTCATTAAATACGACATTTTTACTTTAAAGCCTCTGGAAACCGTAGTTTGCGTCCGATTGTAACAAATGACCAGATATTCTGAAAGCCCAGACTCTGGGGAAAACGCCCGTAGCTTCAGAATGCAAAAATTCGTATTTTTGTAGGAGATATGATCGTTTAAAGTCGATCCTCATTACTTGCCAAATCGGAAAAGTTCAACGTACCCCACCTGTTGAATTTTTCAAATGTCGACCGGACACGGATTTTTCTGAAAGTCAGCACCCTGACTCGAAATTTAATGGCGATTTCAGTGGTGCAGGTCATTTTTCTGTTTATGGCTTCGTATTCGCGCATTTCGCGAAAACTCACTAAATACGACTATTTTATTATGAAGCCTCTGGAAACCGTAGTTTGCGTGCGATTAAAACAAATGACCACATATTCTGAAAGCCCAGAATCTGGGGAAAAACGCCCGTAGCTTCAGAATGCAAAAATTCGCATTTTTGTAGGAGATATGATCGTTTAAAGTCGATCCTGATTACCTTGGCCAAATCGGAAAAGTTCAACGTACCCCACCTGTTGAATTTTTCAAATTTCGAGCGAACAGGATTTTCTGAAGTCAGCACCTGACTCGAAATTAAGGCGATTTCAGTGGTGCAGGTCATTTTTCTGTTTATGGCTCCGTTTTCGTGCAATTCGCGAAAACTCATTAAATACGACATTTTTACTTTAAAGCTCCTGGAAACCGTAGTTTGCGTCCGAGTGTAACAAATGACCACATATTCTAAAACCCGACTCCGGGAAAACGCCCGTAGCTTCAGAATGCAAAATTCGCATTTTTGTAGGAGATATGATCCTTTAAAGTCGATCCTGATTACTGGCCAAATCGGAAAAGTTCAACGTACCCCCACCTGTTGAATTTTTCAAATTTCGACGGACACGGATTTTTCTGAAAGTCAGCACCCTAATACGAAATTTAACGGCGATTTCAGTGGTGCCGTTCACTTTTCTGTTTATGGCTTCGTTTTCGTGCAATTTGCGAAAACTCACTAAATACGACATTTTTATTTTAAAGCCTCTGGAAACCGTAGTTTGCGTGCGATTAAAACAAATGACCACATATTCTGAAAGCCCAGACTCTGGGGAACCCTTTTTGGGAATATGATCGTTTAAAGTCGATCCTGATTACCTTGGCCAAATCGGAAAAGTTCAACGTACCCACCTGTTGAATTTTTCAAATTTCGACCGGACACGGATTTTTCTGAAAGTCAGCACCCTGACTCGAAATTTAACGGCGATTTCAGTGGTGCAGGTCATTTTCTGTTATGGCTTCGTTTTCGTGCAATTTGCGAAAACTCACTAAATACGACATTTTTACTTTAAAGCCTCTGGAAACCGTAGTTTGCGTCCGATTGTAACAAATGACCACATATTCTGAAAGCCCAGAATCTGGGGAAACGCCCGTAGCTTCAGAATGCAAAAATTCGCATTTTTGTAGGAGATATGATCGTTTAAAGTCGATCCTGATTACCTTGGCCAAATCGGAAAAGTTCAACGTACCCCCGCCTGTTGAATTTTTCAAATTTCGACAGCGGATTTTCTGAAAGTCAGCACCCTGACTCGAAATTTAAGGCGATTTCAGTGGTCGTCATTTTCTGTTTATGCTTCGTTTTCGTGCATTTGCGAAAACTCACTAAATACGACATTTTATTTAAAGCCTCTGAAACCGTAGTTTGCGTCGATTAAACAAATGACCACATATTCTAAAGCCCAGACTCTGGGAAAACGCTCGTATCTTCAGAATGCAAAATTCGCATTTTTGTAGGAGATATGATCGTTTAAAGTCGATCCTATTACCTTGGCCAAATCGGAAAAGTTCAACGTCCCCCCACCTGTTGAATTTTCAAATTTCGACCGGACACGGATTTTTCTGAAAGTCAGCACCTGACTCGAAATTTAACGGCGATTTCAGTGGTGCAGGTCATTTTCTGTTTATGGCTTCGTTTTCGTGCAATTCGCGAAAATCCATTAAATACGACATTTTTACTTTAAAGCCTCTGGAAACCGTAGTTTGCGTCCGATTGTAACAAATGACCACATATTCTCAAAGCCCAGACTCTGGGGAAAACGCCCGTAGCTTCAGAATGCAAAAATTCGTATTTTTGTAGGATGTATGATCGTTTAAATTCGATCCTGATTACCTTGGCCAAATCGGAAAAGTTCAACGTACCCCCACCTGTTGAATTTTTCAAATTTCGACCGGACACGGATTTTTCTGAAAGTCAGCACCTGACTCGAAATTTAACGGCGATTTCAGTGGTGCAGGTCATTTTTCTGTTTATGGCTTCGTTTTCGTGCAATTCGCGAAAACTCATTAAATACGACATTTTTACTTTAAAGACTCTGGAAACCGTAGTTTGCGTCCGATTGTAACAAATGACCACATATTCTGAAAGCCCAGACTCTGGGGAAAACGCCCGTAGCTTCAGAATGCAAAATTCGCATTTTGTGGGAGATATGATCGTTTAATTCGATCCTGATTACCTTGGCCAAATCGGAAAAGTTCAACTACCCCACCTGTTGAATTTTTCAAATTTCGACCGGACACGGTTTTTTCTGAAAGTCAGCACCTGACTCGAAATTTAACGGCGATTTCAGTGGTGCATGTCATTTTCTGTTTATGGCTTCGTTTTCGTGCAATTCGCGACAACTCATTAAAAACGACAGTTTTACTTTAAAGCTTCTTGAAACCGTAGTTTGCGTCCGATTGTAACAAATGACCACATATTCTGAAAGCCCACAATCTGGGGAATACGCCCGTAGCTTCAGAATGCAGAAATTCGCATTTTTGTAGGAGATATAATCGTTTAAAGTCGATCCTGATTACTTGGCCAAATCGGAAAAGTTCAACGTACCCACCTGTTGAATTTTTCAAATTTCGACCGGACACGGATTTTTCTGAAAGTCAGCACCTGACTCGAAATTTAACGGCGATTTAGTGGTGCAGAGTCATTTTCTGTTTATGGCTTCGTTTTCGTGCAATTCGCGAAAACTCATTAAATACGACAGTTTTATTTTAAAGCCTCTGGAAACCGTAGTTTGCGTCCGAGTGTAACAAATGACCACATATTCTAAAAGCTCAGACTCTGGGGAAAACGCCCGTAGCTTCAGAATGCAAAAATTCGCATTTTGTAGGAGATATGATTGTTTATAGTCGATCCTGATTACCTTGGCCAAATCGGAAAAGTTCAACGTACCCCCACTGTTGAATTTTTCAAATTTCGACCGGACCCGAATTTTTCTGAAAGTCAGCACCCTGACTCGAAATTTAACGGCGATTTCAGTTTTGCATGTCATTTTTCTGTTTATGGCTTCGTTTTCGTGCAATTCGCGAAAACTCATTAATCGACATTTTACTTAAAGCCTCTGGAAACCGTAGTTTGCGTCCGAGTGTAACAAATGACCACATATTCTAAAAGCCCAGACTCTGGGGAAAACGCCCGTAGCTTCAGAATGCAAAAATTCGCATTTTTGTAGGAGATATGATCGTTTAAAGTCATCCTGATTCCTTGGCCAAATCGGAAAAGTTCAACGTACCCCCACGTGTTGAATTTTTCAAATTTCGACCGGACACGGATTTTTCTGAAAGTCAGCACCCTGACTCGAAATTTAACGGCGATTTCAGTGGTGCAAGTCATTTTTCTGTTTATGGCTTCGTTTTCGTGCAATTCGCGAAAACTCATTAAATAGAACCGAACACGCCTTCGAACATTGTGCTAAAACTGCCTTAGAAACTCGCTACGCTTCTGCCTCTTTGATTTCAAAGTTATAATAGTATGATTAAAGACCCTCACACTCAGGAACAAAACTGGCAGCGAGTGGGAATCAAACACACGCCTTCTGAGGACATTGGGCTAAACCTACGCCTTGAACCTTCGGCCAACTCTGCCTGTGATTTCAGTTATATATATATGATTAAAGTCGCCTCATACAGGAACTTAAAGTCTTGCGTGAACAGTCACACGCCTTCAGAACATGGGTCTAAAGGCATGCTTGGGCAGCTCATTGCCTCTTTGATTTAGTGTATTTGTTGATTCAAGTCGCATCCACTCAGGAACAAAAACGTGGCAGTGGAACGAACAACGCCTTCAGAGACATTGTGCATAAAACCAATGCCTTAGAATCGCTACCTTCTGCCTCTTGATTTCAAGTTATATATGTATGATTAAAGACGCCTCACACTCAGGAACAAAAACGTGGCAGCGTGGGAACCAAACACACGCCTTCAGACACATTGGGCCTAAAACCAACGCCTTAGAACAGCTCGCACTTTCCTCTGTGATTTCAAGTTATATATATGTATGATAAATGCGCTCCACTACAGGAACCTAAACGTGGCCGCGGTGGAAACAAGACACACGCCTTCAGAGACATTGGGGCCTAAAACCAACGCCTTTGAACGCTCGGCACGCTCTGCCTCTTGATTTCAAGTTATATATGTATGATTAAAGCGCGTCACACTACAGGAACAAAACGTGGCAGCGGTGGGAATCGACACACGCCTTCAGAACATTGGGCCTAAAACCTAGCCTTAGAACGCTCAGTACGCTTGCCTCTGTGATTTCAAGTTATATATATGTATGATTAAAGTCGCCTCACACTACAGGAACAAAAACGTGGCAGCGGTGGGAACCAAACACACGCCTTCAGAGACATTGGGGCATAAAACCAACGCCTTAGAACGCTCGGCCACGCTTCTGCCTCTGTGATTTCAAGTTATATATGTATGATTAAAGCGCTCACACTACAGGAACAAAAACGTGGCAGCGGTGGGAACCGAACACACGCTTCAGAGACATTGGGCCTAAAACCAACGCCTCAGAACGCTCGGCCACGCTTCTGCCTCTGTGATTTCAAGTTATATATGTATGATTAAAGACGCATACACTACAGGAACAAACGTGGCAGCGGTGGGAACAAACACACGCCTTCAGACACATTGGGGCCTAAAACAACGCCTTAGAACGCTCGGCACGCTTCTCCTCTGTGATTTCAAGTTATATATATGTATGATAAATGCGCGTCACACTACAGGAACAAAACGGGGCCCGCGTGGGAAATAAACACACGCCTTCAGAGACATTGCCTAAACCAACGCCTTAGAACGCTGGCCACGCTTCTGCCTCGTGATTTCAGTTATATTTTGTATGATTAAAAGCGTCACACTACAGGAACAAAAACGTGGCAGCGGTGGAACGAACACACGCCTTCAGAACATTGCCTAAAACCCAAACGCCTCAGAACGCTGGCCACGCTTCTCCTCTGATTTCATCATATGTAGTATTTCTCTGGCTTTTTGTCTTTGTATGGTTTCAATATATTTTCTTAAAGTTATAAGAAATAGAGAAATGAAAACAAAAGTTGAGAATTGTATTTAAATAGGCCTCATTACTGAATTAATAAAAGTTTGTAAGTTAGTTTGTGTCAATCATAAGAGTTACCAAATATTATAATTAGATGCTCATACTGCACGGCTCTTCAATTGTTGTCTGTCGTGTGAGTTAACGTTTGAGTTAAGTCAGGCGTCCGCAGTTTAGAATAAACAAACACTATGAGATATCTACAATTATAATTACAATTTATATCAATAGTAAAGCCCATCAAATAAGTTTAATCCTCATATGTCCAAATTTTCCTGCATTTAAATTTGCACTATAGACTCTGATATTTGCTTGAATTTAAAAGACAATTCACTAGGTCTTCTCCAAGAGCGGGTCCTACCACATACCACAGAACATTAACAGAAAGTGGAGGCAAGTGTCCCAAGTCAGAGAAAATGATGCGGTTATAAATGCTTTCCTAGAAGTTAACTAATCGTACGGCATATTCTTCGAACAAATGCTGGCATGATGATTGCGGAATGCATAGTTTGCGCAGTAGGCAGTACACAAGAATTGAAATGACCGACTTTGACTGACCCCATAAAGGTTCTTACACTATTGTAGAATATTCCACATAACGGAATGAAACAGTAAACTGGTCGAAATTGACTTCTATTGTACCAAACACTATTTCATTTTGCAATAGAAATGTAAGTTTGCGGCAACAGTTCAGTCACTAGTCTGTAAATGCCAGTTTGGAACAGAAAGTGGTAAACGCTACTAGAATGTGAACACTTACACAATAAATAATACACGAACGACTAGATTGTTTACTAAAAGTAAAATAAAATTATTCATTAATTACTTGATGCAAGATTCATGGGAAGCGGCTTATAATACTGTTAACATACAAAACGACAAACATAATCTTTTTCAATCCCCTTCATTTCATTTATACCGCTTTCCTTTTCAAAAAGAAAATTAAATACTTTACGGAAAAGCAATTCTTGGATAACATAAGGGATTACGACATCTTGTAAAACAAGCTGAATTTTCTTTCATTTCTAAACGTCATGACGTATCTCAAGATTTCTTCATCTACATTAAAAAATACAAATCATTGTTAAGAAAAGTCATAAGGCAGGCTAAAATCATGAAAAATGAACAGGATATATTGAACTCAAATACGAATCAAAAGCAATGTGCAATATAATAAAAAATACGACCAAATCAACAAGAAACCTTGTAGAGAATGTTGTTTTAAAATATAACGATATAAATGCGAACGATCCGGCAAAGAACTGTGCGTATGCCATTATACACCCGTTAACCCACATATTTTAAAAAAGTTTTTAATCACTTATTGCCTGAGGATTTTACTGGGATAATTTTTTAAAATGTTCCAAATTCGCCGGATCTAATGTCTATGGTCAAAACTTGCACAAGTATCGTCACTTTATTTTCTCCCCAATCGTTTTTATTATGGCGCCTTTGCTGTAAATGTTTTCAAATTGTTTATTATCCAAACGCATACTATCGGGGATCGTGTAAATCATTACAATATATATATATATATATATATATATATATATATATATATATATATATAATGTGTGTATATATATACATATATATGTGTATATATACATATATATATTGTGACGTCACGGGTTATACGAACCCTGTAACGCCACCTATAAGCCACTAGAAAAGACCAAAGAACTGAGAAATGGGGTACGAGACGGAGCGATGGTCCGAGAAGGCGACATCTACCCGCAGGTTTTCGCAATCCGATGTCCAAAGTTACGGATAATATTTTCTCGAGAGGGCGCTGAAGGAGGAGAAAATTCACCTCCAGAAATTTTTTCCCAGGCGGAGTTGCATAAATACCGTGACGCACTTCGGTAGAGCTCTCTTACGACTTCGACAGCGACGGCGACTCAACTAAATTCTTCAGCGGTAGTAATTGGTTAGTGCAGGAGATAATTTACTTACAAAGCTGATTTAAGAAACGCGGTAATAGTGATAGAATTCGAAGCAAAGCGCATGTACAGCATTTGCACTAACATTACGCGAGTAAGCGTGCAGACTGCTCGAACTTGAAATAGTTTCATCATCGAAGCAAATTCGCGCAGAAGGACTCTGAACGAAATCCAGTACTTAATTTTGTACGCCACGACCACGCACGCTCAAAGTGTGGTATGTCGGCCGAGTGCTAGAAGTAGTCAATCTCCCACGTTAGTTATTTAAAACTGGAAGCGCGAGCAACGGTATGCGGCAGGCGGCAGAAGGACGACTCCAACACTGCGTAGGCGAGAAGGACTTGACCAACCTGTCGATGGTACGAGCCTGAGGACGAGAGAAAGGTTTGGAATTTGACGTGGCGGCATCCGGGGATCGAGCGAAAGAAGTGGTGACTGTGGGGCATCGAACCAGTCAAGTGACGTGGCGAGGACTGCGAGCGACCGAACACCTAAGGTTAGCTGACGGCGAGCGGGAAAGAAATGTCGAGGTAAAGAACTGGCAACTTCTATGCGACAATTTGTTGGGAAACTGTGTAGCTTTTAAACACCAGGCGTAGCGTCCTAAAATAGGCGAAAGTTCCAAATAGTTACTGGGAAAATATTTTGAACGTATGAGCGGCAGTTTGATTTCATTCGCCGTACGCACCAGTAATCTGTTTGAATGCCATACCTTGTACAACTTTTCTAAAGTAAATTATAATTTTCATGTAATGTAAAAATAATCTTTTTGAAAGTATTGTTTCCATTGTATGATGTCAGGATAATCAGTTGCTATAATTTTGTAAAGAGGACGATTTAGTAACGTGTGTTCATGTTTATTATTGTGTTAGAGTTCACAGCATTGTAATAAATGCGCAGCTCATGGCTGACCTCTATGAAGTCTATAATAGAATAATTGTAGAGAATCAATTAAAGGGCCGTGCACGGAGAAAACTTTAGATTAACCACAGTTAAATGAGGTACACGAAATAATTGAGAAGAAGGTCAAAGCAAAAGTATTGTAAATAGTGCGTATTGAAGTAATCTGACAGTCAAGGTGACGCCTATACATTCTCTTATGGTTGTGTTATTTCTGTTCTTTTTGTTTCTGTTTTCTTTGCAGTGACCATCTACGTAAAATACATACTTATTGTATATTTGTGCCACTGTGTAATTTGTTTACTGAATATATGCTCATTTTACCAGAATTTTATATAATTCATTGTGTCAAGGGTCTAGACCTTTCATACCTGAAAGATCCTGCTTCCTGAGAATTCAAAGCTCGCTTCACGAGCATTCATAGTTTCACGCCTATGCCAACCGGCTGAAGGTAGTAGGTGGGCGTGTTATAATATATATATATATATATATATATATATTTATATATTTATATATTTATATATTTATATATTTATATATTTATATATTTATATATTTATATATTTATATATTTATATATTTATATATATTTATATATTTATATATTTATATATTTATATATTTATATATATATATATATATATATATATATATATATATATCCGGTGATCCGTTTAAAACGCAACCTATGGCAAGCAGAGTGAATTGCACTAGCAACTGTGTTTGAACGGGTCTGGATAACGGCTGGCGGTTTCAAGCAGGTACACTGTCGGGAAGTATGCTTAACCTTCTCCCCAATGCCACCAAAAGGAGAAAAGGTGACCTCCTGAAGTTGGCCGAAAAATTATGCGATTTCAACCAAACTTGGTATATCGTGTGCCCAGGTTTGCCAACAAAAATTTTCGTTTGTCCACCCCCAGAAAAACGTTACACACAAAACAAATTTTCGGGCCAACTACACGCTGACCGGAAAAAATCTGGGATTTCAACCAAACTTGGTATAACGTTTGCCCACTAATAGTTTTCGTATGCCCACCCCAGAAAAACGTTACACACAAAACAAATTTTCGGGCCAACTACACGCTGACCGGAAAATCTAGGATTTCGACCAAACTTGGTATATCGTTGCCATTGTTTGCCCAGGTTTGCTCACCAAAAATTTTCGTTTGCCTACCCACAGAAAAAACTTACACGCAAAAAAATTTTCGTGGCAAATCCAAGTTGACCAAAAAAATTCAGGTATTTTAAATATTTTAGTAAATCGTTTGCCCAGGTTACTATTGCCTAACAGAGTACATATTTGCGTTTGCCCACAGACAATTTTCGATTGCCCAGGCAGAGAAATTGAATTAAACGCAGAAGCGTTTAACTGTGCTCCGGCTTACGCTTATGTTCATATAATCGGCCTGGCTACTTCTGGGTAAGTACCCAGAAGCAACAGTAAAAACAATTATAATATTCAGTATACTATACACTTAATTGTGTATTTTAGTTTGCCCAGTGACAATTTTCGTTTACCCAGGCCCAGAAATGGAATTTAAGGCAGAAGCGTTTATAACGGGATCTCCGGGTAACACTTTCGTTTATATAATTGGGATGGCTACTACTTACATTGAAGAAACAATTATAATATTCAGTATACTATTTTTTGATAGTTTATTTACGTTTTCCCAGTGACAATTTTCGTTTGACCAGGCCCACAAATAGAATTAAAGGCAGAAGCGTTTATTTAACGGGGCTCTGGCTGTTGCTTTCGCCCATATGATCGGTCTTTCTAATACTGACGCTTATGCAAGAATTATAATATTCAGCATACAATTTCTTTATTGTTAGTTTTCGTTAGCTCAGAAATTTTTTTGTTTGCCCAGGTACAGAAATGAATTACAGGTTGAAGCGTATATTCTGATGGGAATCTGTCTGGCGCCTACGCTTATATGATCGGATTGGCTAATACTTACTCGGAAGGAACAATTATAATATTCAGAATACTATTTTCTAATAGTGTATTTTCGTTTGCCCATGCATAGAAATGGAGTTACAGGCAGAATAGTGTATTTTTACGGGGACTGGGCTGGCGCTTTCGCTTATATGGTCGCTCTAGCTATCACTTACGGTGAAGGAATAGAGATATAGTTTAGCCACACGCTTAGCTGACCTGGACAAAGGTGCGGATTCGCTTTCCCGGCCATCTAGATAACACACTATTAAAATGTAGTATGCAAAATATCTTAATTGTTGCTTTAGCGAAACGACTAGCAGAACCGGACAAAGGCGCGGATCCACTTCCCGACATCTAAGAATAAACGCTTCTGCTTGTAATTTCATTTCAGTTTCTGGGCAAACGCAAATTCATCCTGGGCAAACTATAACACACTATTAAGATGCAGTATGCAAAATGACATAATTGTTGCTTTAGCCAAACGCTTAGCAGAGCCGGACAAAGACGCAGATTTGTTTCCCGGGCATCTAAAAATAAACGCTTCTGATTGTAATTTCATTTCTGTTTCTGGGCAAACGCAAATTGATCCTGGGCAAACGATAACGCACTATTAGGATGCAGTAAGCAAAATATCATAATTGTTGCTTTAGCCAAACGCATAGCAGAGCCGGACAAGCGGATTCGCTTCCAGGGCCATCTAAGAATAAACGCTTCTGCTTGGAATTCCATTTCTCATTACTTAAAGAGTTCTCATTACTGATGTGTTATTCTGAAGTGAAGAAAAATAAACGAAATAAAATTGATTAGGCAAATAATAAGAGAATTTGGGGGACACCTGGGAGAACACCTGGGAAATGATTGATATGCGATATGGGGTTTTTCATTTTCAGTTTTTTTCCGGGCCCAAACCCTTTCAGTTGGTTAAAATTTTTTTGCCTCTAATTTTTTTTTGGGTGGAGCGTTTTTTTTGGGGGGAAAACGTTTTACTATATTTTTTAAAAAATTTTGATTTAATAAATCGATTTTCCCTGACAGTTTTTTTGTGTAAGTTTTTGGGGGGGGCAACATACTTTTGGGGGCAAACGATGGGAAACGATTTTAAGTTTGGTCGAAATTAGTTTTTTTCCGGCCAGCTTTAGTGGCCTAAAAATTTTGTTTTACTTAACATTTTTCGGGGGTGGCAAACGAAAATTTTGTGGAAAACCGGGGAAAACGATGGGCAAACATATACAAATTTTGGGTAAAAAATTTTTTTTTCCCGCCAGCGCAGTGGCCCAAACATTTTGTGTCTAATTTTTTTTCGGGTGGTCGGAAAACAAAAATTTTTTGTGGAAAACCCTTGGGCAAAGTTATCCCAAGTTTTTTTAAAATTCCAGATATTTTCCGGCCAGTGTAGGGGCCCCGGAAAATTTGTTTTGGGTGAATTTTTTTTGGGGGTGGGAAACAAAAATGTTTGGGGGCAACCGCAACGAATCCCAATTTTGGGTTGAAATCGCAGAATTTTTCCCCCAACATCACGGAGGTGACTGCGGGCAGATTTCAAAGAGAAAGGCAGGGTACTTGTTTGGCATCGAAAGAACGTTATATTGAAAGAAAAGTTTTTTTTCGTTTGTTTGGAAATAACAATGCGTATACATCCAGGGATTTGGCTTTTTTAATTTTCCCCAAAAAATATCCCAAAATTTACATTTTTTTTTTGTTTTAAAATAATAGAAATGATTGATTCTATATTCGCAGAATAAATGTTTGGGGTTAAATTTTTATCATTTTATTATCATTATTTATTCATTCACAGTTCATTAATAGATTTAGTCATATGATAAATACATCAAAGCATGAAAAAATACAAATCAAATATGTAATTCTAGAAGTTATAGACTAATAAAAAATTTAACATTTATAATATTCATGAATATAATGTAATTAAAGAGAACTAAACACTCTATTACTTCCAAGAATTTTGGACTAAGATGTACAAAATATGAATTTTTTGGATATTGATTATGGATTTTTTTTTTTTTCAGCGTTTCTAGTAAATTTTTTTTAAAGTTGATACCCGTTGCTGAAAGAACCAGGGGAGGGTTTTTTGATTTAAGGTTCCTTTCCCCCTTAACGACTTTCCCAATTCTTTGTATTTGGGATCTTCGTATGAGATTTTGTAGCAAATTGCTGGTTTCCCCAACGCCATTTTCAAAACCATACTTTTTTCCCTTTTTTTATTCCAGTGGTTATATCCGGTCTGTTAGGGTGTACTGAAATCCGCAAAATTACGATCCTAGTACAATTTATATTTAAAGTTTTTAGTACATTTTTTGGGATATACTTGTATTGGTGTATCTGGATGGTTTTAAAACCCAAAGATCTTGACGAGTTGGGCGTAGATAATCGACCCATCTTTCATGCCTGTTTTTAAAATTCGTTGGGAGAGTATAGCATCCTGCTGTAATATGTGAATTGTCTCGCCGCTTTGGGACACAGGCCCAGAGTTATGAGGTCACCGATCTTCGATCACATATTTGAGAATTTTTGGGAAAATGACGGATCTAATGGAACCATGAACCTCAGTCCTGGGAGAGATATCCAATGCTGACCCTTTTGTACACATGTCTACGTCTACATTTGGATTGGCTATTTAGGGGGGATTCCCAAAAGTTTTGGCTTTAGAGATCTATCTCTTTTTTGGGAAAAGAGGCGTTGAAGTTCTATATTGGTTTGATTGAGACTCAGAGCCCGCTTGTAATTGGGGTCCGTTCAAAAATTTTTGTGAGATGAGAAGATAACGCTTTTTCCTGAAGAACTGGTACTTCATATAAGTATTTTTAACTGGTAATCTGTTTGAAATGGAGATTACTTATTTCAGGATCCCACGACCCCCCCATCTTCCTTAAGCTTCCCCTTGAATTGAGTTTTGGGGTGGTATTGGGAACGGCCATTTGGATCCTAAAACCCTTTTAAGGGTTTCAATCCATCCTGACCATTTAATGATGCCCAGTGAGAAATTTATTACTGGTTTTAATAATTTTAACTGCTGCAGTTGGGTTTCGGGAATTGAGGAAGGTTTGAAAAAACCCTTTTCTTCTTTTTCTAAATTTTCCACCGAACTTTTTTTTAATTTCACTGTGAATTATCAGCTTGTTTTGTAAATTTCCCAGGATTTATGGTTCTTTTTCCCCAGGGCTGTTATATTCCCCTCAGCGTTTTTGTTCATCGCGATGAGTTTACCCCCCATACTTTTGATTTGATTTTTCGAACCAAATTGCATTCCAGCGGGAGAACTTTTTGACATGAAGGGTTTTTTAGTCCCCCTAATGTTCCTGAGTACAGTTTGATATCGTCTTGATGCTAGATGACTCACATCATGTTTGTCCCTTCAGCTCATATCCAACTCCCCTGCTTTCCCAAAAAGGAGGGGAAAGGGATTTTAGCAAGGGGAAACCCGTAAGGGGTGGGCTATGCCTTGGAATATACCCTGCGGATTTTCAGGCTGGAAATTTTTCACTACGAGGACATATGTATTGTTGTTTGCCAGTGATTGATTAGTTATAAAAAATCTTAGATTGCATTTAAAGATATAGCTTTTTGAAATAGATCAGCCACGCGGACCCTGTCAAATGCCTTTTTGTAGTCGATGAAAAAAGTTCAGATTCTTTTTTGTGATGCCTGAGACATGATGACACTGTCGATTCAAGCGTTTTTTGCACCCCAATGAATCCTTGCAACAGATTTTTACCTGAAAGAGTATTGTTTTGTTTTAGTTGTTCTATACCGTTTTTTTAAAAACAGTGATGATTTTATATAGCCCGTTGAGGCATGTGATGGGTCGGAATTATCCGGGGTCTGTGGCATTGTTAGATTTCGGGTTATGAAAATGATCCCCCACAGGCCGTCGGGGTTTTTCAGGGGGTTTCAGAAAAAGATTAATGAGAGTAAATTATTTCATGATACAGGGAATCTTTAAACCAGAAGTTTGAAGTCCATCTGGTCCAGGATTTCATTTTTTAGTTTGTTAATAGCTGTCTTTTGAAATCCATTTATATCGGGAAAATTCCATTTCCCCGGTCTTGCTTGATACTCCTGACACTTGCAGAATAATGCGGGGGTAAAAAGACTTTTTGTTGACCGCGGGTCCAGTGATCTTCCACAGTTTATTTCCAATTTTTTGAATGGATTTCTTTAGATTTTAGAACCTTCTTTTTTTAAAAAACCTGATTGTCTTTTTTTTTCCTTTTTGTTTGGTAGGTCATTTTTTGGGAAAAACAGAGTTGTTGTTTGAGACATTACTTCAAATGTATTTTTGGGTTTTCGTTGTATTGGGGCTGTTTTCATTTTCCTGATTTCGAATTTCCTTCATGCGCCGTTTGCCCCCTTTTTGAAAGGCCTGATAATGGCAATGTGATCTGAGTTGTTTTATTCTTCCCCAGCCGTCCCCTTCCAAGGGGGGTAGTCTTTCATGGCTATATGGCTGTTTGGGGTTTTAGGGTTTTTCCCCCCTTTCTAAATTGCTAGGGTGCAGTAGATAATTGAGTCTAGTTGCTCATAGGTCGTAATTTGTCTGACTTCATTGACAAGATTTTTCATTTAACTTAGTTAGGTTGCCAGTTTTTTTTAAATTTTGTTGCCTAGGTATTTTAGGGAAAATGAGGAGCAAACCCCAGATCTGGTTTTTCTGCCAAATTTTTGTGTGTTGGTTAACTGTTTGGGTTTTAGACTCATCTATTTCGTACAAGTTGGGTTTTGATCGAGGGAGTTCAGAGGTTGCTCTAGCTGATTCTGGAGTTTTGGAAATTTATGCTGTTGTATTTCTGACTGAACTTCAGCCTCAATTTCCCGTATTACATGCGAGAATATTTTTCACCTATAGATTAAATTTTTTGGGCGGCTATGTTTTTTCTGTAAGATGGGAGAGTGGGAATTGTTGCAAAAAAATTTGTAAAGTTCCGCCCGGGAACCTACACAATTTGTTCCGCAAAAGGGGAACACGGAGATAAATTTGACATTTTTTCATTCATGTCAGCGTCCATTGTATCCCCCGTGGTGGCAGGCCCGTTGAGTGGTCCTGAGTAGTCCGGGGAAAACTGTCGGCAGGGCAGCTAGTTTTACGATTGCCGCGTTCATTGGGTAGTGACGGTAGCCGGTTTACCCGCCATTCAGAAACATCACCAGTGGGTTTCATGCGTCATGGTACATGGCTCCAACCGCGCCCGACGATCCCCAGGGAGCGACCATTTTCCGAGGCTCTTGACTAGAATTTTTCATTCCATTTTCTATGGGTTTGGTGGGGGGCTCCCCCCGTCCAACCTTGCCTTCCCTTGTACTCCCTGAGGGGGGGCCCACCCGTAGTTGCCCAGGCTTTGGGAAATCGCTGTTTACCCTCAGAGTGGTTGAAACCCCCGAAAGCGGGGGAAAACCCCTTTTTTTAGGTCCAGATCCAGTTTTGACAGTACCATCCTGATATCCCTTTTCTGGAATTACCCTAGTAGCCCCATCAAAACCCCTCCATCTCCCGCGGCGGGCCCACCCCCGAAGGGGCGGCACACAACCTTGGAGGTATCCGCCTTAACGGGGCCCCTCGCGAGAAGGGTGAGAGGAGTTGGGGGAGGTTTTTCTGACATCGCCCTTGACCCCCTTTTTCATTATCCACCCCCATCCACCCACCCACCCTTATCATTATTATTATTATAATGACTTATGCTTTTCCCCCAGGGGGGGGAAACACCTGCCAAGATGTTTGTGGCTAGGCTCCCCAATGGTAGAGCAAGAAAAAGATTTTCTTTTTTTCCCAGGACCCTAAACTACATATCAGAACACGTGACATTTTTTCTGACAAGGGACAGGTGTCTAGAATGACTGCATTTGTACTGCCCCGTATATGCTTTATATTCAGTTCTTGCAGATGTTTGATGGGGGATTTTGAATTTTTCCCGGTTGTGAAATTGTCGGGGGACGGATCTAACCTTTTTTTTTCCCCAAATCTTTTTTCTCATCCTAGCTCTGTTTTTTCTGATTTTTGTCTGGGTAGGGAGGGGAAATTAGGGACAGTGGACGAATACGATAGTGACGTCCTTTTTGGTTTTATTTTTAATATAATTTTGGCTATTTTAGTGATGGTCTTATCTGTTCTAATTCCTATCCCAATACATCTTCATGGATTCATTTTCCAAGACGGGGGAGGTTGGTACTGAAGTATGGTACGTTTTCCACACTAAGATGTTTTAACAGCCAGAGATTGGGGGAAAGAAGGGGGTTTTTATGTCGTGCAGATATTCCGTTCCAGCAAAAATTTTTTAAAGCCCCAGTTATGTGCCCCAATTGTTTGCCCCCGGAGAAAACCACATTTATCGTTCAGTGTTAATATATATTTTTTATTTTCGTGTGCAATGACTCTGTCCTGAATGGCCACATGACTCCAGGGTTTCTCCAAAAAGTTACCTGAGTTAACCAAAGATGCGAAATGTGCTGTCAACATTTGTATCCTCAAGCTGATGGGGAAAAACCCGTGTAAAGATTTCTGCTTTCGACAGATTTTTCTTCCATAGATTGACAGGATTTTGATCGTGGTTTTGGTTTTGAGTTTTAATGGTGTTATTTTTAAAACCTGGGAGAAAATATCTCATACATGTGTTTATCCTGCTTAGAATGGAAGTTTTCCCTTAGGTTTTGATTTTTTTTTTTGTAATTGAAGGACAAATTATTATTATTATTATTATTATTATTATTATTATTATTATTATTATTATTGAAATAATGTATAAAAGTTTTGAAAGGGGACAGTATTTTAGTGCGTAATAATCACGGGTTAAATTGTCAGTGAAAGATAATCACGCGGGATACATCGAGTTTTAAAATCCCCCCATTTATTTTCCCTTAAACAACAAATGTTGAAAATTTCCCTTTTGCAAACCAAAATAAGAAATTTTTTATAATCGGTGAAGAAGAAATGAGTTTTTGAAGAAGAATTGGGGTCGGAACCAAGCGAACCTAAAAATGTTCAAAATGCCCTCCTTTTTAACAAAAAATTAACCCCGATGAGAACATTTGTTTCCCAACTCAAGAGTTTCTTTAACATGGAATCGTTCCCAATGTTTCGGCCCCTTTTGATATTGCGCTTTTTGGGAATAAATTTTACTTTGAGGCAACCCTAAAGATAAAATCTGAGAACAAATCAGGCGAACGAGGGGGGGGACCACAAAAACCCTTTGGGGGAAAATTATTCCTTTTCCCCAAAAACCTCTTCCAGAAATTTCGTTTTCGACATGGCATTATGGACGATCCGCCTTTTCAGTTTCTATGAAAACAAGACCAATTATTCTGCGTGAGAAAAAGGTACACTATACCCAAATTTTTTTTTTTTGCAATGGTCTTCCATATTTCCTGAGGTCTTTCAGTACCCCCCAGTCTCCTGTTTTTGGTTAAATATCCATTTTAAGAAAGAAGCCCATCTCTAAAAAAAAACCTTACCATGTGTCTCAAGACTTTTAAAAATTGTCGTAACCAATTTAAGCAAATCAACGAGAGTCCGATCAAAAAAAAGCCCTGGGTGCCCGCTGTTTGAGGACATTTCAATTTTGAGGCAAATTTTTGGCCCTTTTTCCACGAAAAATTACATTGCTTTTTTTAATGTTTTCGGGGAAATTGAAAAAATATCCGAACTTCAATTTCAAGCGTGAGCACTTATTTGGTGACTGCGTTTCTAGTCAAACATGCTCCCGTTTAGCGATAGAATTTGAATAATCGCAATATGGTACCTTGTTCAGAATAGACCAGATAAAAATTTTTTTTCTGAAACCGTTTGACACTTCAAATTTAGCCCGGGAAATAACCTTCCCCCACAAATCTGCGCTCCAGGCTAAGGCCGGGATCGTTAGCGTAGATGATTTTCGGCGGATTTTTTCTTTTCGATGTGATTCTATCCATTTTACGCCTTTTCCCGCAAAGGAAAAACCCTTTAGAATTTGTTTGGCTTGTCAGAGAACCCTTCGTTTTTGAAAGGGGAAACGAGAGGGCGGTCGTTTAGTGGTCAAATAGTATTGACGTGAGAACGCACGGAACGAAGAAGCGAGACATGAGCCCCAAATAAAAAGCAGTTTGCGGGGTCTTTTTAATACAAACGCTTTAAAAACCCCGGCTACGGCCAAAATTAACATCACACACGCTACCAGGCGCAGATCGTCTCGAACCTGCAGTTTCCGACCGTCCTTGCAAGAGGGAATCGATGCTGATGGCAACGCAGAAGAACTGGTTGCAACCGAGAAGTGGCGAGCACATCGGGGATTACGGGGACGCGCCCCCCCGGGGCCCAGCCGATCGTCGACGCGTCCAGATTACTGCAGCGCCAAAGCCGCTGCATCGCGTCGCTGGACTGAGGTCGCAGGATCGCGAGCCGCCAGTCGGCGTCGGAGTCCAGCGTTTACGCCCGCCAGGGGAACCCCCCGAGGCGTTCATCCTCCCCATTGCGGAAGTTTTATACCGTGCATGACAAGAAAGCAACGATTAGAAATACTTGCATAATCGATTAACGAAAAAAAAAGGGAGAAGAGAATTAAGGAAGATGTGTTTTTCAAACCATTTCTTGAATGTGTCGCAAAATCGATTTTAAATGAGGAAGTCAGGGTAATAAATTATTTCAATGTTTTTCAGTCAGTTTAACGATTATGATGCAGCTTGATATGACTGCAATGATTGATTTTTGATTGATATTAAGAGTTGAATATCGCCAAAGTCAGTGGAATTTAGTTAGCCAGAAAAGTTTAAAGTTAAAAAATAAAAATTTTTGGTAAATTTAAAAATGTCAAAAGGGGGGCGAGGTTAGCATTTGCACCAGCTGGATAACAGACTAAAATATTTCAAATGAGAGAATTTATTTTTAATGACATTGAATTTTGTTGACTTTAAAGGGGAGGAGAATTTTTTAAAAATGCCAATTAGAATGCGAGATTCGCTTTCGAGAAAAAAACCCAAGAGGAGTTCAGTTTTTTTGTGCGTGTTTAGTTCTAATTGAAGAATATAGATTGTGTCTCAGATCCAAATTTTTATTCTTTGTCGAAAATTTTGTTTATGCCCCCTAACGTAGTCCTGCAATTAGTTTCAAAGAACAAAAATTGGGAGGGTGGGACGTCTAACGTCTTCTTCGGCCCAATTTTGGTAAAGTTATACCCATAAATTAAAAATTAGAGCTGGATCACTAATTTTTAAGACAAAAATAAAACTATAAAAAAAAATGGCGAAAAAATCCTGCAGTTTTGATCGTCAGAATGAAAATATAGCAATTATATTTCCAAATTTTTTACAGAAAATTTTTTAATTACTCATGTAGGAAACTTTCTTCTAAAGTTTTGCATCTTTGTGAAATTAGCAGAACCCTAGAAAAAACATAGGTATTTTAAACTAAGAATTTTTTAAAATTATGTTATTTTTTTTGTTGAAACAACACACTGCATTTTTTGAATTTTTACCCAAAACTTTTAAATTTTTTAAAATGTTTAAACTTAATTTTTTCCTTATTTTTAAAAATATTAAAAACTAGAGTTAAATTTTACTCTCCAAAATTCAATTTAATTAAATGAGACTTTAGATTTTAGATCACCAAAGCTATAAAATGCAAGTTTAAAAAAATGAATTTAAATATATACTTGTACTTACCCCTTTTTAGAATTCCCCAGCCCAAAATTTTAACATTTTTTTTTGGTAAAAAATTTTTCCCTCTTTTTTTTATTGTTCCTTCCTTGATTTAGCAATTTTATAAATTTTCCCACATGGCTTTTTCTGCTTCAAAATGCCTTTCATCATTTGTTTAAACGTTTTTAAGTATTTACACCCGGTTCATCCCAATTTTCGTACAAAGTCTTCGCTTTGACCCATCATTAAGATCTAATACACAATTTTTTAAATTTTTTTTAAAACAAATACAGTTTTTGGCAACTTCTTCCAAATACAGCAGTTAAAATGTCAGGGTTTTTTGGCCCTGAAAACATTTCAAAATTTTTCATCACTGAGGCCCCTTTCAGGTTTTTTGGGAATCCATTATACCCATGGGAAGAGAATTTTTGGTTTATTTTAAATTTCCCCCCAGCTATCGCTTTTGATACCACACCATGAGTCGATCCCCTTGGGGGACAAATTATGAACATTATTCTCATCTGTGGATATTTTTGGGAAATAAGAAGCCCACTGCTTGCTTCATTGTTTTCATCTTTTTTTTCTTATTGCTGCCATAAAAATTTTTGGGGCTTCCCAATTTGCTATCAAAAGTCTTTCCATCTCGACGGGTTTTTTTGTCCAGTTTCTGATCCATTGAGCAAATGCGGGTGGCCCCCTTTTTTTGTTCTGACATAAAAATTCATTTTTTATGCCCCTAGAATTAGGGGGAAAAACAATTATTCAAATTATTTATTATTTTATTTAATAGGTAATTATTAAGCAAAAAAAAAAAGATGACTGTGGCCCAAAGGCCTTGGGATTAAACTACACCCCGTTCTAACCTTTCAACTTTTTCCCAAATGGTCTTTCCCTTTGCATCGCCGCGGGAAAAAAGACCTAAGGTACGGCTGAGGAAAAACCGAAGGGGGAAAAACTCGCCCAGGCCGAGATGCTAACATCCGGTTTTTTTAAAATATTTATTTATTTATTTGGCGCGGGCGTCAGGCATTCTCCCTTTCCCGTGTTTGGCCTCCGACCCGAAAACAAACAGCACCACAGAAAATCGTCCGCACCAACGCCTCTGCCCTAACATTTCCGATTCCACCCTTTTCCCCCCCAATTTTTTTATTTTAACGTTTCCTTTTTTTTTTATTTTAATTTAATTCAATTTTAATTCATTTAACTTATTTTAATTAATTTAATTTTTAAATTTTTTTAACTTATTTTAATAAATTTAATTTTAATTTATTTAACTTATTTTATTATTTTAAGTTAATTTATTTATTTTTTTTATTATTTATCTACTTATATTAACAATTGATCAACATAATTTTTTTTTACTGTTTACTAATTAACATAACTTTTTTTAATTTTTGTTTGTTTATTGATTTATTATTTATTTCTTCCAGTCAGGCTCCCGTACTAACCAGTGCTGTTTTCCACTCCCCAATTTCCCCGTTTTTAATGGTCCGAACCTTCCCAGAAATGTTCCTAATTTTTTTAAAATTTGGCCCCTTTTTCACCTAGAATGTTGTTCCTATGTAGGGAAAAGTAATTTCCCCTTTCCCACCATTTTCCCCAAGTGTGGTCATAAATTAAAAGGATTGGATCCAGTCTTCCCCTCACCGCAAAGCCCCGATGCCAACCCCTTTGAGTCCTTTTAAACTACGTTGCATCCAACCCCCCCCTGAACCGCGTATCCCTTTCGTCCTTTCGCAGTGTGTTTTGGGAACGGAACCCTAACGGACTGGTGAATTTTGGCAAGTTTTTCGGCCGTTGTGCCAGGATCTCTTTGGGCTTTAAATCCGCGCTACCGAAATTAGCCGTTTATTCAGTGTTTCCCCTTTTCTCCCACCATCTCCGGGGAAAACCCCCCGACCCCAGTTCCAGTAACAGTTTAATTTTTTCGACCAGTGGCGTTGGTTGGGTTTTTCAAATTATCCCCGTTGTGCGGCAGGAAGTAATAAGAGCCAAAATTTATTGCTTTTTTATCTTTTTAGATTTTTTAAATAGGAGTTTTTGTTTTTTTTTCCCTTTTAAAATTCAAAAATTTTTTGCTTATTTATCCTTGAAAAAGATTTTATTACGAGTTTTTTTGTTTTTTTTCTCCCCTTTTAAAAATTTAAAATTTATTGCTTATTTATCCTTAAAATAGATTTATTTCATGGGAGTTTTTTTTTGTTTTTTTTTTCCCCTTTTAAAATTCCAAATTTTTTGGTTTGTTTTTCTTTGAAAATAGATTTTTTTTCATGGGAGGTTTTTTTTTTTTTTTCCCCTTTTAAAAATTCAAAATTTAAATTATATGACTTAGTTAGGGACAAGAATTTTGAAAATTTAACACAATTCACTTTTCCCATAGGTCATACGGTTTTTAAGTTTTTTTTTAGAAAATAAATAAAATAAAAAAAAATAAATTCCCTTCCTTTTATACCTTTCCCCTCACCAATTTTACTGGGAAAAATTCCCCGCTCTTTGAGTCTGGTACCAAGCCTTTCGACATGATTCATGTTTCCTCTTCATTAATCTGGAATTTACCATTACCGTGTCTTATTTACGAATCAGTTTTTTGTAAAAAAGACTTCCGGGGGGAATATATTTCAGAAAAGCCGTCTAACATAACACTGACGAAAAATATATTCATCAGGTGACAGATCAACAGCTCATTACAAAAAATTACAAAAACATGTCATTATTTTACAACACTTAAGATGACATTAAACGATTAAATTAAGAAAAGTCAAATAATAAACGTTTTCCGAAACCTTAAAATTAAAACTTTCTGACATCCAAGAAAAGTAAAATTAATTTTAAAATGATAAAACATTATTTACCATTTGACTGTATAAATGAATATAAACAACCTGTAACAACTGTTGTACTGCAGCTTCCGGTCAATGACCCCATCTCGATCAGGTTTTCGTCCAGTTTCCTGATCCATTGAGCAAATGCTGAGATGGCCCCTTGTTTTGCTTCTGGACATAAATGTAACTTCATTATCTGCACGTCTTCTAGAATTCAGTGGGAAATACAATTATTCAAATTATCGTTTCCATGTTGTCGCGGCAGGAAGTAATAAGAGCCAAAATTTATTGCTTATTTATCCTTGAAAATAGATTTTATTACATGGGAGTTTTTTGTTTTTTTTCTCCCTTTCAAAATTCAAAATTTAAGTAGAGTATGACTTAGTGTAGGATCACAGAATTTTGAAATGTGACACAATTCACTTTTCCCATAGCACGTCATACGCAGTTTTAACGTTTTTACGTAAATAAATAAAATAAATAAATACGACTATACAGACGATACTAGATCGTTTGGCTGTGTTATAGCATCACTAGTTTGACACGTGGAGAAAAATGTATTGAGACTGAAAGGGCGAAAGCATAAAACCGATTGCCCAGCTTGTTTGTCTGAAAGTTCGGCCTCCGCGCCGCAGTGCCGGGTTTGCCGTCCGTCGGGTCGAGGGATGGCTAGACGGTCGGGCGACGCAAGGAAGGTGTGTTATTTTCAAAACCTTGACAGACTCGTAAATTAGGAAAATTAACAATTTACTAAGTTTGTAAGTTGGTCGCCAGCTGTATAAAACAGCACAAATTAATCTTTACAAAACCGTGCCATCGAACAAATATAAGGCGAGGGACCATGTAGGGAAATGGAAATGGGCAACACAGAGAACCCTAAGCAATCAGATTCGCGAAGACTGTCATCACAATCGAAACGTTTCGAGAGGACGCCCCAGATTCGGAATGAACAGCAACATAAATTCTAAAGGATCTCGAAGGGGAGATATAATAATCCAAATAACTCACAATTCTTACGTTTATTGAACAACAAATAACATACAAAGTAAATTTCCCCTCCTAGACAGAATTGAAATGGCAAGAGATGATACAGAACTACGAAAGTGAATTGCAAGGTTGATAGACGGAAAAATGCCGTCTTTTGTTTAAAAAACTGTGAAAAACAAGAAACCTAACAAAAGGCGCGTCCAACAATACGCCAGAATTTTGTACAGAATTACTGTATTCAAACATTCTTTCAAAGTCCACTTTAGGACGAGAAAGTTGAATACACTAGACAACAACTTGACAAAATGCGATTTCGGCTATCTTTCAATACTAAAAGTGATAAACGGCAACTATTACATAACGAGCCATTCTAAAGGTGAAACAAGTTTGTGTATGAGTGCTTATTAATACCTAAATTGCATGGAAATGGATCTTTACCAAAATTACACCCTTGTTATCACAATTCTGAAACGAGCAGGATACTCTGAACGAAGCAGAGCGGCCTGACTTCCGCCCGCCCTTGCTTTCGTTCAACTAGCTACGGTGACACGCCCCACCGAAATACATGCGGCCTCCAAGCCCGCAAGAGATCAGCCAGCGTGCCATCGACGCGCTGTTGCCCAGACGACGGAAAGCCGGCATGGGGCCAGAGAGGCGCAGCCAACAATGGATCACGGCCGATGCCATACGGACCCAGCTGACGCCTATTCAGAAGCTCCAAGAATGTCGAATGCGACCGATGTCGTCTTACTCTCGACAGAAGCAGGAAACTGTAACATTAATACAAGCAAATAAAATGTACAGACTCTGTGGACACTCACAACAATTCGCTCAGAAAAAACCAAAATGCCCAGACGCTGCCAAACCACTGCAACGTGGCTACAAACAACGAACAGGGTGAACCTGCATTAGAACAACAAGAAAATTGCGAAACCATATAAATACCAAAAACAGAGTAGACATGCACAAAAGAAAACAATGAAATTACGAGACCATCAAAATTTACCAAATGTTCGATCCAGTTCCACACCAAGTTTTAAAATCCGTATTGCCTAAATCAGGCCAAAAGCAATCATACATATAAAACAAAATAACGACTCAGAAGGAGCCGGGCACATGAACAATGGCTCGTAGCATGACTATGAAAGACGCGCACCAGGCACGTACAAGCAAAGTTACAAGAGCAAGAGGCATAAGGCTGTGGCAGGGCGAGAGTGCAGGCCGCGCACGGCTTATATAGGCCTCCCAGATGAGGAGGGGGTCACTCAAGAGCCAGGAGGCGTGGCGGGGAAATATCGATTCACAAACCGCGTTATACAAACTCCTTGTCTGTAAGGGTCTCCGTTTACCCTTAGAGGGTATGCAATTAGCGAAATATGGCTGCATGGCAGAACCACAGGGGCGGGCTGATGGTGAAGCTTCTGGCGGTAATGCTGACTAACTCACAACTAAAAGTTGGTGAATATGAAATAATTTTTATTTTGCATAAAACGTTAATTTTGCAGCTATAAAGGCAAACAAGGTGCCTGTACAACCTCAAATTACTCTAAATTGCAGATTTTGTTGGTAGAACCTGCTACAACCAGTCATTAACCTTGTAATAAATAAAAACTCTGTTTTGAAAGTAATAAAAACATTACACAAAGTACCAATTTTTTCTCAGAGTCAAACAACCTAAAATTGAAGGTTATAATAAAATCTTAGGTTTTGGAACCTTCTCATGGCCATGAGATCACAGTTTGAATTTTCCAATTTACCATTTTGAGAAAATTGATGACAAAAATATGCTAACATTACAGAATAAGTTCTTACAACTATGAGTACAAAACCTTCTCAGATGGACTTTTGGATGAATGTTGGCTTAGATGATGTCGAGACAAGTTTCAAGCACTGCCATTCACTTAAATTTTCCAAATTTAACAGCGTGAAGGGGAGGAAAGTGTTTTCCAAATTTCACTTTACGCTCCTATTCATCCGATTTGCATGATTGATACGCTTTGGGATTTAGGAACCACGTCGTCATCGCGCTATAAGCTCACATATTTTAATTTCTTCCTGAAACGATGAGAAAAAGTTTAAAATTTTTTCGAAATATTTTTAAAAAATTGTTTTCGTAGCGTAAATTCTATTTTAAAGAGTCCAATGCCGTTTACAGATCGAAAATCGACCATTTGTTCAGACGTTATCGATCTAGTTAATTCCTTGTGATAGTGCTGCGATCTATTGATTTTTCCTTTAAGCATTTTTCGGCATTTAGCCTTAAGGATTGGGGTAATCAGTAATCCTATTTCTGAGGTCCCTAGTGGGGGCAACTGGTTACATGAGCCTAGCTGTTGCACTTGCATCCCTGCGTATAAGCAAACAAGATTTTTCTTTTTTCCGAAGATTTTAAGGATAGAGAAAAATACGTTGAAATGAAAGGAGTAAATGTAACGAGTAAGGTATACGTTGAAATGTAAGATTGAGGTTTTTAATAAAACCATTCAATTTCTGAAAATCCTGAATTTGTAATTCTTTCGTTTAACATTAATATTTACTTTATATTAGGTATATTTTATTATTGTCATTCATTTGTAGGCACAAATACTTCAGATAATCTTAAAGGTTTTCGTGATAAATATTTTTCGTGTTACTTGATGTAAGATCTTAATATATCGAACTACTGATACTTATTGTTTTTTTAAATGGAAAGCCAGGAATCGATTCCCATGATTCGCAGGTAATATTTTTAAAATCTTTTCATCTAAGATCCCTTACTGTACTTTAAAGCATTTGTCGAGGTGCATAATTACTAAAATTTAAGTTGTAATTTTGTAATATTATATCACCATTACAATAGCACGAGAAATTATGTGCTGTTGGAATAACTAATTTATGTTGACATGATTTCGTTTACTATATGTGGATAAATTTCGAAAAATTATCATCCACATTTATGATAATTTCATTTTTCACAGGATAAATGTTTTTGAGTTTAATCACTTATCTCTTCTCCATATTGAAAATGTATTGCACTCTGATTTTTTACAGGCAAGAGAAGATTGTGAGAGCCTTTGGAAATTATGAAGAATATGTCAAGAATGAAAACGTACGTGCGTCCTGCTATGTGCAAACCTTAGGGAAAGCAATCGAAGCTCTACAGAAAAGTAGGTATACTGGGTTTTAATCATTCGAACTTCAAAAATAATAGCCGTCAATAAAATGAATACTTTCAATCAAAATTTTACGCTTAATAGTAGTATACAGGGCTTTCCTACGATTATTTCAACGTCATAACTCCTTCATTTCTTCGTCTTTTTCATCAAAAATAATAAAATGCTTACATTTAGCCATATACTATCCATTTTTATTCCAACATACTTCAATTTTTATCACTTTTTACAAACGAAAATATCGTCGACCTAGCGTTGAAATGGGTGAGAAAGCTCTCCTATTTAGACCTATAGAGACTATATTTATTTCAACGTTATATCGAAGAATACATGCAATATTGAGATAAATATATACCATATTTTTTAATTTTAGTACAAAAATCCTGAATCAAATATTTCTCGCCTGTTGTATATGAGGAAGTAAAATACTTCATTCTCAACACAACGATAACTTTGTGCGTTTGTCCGATACGCGTGCAGGTGTAGTCGTCCTTATCTCAATGCGATAAGCGCGCAGGTGTCTTTGTATTGATCTCTCTCTACAAGTTTACACGTTATCTCTTTACAAGTTTACACGTTTTACACGTTATCTCTTTCTCTCTCTTTCTGATATATCTTTGTCATTGCTGCAGTAGTTTTTACGCGTTTTCCACATGATTTTATCGTCTAAACGATTTTGTAATGATAGAACAGTTTATAAAATATAAACTATATAATTTAAATTTTTATACACTGAATTATTAATTTGTTACTGCAATAATATTTTAGATTTGTGTGGAATAAATGACTAAAAATACGTACAATCCATAGCAATTTTGACTTTTGGAACGTCCTTTAAATAGAAGGTCCGAAATTATTTCAGTTGGAATATGAACCTCAATACTCGTATGTCATGTTTGCTTATAACGATGGGCCCTAGTTAGAAGATCAACTAGCTTGTAATTACTTGTATTGGGGGACAGTTCTCAGATTATTCCAAAAGGATCCTCACTCTTCTATATAACATTGCTAAGTTCCATATAAATCGAAGAAATAAATAGAATGAGTCAGAAACTGGGGAATCCCCACCATTAAGTTGCTGGTGTAAACGTATATAACAACAGTGGGTCCATTGCAAAATTAGAATAAAATAATAATGATTTCGTAAGAGATAAGAGAATATTGCGCAAGAAATAAGGAATTAGAGATAAAGGGCACCTATATTAATTCACTATTCAGTATTTGAGTGCACGCTCTAAAATACATCAATATGGGTAGTTATTACAGATAGGTTAAAATAATTGTATTTCAATATACCTCATCTTAATTTGATAGGTCATAATTTAGTGACTTGGACCATTTTCATGTCTCGAAATATTCTAGTCATCCATTTCATAAAACTATGTATACACTGATACGAACACCTCTTTTTCCATTTATATTAATAATTTTTTTGAATAATACTATGTTTAAGATCAAAAGTTAAACCTTTTACCATACATAATTACATAGCCAATTGTATTATTAAGAATAACATTGTGAAATGAAGCACATAATTTGAGATGTTTTTTGCACGATCGACACTCTTTCTAATGTATGTATTTATCAAATATATAGGATATATTGTAATAAAAAGACGGGGATTTATTGCCATTTCTAATTTTTATTATTATTCGAATGCATTTAAATTTGTAAATGAACTATATGCCTTTTATAAAGCAATGGTGGTGTTATATTGAAGATTCTTATGGAAAGTGCTCATTTCGACCATTTTCAAGTGTCATTCAGTATTTCAGTACATATTTTGTAGATTACAATGATCAAAGTCACTAGAATCTTTTCTTGATTATCAATTCTATTTATTTGAAATACTACAAAACAAAATATGGATCATACTCTAACGAATGGTAATGATTGGTACATTGATCTCAAAACTATTTTTCCAACAATTCCAGATAATTCAAATGTTTATAAATCGAGAATGAAATTATAGATAACGATTTTGTATCAGATTTGTCTTAAATTTATAGCATAAGAAGTTTCATAATATACAATGGGTACATTAATTTCGAAATTTTGAATGACTATTTTTGCTTCGTGGCAATGTTGCACTATCTATATAGTACCATCATCTTTTGATGCCCATCGATACAATACATCATTCATTGTAGAGACCATGTAAATGGAATAGTAAAATCTCTTCCCAAGTAATTTCTTTAAAATCTTGAAAATCCACCTAATAATCTCAATGTTTATAGAACTTTATCTTGGGTTAAGTTTTGATTTGAACTAATACCAGCAATATCTAATGGAATGAGTTCATTTGCTGAAAGAGTACATTTTGTAAAACAGTTTACCAGGATAATCTAATCCTATATTTTGTCCTCTTTATAACAGTAATAGTGGCGCCAGCCCAATTCGCTTACTACGCCCGTGAAGTCACGGTGAATCAATCGAGACTCGCGGGTTCGTGGTTGGGGACCGCCAGGAACCCCGGATCTAATGGGCGAGCCCTGGCCAAGGGATGAAAGGCACTGACTGACTGCGACATGACGGACTTGGCAAATATAACAGAAGATTATTCCAAAAATAAAAGGCACATTAATAGAGGATTACTCCCCAGCAAGAGCTCAACGCCCTTAAGGGGCTTGAGACGCTGCATCGTCGTTGTGGACGCAACAAATTTAAAAATAAAAAAAAAAAGTAATTAACGAAAATAAATAAGGTACAAATTATCATAAGTTTAACATTTGATTTACTTTATATTCAGTTCCATTTTAAGTAGAATTTGATAATTCAAATACAATTCTGCTCTTTTCAAATGCATCCATCCATCACCTACATTCTTATAAATTTCTGTTGTTTTATTATTTAATCTCAATATTATTCTTACTACAATCAGTAGCAGGAAACGATTACATTGAAAACTTTCGACTTTGTCCATTTATGAGGGAATAAAAACAGAAATTATTTTATTAATTCTAAAATAACAGTAACCATAGCACCATTAAAATTTATTTCATTATTTTCTTCATCTATAATTTGAACATAAAGATGTATGTTATGACAAACGGGTACAAATAATGTTAATAAGGTCTATAAATATAATCATAAGGTTATAAAAATAGACATTTGATAATTGAGTTGAGGTTTAAACGACATTAGAGAGTTTCATGAAATTCATTTTCTTTAGAATCATACCTTCAGCACAATTAAAATGAACGCCAATCGTTTCAAATGGAATGAGTTTAGAATTTTTACCAATAGTAGGTTGCTTTTTAACAATTTGATTTTGAAATCCTAATAATGATCCAATAGAATCTACAGCATTAAAATTTAATTTCAATGCACTTATAATTTCAATTCTACTGAGAATAATGTGACTTAATAGTAATAATTATTTGTTTAAATTAAATGGTGCTTGTGATTGTATATAATTTTCTAAATTTTCAATATTATATTGTCCTACAGGAATTGGAGAATATGTATTTCATTTTATGTTCATAATATATTTTATTATTATTTGAGTTACATTAGGTGTCTGAAATGTAGAATAGAATCCTACATGCCACCAAAGAATAATTATAGATAGGTGTAGTAAGTTTTATGCAATACTGAAGATGATCCACTTAGCTTCAAAATTTTACTCATTTAAATGTGCAAAAATAGATTGGAATCCAAAATATGATTACGAAGAAACACAACATTGAAACATGGAAAATTATTACCATCTTCTATACAATGTGTGATTATAGGACCTAGTGGATGTGGTAAAACATCTTTATTGATTGAAAATTATATTATGCTCCAGGATGGTTAAATTGGATAAAATTAATCATGTGTATCATGTTAATCATGTATATATATTCAAAACTTTTGAAAAATAAATATAAAGCATTTTGAATAAGTGTAATAAACTTGAAAATCATATTATAACATTTATAAGTCATCAAGAGAGATCATACCACTTGATGATTGGGAAGAATATCTATTAGTATTATTTGATGACTATATATTAGAAAACAAGATATAGTAAGAGAATATTTTACACGTGAAGGCATAAATTGTTGGTATTTAGCTCAAACATATTCAAAATTCCTAACAATTGAATATTTTTGAAGGGATTGTTTGGAGCGATAATTTAAATTTTTAAATTTATTTAGACAAGATCTTAATCTGTCATATTTATTTACAATTTGTTGGAGGTGAAATGAAGTTAAAAACAATATTTTTGCATTATAAATATTTACATAAATATAAACCAAAACAAATAAGAGAACAAAAGACAAAATAAAAGATACATTATGAGAATGGAAACACATGATCGTAATCAATATGAAAATATAAAAATTCTGATCAACCTGTTATAGATAAATTAGATGATTTAGTTGGTAAAGTAGAAATGTTGGTAAAGAAGTAATTCAATCTATTGAACATGAACATGATAAACAAAAGTATCCTACAACGATGATTTTGATTATGATAAGTTATTTCCAATACCATCAACATCATCAGAATTATCGCTTGAAAAAACATAAGAATCATAGATATCCAAAAATTAGTTAGAAAACAATTGCAAGCAATAGAAGCTAAGAAGAAAGAATAGAAAAAATTATACATTTAGGACCTAAATTAATTTAATATCTTAATAATGCTAATGATCCAGCATTTGGTTTAAGACCTATAGTAAATATAAATGTATTGGGAAACAAGGGAATTTGATAACGATAATATTATTGTACAAGAGAAAAATATGAAGGTATGATGGACTATTAGGCCTATTAACAAATAAATCATTACCAGATATTGAATATACAGATGGAGATTTAGAAAATGGTAAAGAAATTGCAATTAAAACACATCTCATATTTAAAAATTATAGATCCAAATTTAATCAAGTTCGATCAAATAATGGAGAAAATGGAATAAAATATTTAAAGGACTATGGGCTGAATAAAAACGAAGAACAAAATCTGTTACATCACCAAAACTGAAATGGTGTAATTTAAAATATAATGAAAGCCTTTTGAATATATTGGGATGAATGATGTACAAAACCTCATAGATAGATTATTAGTGATAAATGGTGAAGAAAAAGCTGGAATGATAATTTTGTAACTAAAAGTAAGTATCATAAAGCTCTACAGGAAAATTTCAAGATTTTATTACTCATAACCCAAAAGGAATACTATATCTCATCTGCTTTTATATAGTATTCTCATATGCTTGAAGTCTGAAAACATGGGGCTGGAATTATAAATTGCTATTAATCATTTACCATTTGAATTACATCTTCCAGAATATAATTATTGTAGACCTGGTACAGATCTTAAAAATAGCTTAGAACGTGGTGATAAAGGTATAAATCCTCTTGATGAATCTTGTAAATATCACAATATTGCATATAGAGATAATAAAGATTTAGAATCTAGACATGAAGTTGATAAAATATTACAAAAGAAGCTAAAAGAAAATTTAGTAAAGATTCTGATTTAAAAGAACGAATGCACGCTACTTGAGTAACTGGAACTATGTTTGCTAAAAGAAAATTAGTATGGAATATAACCTGATTGGGGAATATAATAAAATAATAACCTTTTTAAATACTAATAAATGTCGGAGTAAAATCTATAAATTACTTATCATCACCATCTGATGTTAAAAATATTAATTTGATGATATTTTATCATCTAAACAAATAAAAGATAAAATGATAGTATAAAGAAAGGATCTGGTATGTCATTAATTTATCCATTCCATCAATAAAAAGTTACAATCTAGAAAATATGGTGGATTTATGGTGAGAACTATTAACTAACTCAATATTCATATCACATAGTAATTATGATATGATGCAATGTGCTCAATATTTTAAAATTCCAATATTGAGGAGTATTTATGATTTCCAAAAATATTACATAAAACGAATGTGGTGTTGTAAATATGGATATATCTAATAATAGTGGAACGATTGATATGTTACATTAAAATAATATTATACGTATATTTTTGATTCATTTGTTGATATCCCATCACAATTAGTTCATTATGCTAGAATTCATGGTGCTGGAATAGAGGATGATGATGATGAAAATAAACAACTCAAATCTACAACAAAATCATCTTATTGCTTTATGTGGTAATTAGGTAGAAAAACTAACATTTTTCTTTTATAATATACTGTTTTATGAAAATATATTATGATTGATAATTAATCATATCAAAGCCCACTCATTGTTTTCAGTTGTTCTTTTCTTTGCAGATGAAGATTGTGATAGATGTTGGTGTTTAAAGAGTATTTCATTGTCATTCCTAAGTTTTGTCACATTTTGTTCAAAGCTCAGAAGACTTTGTGCTACGGCAGTGGGCTCAATTTCTACTTTCTGAAGTTGCCCAAATAAAATATCAATAAGGGGCATAACTTTCCGAAAAAATGAAAGCCAAAAAATGAATTTTTCACTTGTCAACATTTTTAAATGACCGACAGCCTGGGAGAGAGTACTGTCATTTTTTATGTCATCTGATTGTAAAATTGTTTTCATGCATTGAATCAGGGCTTGCCTATGGTGAAAAAGCGTTGTGACACTTCTCGTCTGAATGGGTGGTGGGATCAGATTTAGGCAACTGCTTCTTAACTATTTCATCTAATATTGATGTCCTCTGTGGGCTGTTTGAAAAAAAAGTGCATAGGCCCTGAACACTGGCAAAGAAAATTCTGACATTTCTATTTATTGATGCAGCTCTCATCATCACTAAATTAATCTGATGTGCATGACAATGGACATATTGAGCATTAGGATAACTATTTTTAACAAGTGTTTGAAATTCCAGACACCTTTTGAAATTCCAGACATTAAAGTGCCAACGTATGTCTGAGCTATAAGCTTTTTGGGAGATTCATTTATTTTGTGCTGTGTCAACTCTTGAAGAATGCAAGATGCAAACGTTTCTGCATCTTGACCCCGAAGGTTAAGAAAGGCCCAAAATCTTTCAACTGGTTTATGGTTAACAATGTATCTGAAAACAATTGCCATTGGAAATGTATTCCAGACATGGCAATGACCGCTAAATGTTGGCTTCCCTGATTTCCTCCGCAATTTTTTCTTGGCAGACTTCTAACATAATTTTTAGCAACTCATTCTGAATTGTTTTATTAGTCCTGAGAAACATTGTCGCATTTTCCAGATTTTCTTTAAAGCAATGTCTAGTTCTGCACTGAAATCAATTAGTCCTCTAAAAACTCCTGGATTTGTGGCTTTTTTAGTTTCATCTCGGTCCCTTAAAGCTAATTCAAAACTACCAGAGAAATGAAAACAATTAATTATTGTGCTCAGTACATATCTATTTTGTTTCACTGATTCATTGTGAATTGCAATATTTCTCCTGTATTCATTATCTAATTGTTCTGCTATATTGGTAGTTCCTAATAACACTAAATGTAAACTGTTTTTACACGAGTTCCAGAAGCTTCATGTTTTTTCAATCCATCTATTAAGTGGTTTAAATCTTTAAACACAGTTTTTGTTCACGAATCTTCACCTCCAAATATACAAAAACAAATCCAGAGCTGTCTTCAAATCACACCCACATGTCCCTTGTATTTATTGTAAAACCATTTTTGAATTTTCAATTGAATTCTCTTTCTTTACTGTTTGAATAAAATTTTTGAAGACTTAGGGTGGCCTTCCCTGAGACCCACTCCATCGCCACGCAGGGCGACAGCGCTACTAGTCTGGTTGCGCCACCAAAAGGCCACATGTTCCCCGTGTTAAATTGAAGGGCTAAAGAGAAAGATAGCCAAGGGCGTGGTGCAATACTTGGTAAGGAACCAGTCCTCAGAGAGAGCACCCGTTGAACACTCTTTGGTTTTGAAAAGATTTCAATTACATCGATATTGCTGCATTATCTTGAATATTGAATGTCATTAAAAGGAAAATGAATATTCTAAGATATTATAAGATATTTTTGGTTATTTGGGGATTGTGCAACCGTGCAACCTAGCACGAGCATACTGGACTAGACTCGAATCTATACGTATTACGGTGTTTGAACAAAATTCCAGATCGCGATAAGCACAGTACACGATAGCGCAATGAAAGTGAGAACGTTGAAGACAAGATTGTCCAAGACTAGTCTAAAATCAGCTTAATTTTCCGTTTTCGACAATAAGCAGTAGATAATTGTGACAGAGGATTTCTATTTCCCTTTTGGACAGTTTCAGGAATTCATGTGAAATGTCTAACACACTAATATTCAGGAAAAGCCCTCTTTCCCTATCTTAAATTAACTTCAATACACAAAATTTTTAGACATACAACATTTATACCTTTATTGCAAATTATGGTGTCAACTAGAGCACTGAAAGTTTAAAGAATCAGTGAAAAAACCCACTATGGGTGTATTGAGAATGGAGGATGTAACTCCACTTTAATATTCGGTATTATAACATATTGCATTTTCTACAATTTGCTTACCTATCACTCAGCCAGTTATAGAACAGATTAAACCTGTCATACAGACACAAGACAAAGAACTTGCTTGTGTGTCCAAGATTTAAACAGGTAGTACCCAAATTGTATCTGTACGAGAATATAACCAGGAGCTAACTGAAGAGCATGATCATAAGCTTCCACAGCTTCTACGGATCTATCACCGTTTGCAAGTGTAGCACCAAGTCTGTTCCACATTCTTGGATCCTTACAGGAAAGAAAAAAAAATAATATAAATTAATAAATGCAATAATTGTTGATCATATTATTGATGAAAGTATTATTAACAGTTGCATACCAATTGGGGACAGTCATGATAGATCCGAGCATACTTTTGCTCATTGTGAGCAGATAAAAGTTTCAAGTTCATTGTTTAGGACTTTCATGATTAGAAACTTAATTTATGTGGGATTCCACTTTCCAAGACTTACAAGATGTTTACAAAATAATTTAAAACCATGCTTAATCAGTTCATGGATAGTTATGCATTCTCCTTAGAAGCTTATAAACTCATTGCAACCTTACTTTAGTATCTGTTGATGTAAAAAGAACAGATGGGCATTTGGAGCAACAAGTGAATGTTGGGTAGTTCTTCCAAAAAAAGGACACTTGGCCATCTGCTTCCCCTGAAAGGACCACAAGTACAACTGAAAATGTTTAACACCAACTTACAAAATATATGCAATATATTGTGAAATAATGTAGTATTAGATCTTCTAAATATACAATTTTCCTTCAATTATTTTGTAATTAATTCTGGGATCCCCAGTTGTTGCCCAATTCCTGTTCTCCAGGTACTGAAAGGGCATACATATGCGACTGTTAACAAAGAAAATGATCATTATTAATTTAGGGATTAATGACATAATTGAGGCTGATATGATTTAATTAAAGAATTATTTACAAATAATTTCCTTCCAATCACTGATTTAAATTACAACCAAAATATAATTTCTCAAAAATATTTTGAACCAAGTTTCTCTTTGATTTTTCAATGGTTGAGAAAAGATTATTCCAATTTCATATTATCGGGTGTGTGCCTGTGTGCGTATATATGCGGGTGTGAGGAGTCGCAAAATAAGTCGCAGGTCAGTGATGTGAAGCAGGATGATTCATGGCGAGTTTCTGCGAACCCTACGCTTATTGGCTCCAAGTTAGAGTGCCTAGTGACGTATCGCTGTTTTTGCGCGTGGTGATTCGGAGGAGCGCAGTGTCTTGCACGCAACCAGCGGCCCCTTCTTCCAAACCGCAGAAACCGTACACGAAAAAATCGCAACTGAGAAGGCGACTCGGCAAGAAAAATAATTTTTGCTGGTTGAAAACACTTTGTCCATAAAGCAACATAACATAATGGAAAAGTTTGCAATGTTGTGAGAAAATAGTGTTTAGCACAAATAGTTTATTTTGATTAATTGTTTTTGTGAATAGAATTGCTTCTAATAGTTTTCAATAAAGTTCCTGGAATTCTCAATGGTTTTCTGTCCCTGGGAGAGATTCGAACCAGCGACTTTTCCCTCTGAAACGCTGAATCCGTACTCGTCTGCTAACCAATTCGACCACCAGGGACATATAGGGAATTGGCACTTCGGTCATAATCGCATAGTTGTTTCAGTTGATTCAGCTAATATAGCGGCCGGAAACTCTGAGAAAATGCAGGGTGACCAGCGATCTGGCTTTTTGGAATTCAAAATTTTTTCCCCGGTTTTCCAGGTCTGAGAATATACATTTTTCAGGTTCTTTTTCACACATTACTACATGCTTTTACCGTCTACCGCTTATGTCATACAGAGAAAGTTATGTAATGCTGCGGGAAAAAGCGACGAATTTTCGGTAGAAAAACTCTTATTGCAAGGCCCTGGTAACGAGAAAGTGGATCAATACAGTTGCTAAATTTAGAAAAGAAATCCTCTAATAAGTGGTGTGGCCAGAATCCATGTTTTGTGGGTTCTTGATACCGAAATCTCGGTTGACGAAAAAGTCTGTCCATCTGACAGAACAAGGCTAGCGGGTAAACTGTTCAGCCAATTTTCTTGAAAACTGATATTCCTTTATCGATCTTGCGATGTCGCGGCCCCTTAAATTTCACACCTATATTTTAATTTTGGGGGGTACTTTACATGAAGCCTCTGGAACATTTTCAAACTTTTCAAAGAAATGGCTCCACTAGTTTTGATTAAATTTTGTGGTTGGATAGCGTAAAGGTCGTTTAAGACAATGGTGCAGATCTCATGTTTGTTGAAAACACTAATTTTCGAAAATTGCAAAGAGTTCAGCATTTTCGGCTCTTCCTGCAACTGCAGTTATAAAGAGAGTCATGGGCTAAATGTGTACCGACACTGGTTCCGTTGTCGCCACCACGTGGCAGCACCAAAATAAGCAAAATTTACTAGACCGATAACGTCTGAACAAATTGTCCGATTTTCTATCTGTAAACGGCATTGGACTCCTTTTTAAAATAGAATTTACGCTACGACGCCGTTTTTTCAAAAAATATTTCCAAAAAAAATTTTTCTCATAGTTTCGGGAAGAAATTAAAAAATGTGATGATCTTACAATCACAGTTCGCTTTATTCGAACACATGTATTGACAGTGGTATAATGCAATATTTCATATTTTAACTTTTTTTATAAAATTGTGAGTATCGGTTCTTTTCATTCACAACAACTCATCAAGCACATCAATAATAAATATCAGGTTTCATAAATGTTTCATTTTTTTTACGAAGCGTATGTTCTGTGTGTCATAATACAAAATCAATTTTTTGAAAATATCAACATCAATGTGGCATCCCTATTCTCGACACCTAGATAAGGATCGCCGATTTAATACATTTGCATTCTGATTCCCTAATATGAGGTTTATCAGTGACTGGTATGCTACGTTTTACTAGTAGTATATAAATCTTATAAATTGAATTGCAACCGATTAAATGTTACTGATAAGCGTGTACGATGTTTAGAAAAATGGTATCTTAATGTAGAAATGTAAAAGTTGCCAAATTAATAACTGTATAACAAAACATAATTTATCCCCCTCATAGACGGATATTCCTCTTCTAGTGTGATGTTCCTGTCTAAGGGTTAAAGTTATATTGCTTTCATGACAATTTAATGCATTAAAAATACATATATATGTGTCACAATACAATGATTTACACCACATCCTTTTACTTTATCATTTACGTAGTTTCTATCAAAATGACGCGCCGGGAATTACTTATTCCAATCTTCAAGTTTATACAAATACAACAGAATCATTTTATATCAATATAACTTACTAAGTAAGCTGGGACATGTCACAATTCTTAATATTATATTTTAATGTTTGTTACAGAGTTGATTCAGGATGCATCTCGCCTGCGCCTATTTTACCACTTCTTCAATTTTGTCCGAAAGTACGAAACTGTTTAAAATTTTCTTGGGAAAACAGATTCATCAGGTGAAGTCTATCTAGGAGACAAACGCCGTTTTGAGATCAAAAATCGAGTCGCAGGATAAAAGAGCTCGTGCGTAATTTCGCCTCATACTTTCTTGTAGAGGAATGATAACGGAAGATCTTAGAAGTAAAATGTATGTAAAATAAGATGTTAGGACATGGAATATTGGTGATATCTACACAATTAGTTCAATTTTCTTTTTGAAATCAGTTTCCAAATCGGAATCGATATTTTGAGTACCGCCTCAAATAATTGTTTGATGGTATTCGAAGGAAGACGGAAATATGTGAACAAGATATATAGTTTTACACGACTATTATAGATGATATGAGACCGTTTGGTTGTGTTACAGCATCACTAGTTGGACACGTGAAGAAAAATATATTGAGAGTGAAAGGACTGACTGCCCAGCTTGCCTGTCTGAAAGTTCGGCTCCCGTGCCGCAGGCGGCCGGTTTGGTCGTTCGTCCGCGTCGAGGCGGGTCGGGTGTCGAGGAAAGGGGAGGGGGCGTCAGGTATGTCTTCCGAAATTACACTTTACGCCGCTCCTATTCATCCGATTAGCATGATTGACACGGCGTTGGATTCAGGAAGCACGTCGCCATCGCGCTATAAGCCCACATTTTTTAATTCCTTCCCGGAACTATGAGAAAACGTTTTCAAAAATTGTTTGAAAATCTTTTGAAAAAACGGCATCGTAGCGTGAATTCTATTTTAAAAAGGAGTTCAATGCAGTTTACAGATCGAAAATCGGACAATTTGTTCAGACGTTATCGATCTAGTAAATTCCGTATGATAGTGCTGCGATCTATTGATTTTTCCTATAAGTATTTTTCGGTGCATTTAGCCTTAAGCGAATTCGAGACTCGGGGGTTCTTGGTTGGGTGACCGGCCAGGAACCCCGGGATCTAACGTGGTCGAGCCCCTGGCCGAAGGGATAAAAGGCACTGACTGACTACGACGTGACGAGACTTGACTTGAGATTATTGTAACGGAGGATTACTCAAAAAATAAATAAAAGCACATTAATGGAGGATTACTCCCCAGTGCAAAGCGCTCAAAGTCCCTTAAGGGGCTTGGAGACGCGTTGCGTCCAGGTGTAGATGCAACAAATTAAAAAAAAATATATATGTATATATATATATATATATATATATATATATATATATATATATATATATATATAATTGTCACTGTCCATATAGTAATCAACATTTTGTATCAGTTTCTCTGAAGAGGTCAAATATAATTCGGCAAAACTTCAGATAAAGAAAATAATCGAAGATGAGTCTGCTTGAATGCTGATTGTTCAATACTTGATCCACATGGTCATTTTAATTCCTCCTGTATGTTAATTCAGTAATTCAATCAGTAGTCACAAATGTTTTAAGGTGTTTTTATTTTAGACAAATATTCTCATAAATAAAAATTCCCTTAAATATATTTATACTTTGTGATATGTTCTGATTGCCTTTATTTTCTCTCTATCTGTTTGTTTCTCCTTCCATTTCTGATTATTCCTGTTTTTTTTTTAAGCTTGCTTTCATTGTTGTCTTTTTCAAATTATAACAACTATTTTTATGTTAATTTGCACCCTCTCAGTTCATACTTTTCTTTTTGGGTTTTTTTCCCCTTATTTATGGTTCTTGGATTTATGTTTTAAATATTTTATATTATTTTTTCTCTCTCATTTTTTCCATAATTTCATGTCTGATTACTGTGTATTTTAATTTTTAATACTTTCATTCAAACAATATCATCAAAATTTGTTTTTCATTTTTTGATGTAAATATATTAATTTTGTTTACACTGGAGGATGCATATAAATATTTGTAAAACATTGTGTTGCAGTATTACATGGAAAATAAAACTTTTTTTGAAAACTTGTATATTGATTGTCAAAAAAGAAAGAAGGATACATAAGTGTTAAATTAATAAATCCATTTTTGATTATGTAGGCACAGTACACAAACAATGAGGAAAAAGTACTTTGTTTTTAAATGTAAGCAATGAATTTAGATTTCTATTATTTTCTGATTATATATTTGAAAGTTTTGTTCATAAGTATTTTAATTTTAACAAAGAAATCACTATGAAATTATTTTTAAAATTGAAATATAATAAAGCAACATAAAATATTTGAAATTTGAGTGAGAAATTTTTCTTTAATACTTGATTGCTTTAATTCACTATAAAAAAAGTTATGCACCAAACACATTCAAAATACAACTAAACAAAACAAACATTTAAAAGAATGCTTCAATATGTTATATGTTTTTAAACTTTATTAAGATGGAAAATCATGACTATGGATAGAGTAGTAGAGACAGTTGGTTTATGGTGTTTGGTCAATTAAATCATCACATATTTTTTTTATCTCATTCACCAACAGCTCTGCAGATGAAAAATAAATTATATGAAATGTTGACAAACAAGTAAATATTTTGTACTGTATTGACCATTTCAAGCCCCATGAATCAGGTATTTCAAAACCTATCTCCTAAATAGTTTCTATACTACAGTATAGAAAGTGAGAGACTTACAACCGCAAGATACATGCAAATTTCGGTTATTAATCGATTCTCAAAACAGGAACAGTGTCGTAGGGGGTCTTGCATGTACACCACAGCCAGAACTAGGGCTCTATACTCATGTATACTCATGTCTTATTCATAAAACTAATCTCGCGCCTTGGCGCTCCTAATATGCCGATTTGCCATTAGCATCGGAGCCGATGGCTGTGGCCATGGTGGAAATAACATAATAATTGCCATTATTTCCACCATGGCTGTGGCCTATAGCTCGGTATAAGATATATGAGTGGATAAAACGCACGACGTAAGAAATATCTTAGGTTTAATAAAAAGAGATAAGATCCGATTCTCATTATATAATCAATCGGTGAAAGAAATTCACCGTGAATCAATGAAATTATCCTATTCTCTTACATCGTGAATCAATGGAGGGAATAGTGTAGTCTTTTAGTAATGTCATGATTACACATTTTTGTGTAAAACATGAGCGAAGTATACTTGGGTTTTTCTAACGTGGCGGCTGAGGGTAGTATCTCCAAGATGGAATTCGGCACGGCTTTTAGTCATTCTTAGCTTAGCCGCTAGAGTGACTTGATGTGCAGCCTGCGTGATGCGGTCGCGATCATGCGACAGTTGCGGCTAAATATCCGACAGCGATTCGTGACTCTAGCGCCATTGTGGTGCTTTTGAGGACTATTACGAGCCGTCGCTCCCGGTTCTGTCCGTTCCGCGGCGTTCGGTTCGGTTCTGTTCATTCCTCATTGTCAGCATATCGTTTTACGCGTGGTAGGGAGACCCCCATTCAAAATTTCACGGCCCATTCATTGTATACTTTCCGTCGGCGCGTTGTTCACCACGTGCTCGTCGTGTTGGTTAATGGTCGCTTGTGTTGTTTTACGTCCACGTGTTCTCGCCTGTGCCCTGTGCATTTAGTGATATTGCTTCGTGTTTGTTAAATTAGAATATTATTAGAGTTAATTTCTTTTAGTTTAGTTTGTGTTTGCTTTAGCATTTATTAGGTTTTGTTTTAATTGGTGGTTTTGGTGTTTAGTGGTTTAATTGCTGGGTTTAATTTAATTGGTAGAAATGGAATCCGTGTGCCTGATATGCGACAAAAGTTTTTCCAGCAACTCCAAACATTTGTATTTGTTCAGATATAAGTTGATGCCAGTCGCTTTCCTTTTGTATTATATTCATTCCTAATTTGCACTTTTATTAATTGGTTTTACTTAAATTAACAATATTATTTTATTGTCTTGTAACTTGTAATTCAAACATTTGTCACTATTCACTTGCAATTTGATGCCAATCAAATTTTATGTATTTGTTGTTTTTTTTTCTGTATTACACATATTTCTAAATTTGCACAGTTATTGTTTTTTTAATTTAAAAAAATTGGCACTGTTCATCTCTAATGTTTCAAAATTTTTATTTTACCCTTTTATTTAATAAAGTATTTTGTAATAAATAATAGTTGTTGTTTTTTCTTTCTTTCTCAATCCTGGTTCTTATATCAAGGTTTACAGAAGAGTACACATGTGTTGCTGCAATGACTTGCTTAGATTTTCATAGACACTGATAGTTGCCTCGAAACAGCTATTTTTATATTGTTACACTGTCTCCAAAATTCAGTGGTTCTAAATTTTTTTTAAATTATATTGCAGTTATTAATGGAAATCTCAAAAGTTAGAAAAAAATGTTTGCAGTATGTAATTGATGAAAACATGAAATTGAGATTACAAAAATGTGGTTTAAGCTATGTTTGGGATTGGTAAGACAGGTAATAATCTTGGGCAAGGTAACTATCGACCATACCAGCAGTGTGTGGTTGTATTTGTTAGGATGTGATGGAAGAATAGTGAAATGGATGGTTGGCAGAAATAATAAATTTTTAAGTTAAGGGGAGAAAAAGAATGATTGTACATTAGTAATGCAGATAAACATTGCAGGTAATTGTTTTGCATATGAATAGATTGGGGAAAGAGTGGCTTGGGAAAGAGATCTCGCGAATTATTCAGGAAAAGGTCACACTAAAGAGACTGATACTTGAAAACACCAGTTATTCTTATCAGGGTCAGGGAAACTAATTAAGCCTGCCGTCCATCGGCATAATAATGAGATAACAACAGCCAAAACCACTTTTCGAATCTTCCACCAAAATGTTCAGTACATAAATAACAAAACATAGATATTAGAAACAGTACTAAATGATACTCAGCCACAAATGTTTATTGTAAAGAACATGGTCTGAAAAAAGAAATAAAAATTACGAATTAACAGACTATTTCTGTAGAAAACATACAAGGGTGGAGGGTAGCAGTGTATTTAAGAAATGCATCAGGGCACTTTAAAGTAGAAAATATTAAGCAATTCTGCATGGAAAAAGATTTTGAGATAGCTGCTGTGAGCAGTATTGGACCAAAAAAAATCATTGTGGTTGGAGTATACCGACCTCCAAACCAAAACTTCATGAATTTCTTTATAAATTTTGAAAAGCTGCTGGTACATTTATTTAAATACACATCACCAACAATAATTATATTGGGAGATTTCAATATAAACATTGCAGATAATGGTTTTGCTACTCGTACTTTTAAAGATTTAGTAACTTCATTTGGACTACAATTTGCAGGAAAAACACTACGAGGAAACATCTCATTCTTCCACTTTAATAGACAACATAATCACAAACTTAGATGAGAAGGAGAGACAGCAGGTGTATTGAATATACACATCTCAGATCATTATGCCATATTCATTGGACTTCAAGCAAAACACCTACAACATAGCAACACCACAAAACAAATTACAAGATCAAAGACAGATACAAATATACAAAAACTAGGTCAACTTTTAGAAGTACAAGATTGGACTTTCCTAAGAAATATAAAAAATTGCAATGATAAAAGGAACTCATTCATGGATGTATTTCTAATGATCTTCAACTCAACGTGCCCAGTGAAATATAAGTATACGAATTGCAAAAATGCAGTTGAAAAATTAGAAAATTCTGATAACATAAATAAAGCAGTGTGGAAAATTGTTAACGAACACAAATCCAGAGATGAAATAAAAAATATTCAACTAAAGAGTAATGAAGGCGTAATAGTAACAGATCCATATAAAGTAAATGAAATCTTCCATTGTTACTTTTCATCAATAACAAACCAAATTCCAACAACAGAATAAGAAGAGTAGAAAACACAACAACACATAGTGCACACACAAACTCAATCTTCTTGTATCCAGCAACAACTAAAGACCTAGAAAATATCATAATGAAATTACCCAACAAAAAATCAGCAGGTTGGGATGAGGTATCAATTGTAGCACTAAAAAATGTTAATTGTTAAAATGGTGAGGCAAATATGGCATCAAATTATAGGCCAATATCACTTATATCAACATTTAGCAAAATAATAGAAAAGGTAATTTGAAACAGGTTGATTAGATACTTTGAAGAAAATTCACTACTGTCAGACTATCAACATGGTTTTAGAAAAGGACACTCGACCATAACTGCAATCACAGATTTATACAATACTATACTAACCAAGCTTGAAGATGGATTAAAGGTTAGTGGAATATTTATGGATATGTCCAAAGCATTCGATAAAGTAAATCACACCATACTCTTAGACAAACTAGAGAAATATGGCATACGAGCTGGAAATATGGCAATAGCTCATAACCTTCTGAAATCGTTTCTCACTAACCGCACACAATCTACAGAAATACTCTATCTAGAAAATAATTCCATAAACAGATGCAGATCAAATACAATCACAACACATGGTGGCATTCTGCAAGGATCAGTGCTAGGCCCATTCTTGTACATAGTATATGTCAATAATTTACAACTAAGAAACAACACAAAACTTACAATGTATGCAGATGATACAACACTTCTAGAAACTGTTCAGCATACAATGAAATTGGCCTTAATGTTAATGTTAACAAAACAAATGTAGTGATGTTCACACACAATCCTCGAGACAGGGAATCCGTTACAATAAATATAAATAATAAACCTATACCCAATGTACAAATAATTAAATTCCTAGGTGTAGAGATGGACACTACCTTATCCTGGGAGGGTCACATTGGCTCAGGAGTTTTTGTCCTATGAAAATTGAATAAAATACTAGGAGAAAAGGAACTAAAAACAATTTATTATGGAATAATATATCCTCATATTCAGTATGGAATAAATATGTGGGTGGTACATACAAAACGTACATATCAAGAATACTCACTTTACAGAAACAAGCAATTAGAACCATATACAAAATGAAATAGCAGAATTTGTTAAAATTAATTTCATGACATGGTCTAAAATGGTACCTTGTACTATCAAAGAACCTAAATAAATTATTATTATTATTATTATTATTATTATTATTATTATTATTATTATTATTATTATTATTATCATCATCATCATCATCATTATCATTATCATTATTATCATTATTATTATTATTATTATTATTATTATTATTATTATTATTATTAGTTTACTGAAAATTATGTAAGAATAGTAAGAGTTATAGGGCAGTAGTTTTTTTCAACAGTAGTGTCTCCTTTTCAGTGTATTGATCGTGCTAACTATCAAAGCATTTGGAAAGGTACAGTCCTTTAGTAAGTAGTTTATTAAGTAGCCTGAAATGATAATCAAAGCTGATTTACACTTTTTTTAGAATGATAGATTTCACATCATCTATATCAGTAGATTTTCTTATTTTGAAAATTATTAATTATTGTGTCTATTTGAATGACAGTTGTCTGTTCAACTTCTTCTGGTTTGTTTTATTGGTTAATCATTGTATATGAACTGCATGATGTTGTAGATTCATTGTTAATAGAGATTTGATGTGTTTATTGCCTGGATTGAAATTGTAAAGATTTTTGCTTAGAGTATTTACTTAGCCAGCTCCCTCTCCTTTAAATTTATTCACTGAAATTTGATTTAATAATAGAGTGATTGCCCAAACACCCATAGAAAATAATAGGCAACTATAGATACAAAGGGGAGCCATATTTCAAACAGAAGTCCCTCTTATTTATTTAGTCAAAAACTGTATGTGACGTATGGGGGAGAAAATCATCTGCGCACGCTTTCTTGAGTTTCAGAATCCCTTCCCAACAATTTAACTATTAATAGTTGAAAGATGAAAAATCATATTAATAATAATAATAAATTTAAAAAAGCGAGGGATTAATATTTCAAAAACTAGATATTTTCGTCTTCCAACACATTAACAGAATTCATTTCTCCTGCGACAGAAATAACTTTAACTTTAAGTGGTTAATTTGTATTAGAAGTAAATAGATTTATTTTAATGAAGAAGAGAAAAAAAAGAGAAAAAGAGAAAGAGAAATGGGGAAAATATAAAAAGAAGGAGAAGATTTTGAGGATTTAGTCGGGGCCTGTGGCAAATTTCCCCAGTTGCCCCTCCCTCAGGGGCACTGGAGATGATATGCAATTGAATAAGGAAATTTCTACTTTCTTTTATATCATTTTTGGGGCAACATGTAAATTACACATATTTTCTTATAGTTCTTCATTTAAATTTACTGGTTCATTTAGTGATTTATTAATACTTATTTTCATGAGAATATGGCATGGTATTTACATTGATTTCCTTTAAATGTTTTAATTTTATAGAGATTGTTTCTTTATTGCATTTAGCTTTATTAGTTTAAATAGAATGTTTATTTCTGATGTCAAAGGAATAGCCTATTATTAAAATATATTAAGATATTAATTATAGTAATTTATTTGAAAAATGTTCTTTGTTGTTTTGTTATGTGATCTATAATTATAAGTTTGTAGGACTAAATATAGTGTCAATGAATATGAAATTTTGAATACATTTTGATTTTTAATTTTGGGTAAGAAGATAGAGAAGAGAAATTAGAAAACATACACATTCTGAGGCATCATCACTAATTCCATTTTGGTTAATATATAATAATGAATATTCATTTAAATAGTGTTTGTTTAATGATCTACTGTTTTCAACAGCAAAAACACTTCCCTGGATTTTGTGTAACTTGCGCTATTTTAGTTGCATTTCATGCATTTAGAATTGTGTTTTCACTGTTAATACCACTCAAATGTAATTTTAAATAGCTTTATTTATATTAAATGTTAACAAACTAAAAATAAGTAATTTTCTCTAGGGCAGAACAAATTGTCATAATTCATGAAGAAATTTAAAACCTTTTTGCTTTTACAAGTTTCCTAATAGTTTACATCTTAAATAAGATGTATACAATATTGTATTAGTCAAGATTTGAATGAAGAGGCGGATCCAAGGGGATTGGTGAGCCATAGTTCCCCTCCAAAGCAAGCATTTTCGTAATTTCTTGTCAATGAAAAAACAAAAAATATAGATCTCATCCCATGCAAAACATATTCCCATCCAATCTTAATCCCATTACAAATACTTATACATTTTTAATTTCATGCTAACGATATATTATTTCATAAATTATAATTTGCATTGGAGCCTGAGTAGAATTGCACCCTCCCTCCCGAAATACCTTCTGGATCAGTCAGTTGTTCATGGCCATCTTAGAAAGTTGGATATCGCGCACTTTGCTGGGCTAACAACGTTGATCGGCGGAACGGACAGAACCGCGACGGTCGGCAGTAACATCAGCTCGTAATAGTTCCCAAAAGCACCACAATAGCGCTAGAGTCACGAATCGCTGTCGGATATTTAGCCTCTAGTTCATGCGACACCTTGCGGCAGGACTGAGAAAACGTCGTGCCATGTTCCATCTTGGAGATACTACCCTCAGCCGCCACGTTGAAAAAAACATATATAGTTTTGAAGATGCTGGTTGGCTTGTGTACTTTTCGGCAATAATTGTAGTTGCTGCGATCCGTTTTCTGGATTGCAGTTTTGATATAAATTGAAGGATCAATCTGTGAAATGTATAGACCTCGTGGTGTTCTTGCCAAAACATTATACAGCAAATATCTTGCTGACGAAAAGTTAGAGATGTTTGAGAAGGACAAGGTATTTTCTCTAGGAGTAGTTTTGTTAATCAGTGATAGTCCCTGTGAACTTTTATGATTTTATGTATTTCTGACTTGCACAAAAGAATGAATTGATTAATCTCAATTCCAAAGACCACTTATATCATTTTTTAATCATTTTTCAGCTTGTATAAATATACTAATTGTTGAAACTAGTTTTGTTAACCGGCAAAATATCTTTGTTAATTTTTTTATTACGTAAGAAAAACCACAATTCTTCAAAACTACGTATGTCAAGAAAAGATATGAATTCGAAACTTTTCAGGTCACAATCTCGACTTGACATTTCATTTAATTCTTTATCTATACTATTGCATAACCTCTAATTGAATCAAGTTTTCTTTCCCCAAGAATTTAATAACTCTTGTGAAAACGAAAGTATGAGTTGTGTATTGAATTACCCTAGAATTATTGATACATTCGGATAGGTGATGTACGGAGAGGTCTGGGTGTGGGAGGATTTTAGACAAGCCTCTTAAGATGAATTCAGAATAAGAAAAGTCATCAGTATTGCATACTTCGAGATTTTGTGTAGGCTCTGCTGTTAGCCATAGGAATTTGTTAAGCCTCAACTCTTTGTGTATTTTCAGGAAATGTAATAAGTGACCTTCATTTTAGAAGTGCATAGGTCATAGTTTTGGTACTTGAAATTCTTGGTATCTATTGTATCAATTTTGAAAAGAGACTTATGCAAAGTAATTATTGTAATGCATTGACCTTAATGAAGTAGATTATTTCCTATTCAGAAGCTATGAATACTACTTTATCATGAAGTAAACATGCAGGTTCATCACATGAAAATGATTTCAATAGAGAGATAGGTTTCCTTCAAAGTCAATTTCCTAACTTATTAATAATGTCTAATTTTGTGGCTGTTAAGTGGTACTTAAAAATGAAGATACATTTTAGAAGCCATTGTATTTAAATCCATACAAGAGGCATATTTTCAATTTTAATTTATTGTTCTGGGGATCACCTATTGGATACTGTTTAAAAAAATTCACATTAAAATACAGAATTAATAATTTGTAGAAAATTGTCTATTAATTTGTATAAAATCTATTTAACAATTCCCAGACATCAACTTTAATACATTGCTGTGATTAAAACTGTCGCACCACTGTTATTTTGAGCCCAGTTTGAAAATATCAGAGAATAAAAGTCAATAAGTTCAAGTGGTAAAGTTCACATGAAACATCTGCATTTTAACAGTTGTTGAGTGAACAGATATCTCACACAAATTCTACTATAGCATCTTAATAATTGCATTTTAAAATGGGAAAATATATATAATTAAAAAATGATATGATAATCTAAATGTTCATTCCTGTTTCTCTTTAGGTAACCCATAAACCTTAGATGTAGCAATAATGAAGAAAACAAATGATATAAAAATCACAAATGATTTACTCTTTATTATTGATGTATATATTTTATGTATTATGTATGTAAAGTAGAGTATGTATAGTTAAAACAAAGGCTTTAAGGGTAAGTCACTAGAATACACATCAGGTATTTCAAAATCATAAATTTACGTTTAATTTGATTTGGCAATGTTTCAAAGGTTCTACTGCTGTACCTGTTCAGGCTTTAAAGTGTCCCTATACAAGTATGGTGAGAGAAATATAATGACATAATCAATTTGCTTTTCTCATTCACAGGTTTTTTAATTTTTACCCTATTTTGGACCATTTAGATTAAGTAGTATGGAGTACATGATTTTCACACTTTAAAATGCAATTATTAACACACTATGGTATCACATAAACTAATTGACTTATATTCCCTCATGATGCCAAATTTGGAATCAAAATGTTGGTGGCACAACAGGTTTTATTTGCTAATAAAGAGTGATGTGGAATTGATATTGAAGTGAGGAGTGAAATGAATTGTTGATGTAGATGTCTGATTCTTGTTACATTGTTAAACAAAATTAATGATGTTAGAGATATTTAATTTAATTTAATTTGTTGCATCTTCATCGACACAATGCGTCTCTAAACCTTTGCTGGGCATTGAGCGCTTGGAGTAATCCTCTGTTGTTGTTGCTGTTGTTGTTTTGTTGTTGTTGTTGATGTTGTTGTTGTTGTTGTTGATGTTGTTGTGTTTTGCAGTCAGTACTTTTTATCCCTTCAGCCCGGGGCTTGGCATCATTAGTTGTGTTTCCCAGCCCAAAACATGAAGTTTTAACTGCATGTTTGTGCATATCCTTTTACATATTTACTGCAAATTTTGATATTTTATAACAAATTTAAAAAATTCCAATCCCTATTGATAACTGATCATTTAATACAGTAAAACAAAAATGTTGACAATTTTCTTTACGATTATCTAAAAACGGAAATAAACTTAAGGGAGAAATCCTTTACCTCTCCTGTAATCATGGGAATATGATGAAGGTGGTATTTGGAATAGATGTAGTCTTCTATTATGGAATGAATGAAATAGTAATGAATGCATTAGTAAACTCTTGATAATTATTTACTAATTTAATTGAAAAGAAAACTGTAGTATATGGAACTACATAAAGCATTTTAGAGATGTGGGAATTATTTTTGGCGTAATGCATGGTTATTTAATGCTTAGATGCACTCCATATATTTAAATGGTCTGGGAGATTTTAAACATTTACACAAGTTTTTGAAATATTTCTGTACATGAAATATCTCTTGAAATTTCACTATTAATTAACTTTTAACAAACGCTGCAATCCTAATGGAATGAACAACAAATTGGCCAGCTATTTTGATTACATCTGCAGCATGAAAAGCTCAATTCAGTATTTGTTTTCATGAAGTAGCCGTATTTAGTTTTGTTCCCAGAAAAAAACAAAAGCGTTTGTCAAGTTAGTAGAGATAATAACAATAGTTAAGGGAAAACTAAAACTGGAAACGGTGTTGTTATAAAAGAGAAACTGAAGGAGACATAGTTCAATAGGCTAAAAACAAATTGAGATGAGGTGATCTCTTATTTTTTTTAAAATATTTTGGGGAAAAGTGTTTCTTTTGCTTTAAATGTTAGCATCTGAAGTTGTGACAACAAAACTCATTGCTAGAATCTTTTCGTATGGGAAGGGATGCATCACATAATACCTCCACAAATGATGTAATGAAGTTTCAATCTTCTTTAAAGGGCTCAACTAAAGCGGTTTAGGAGAAATGGGGCATTACTCAATGCATTTCAGTTACAGGAAAATAGCTAGAGATGATGATGTTACAAATTGCAGAAAATAGAAATTATGTTCATTTATGTCTAATAAATTTATTATTGATTTATGATAATGTTTTATTATATTTGATCACAATATTTCAACCCTTGGTTTAGGTTTTCTTCAGGTGAATACTTTTGAAGTTGTGCAGTATAATATTTTACAATAAATGGGATTAATAAAATTTCACAAATGTGAAATTGTATTTGTCAAAGTTTATTAATGCATTTATTGTAACATATTATATTGATATTACCCAATTTCAAAAGTATACTTCTGATGAAAACCCAAACCAAGGGTTCAAACATTGAGATCAAATGAAATAAAATGTTGCCTTTTCATCTGGTTATACTTAAATATGGTAATCTGAAATTTTGAACTGCCCACTTGTTGCTTAAAGAATATATAAAGCTATGTTAATGTGACTGCTGATTGTTCCGAAAATTAATGTGCAAGAGGGTTGAAAAGGACCAGTGGATCGAGTCTATAAACACTCAGCATTCAGAACTGATAGTTTTAAACATATTTTCTTTCCTCTTCTTTTCAAATTGACACATCGGCCGGGACCGATTTGACGAAGATTGGGGAGTTCGTCGGTAACACTGGAACTCACCATGTGTCTTACAGAATGACGGGATGTCGTGGTGGTGGTTTATTTGTACAGGGCGGCCTCCGCCGTGGTTGGCTCTCTTCCGCCGGGGTGTAGTTGGTGGGGTGCTGGCGGACGAGGCCTCGGAGAAACTCTTTTCTTTAATTTTTGACTGAAGTGTTGCGTCGAGAGACGCGTTGGAGATGCCCAGAGCGGTGGTTACGAATAAAATAATTTGATAAAGCAGAAAAGATAGTTGTGGGATTTGAGGGATGGTATTTGTGAAGAGGCATTGTTTTTAGAACAAGTAACAGTTTGCGGCTACTCCGCGTTTTAGAACTTGATTTAATTTTTAAGGTGGTTGGATGCAGCAGGCGTCGGTGGGCAAGTGCTTACGTCGGCAGTTGGCAGCTTATAGTATTGGAAATACTTTTGGAATAGGCTGTTTAGGGCGGGATTTGAGAATAAGTTTTCAATCTGACTTTTAGCTGTGTTGATTATGAAAGTCTTGATTGGGAGAAAATTTAGTTTTTTCAGGTATTGGCTGAAGGGGTTCACCTGGGTCGGGTCGGCATGCTGTTCTAATAAATCTATTTTCCGATTTAGTTAGATGACTGATATTGTCTTGCGATGCTGTCGCCCAGGTTACACCCGCATAAGTTCCCGCGCTTCTGATGCACGCTTTATAAAGTAGTGCTTTTATTTTAGTGCGGATGTTTTTTGCACAAAGTATAGGTGAGAGCCTTGGCGATGCGGGAGCCAATTTTTTTGGCCGCTTCCTAACATTGGGGTTGCCATAGTAGCTTTTTGTCAAAAGTTGTTCTAAATATTTGATTGAGTTTTCCATGGGAGGCGGATACCATTTAGCGGAGTTGGGGGCTAGCTGAATATTATTGCTTGGCACTTGTTAGAGTTAATGGTGATGCCGTTTAGACGGCACCAGTTTACTAGATTGGTTGTTGCTACTTGTAATCTTCTGATGGCACTTTCCGTTCTTGCGAATTTGGTTGTAAAGGCCACATCGTCGGCAAAGAGATATTCAGTTACATGAGGTGATTGGGGAAGGTCGTGGATGTTTAGAGTAAAGAGAAGAGGAGAGAGCACGTCTCCTTGTGGGACGCCGGCTTTGATACTTTTAATAGAAGATTTATGGGCTTGGTATTTGACATAGAAAGTTCTATTTTGGAGATAGCTGAATAGAAGGCGGAGGTGGGAAGAAAATTTTGACATTTTTGTATGGGAATATGGTGATTAACTTGGTCAAAGGCGTAGGAAAAGTCGAAATATATGGCTGGAATGGTGCAGTGCAGTGAAAGGGTGGAAGCGATTTCCATTGCAAGGCAAAATGTTTGCATTGCCGACGAGTGGCCTTTACGAAAACCAAATTGCGTAGATCTTATTGCATCAGCTTGATCTAGATGAGAAGTGGTGGCGGGGAGAAGTAACCGTTCGAAAAGTTTCGAAATTTGAGAGAGCAAACTGATAAGGCGATAGTTTTGTGGGTCGGTGGCGCTTTTGTTTGGTTCATGATTATTGGTTAAAATATCCGGGATCAGTGAGGTATCTACCACAGTAGTAGGCTATATAATTTTAATATGTATCACATTTAGCCATACACGTGTTTCGGGAACACTCTTCTCATCCTCAGTGGTCCTGCAATTTTAATTACATAAACAAATTAACACATGTATGAACATCAACCTAGATACATAATCATATATAAACTAATGAATAAAATAATTATGTAAAAAATAGTACTTACCCAAGTAACACAGATTAAACACACAAATTCATAGTGAGTCGTCTAAGCATGACGCCATTTTATTTGCACGCTGTACAAATACAGACTGAGGGAACCTTCCCTCAGGGAGGAAATGAAATATGATGTGGGCCGGAAGTGCGTCTCGTCCATCTTTTAGCTGGATTTTGGTTGTATTTTGAAATAGGCGTTTCGGAGCTGCTGTTCAAAGCTGTCTAAAGCTATATCTATTTCTTCGGGTGTTTCGGGCGGATGAGTTGAGGGGTGGATCTTGTGGGCCACACGGTTACGGTAATTGGTCCAGTTTGTGTTAACTTTCAGTTGATTTAAAAAAGAATAGGGTAATGCGCCGATATAAATAGCCGAAATGATTGGGAGGTGGTCAGATGGTGGCTAGTTGAGCGGGCGCGAAACTGTGGGTTGAAGCTTGAAGAGTGGATGATTAAGTCACGAAAATCGTGCGGGAGATGATTTACAAGGTGGGTGATGAAGAACTATGGAGGGGTGAGTATCTAAGAAAATTTGGAGCGCGTTCCCAGCTGGCGTGTGGGTTGTGCAACCCCATTCTATTCGTTTGGCGTTAAGGTCGCCTCCGATTACTACCGTGGCGCCTGTTGAGAATATTTGATCTAAGTCGGCTAATAGTAGGGGTTGCGCCGGGCTTCTATAGACGGAGATGAAATTTATTGGGCCGGTGGCCGTTCCTACTTAGACGATGGCTGCTTCAAGGTTTGAAAGCGGTGTGGATAGTCTTGTGTGCGGTAATGATCTTCTGATGGCGATTGCCGTCCCGCCTCCTTGCCTGTTGATTCGATCTCTGTAGATATGATATCCGCGTAGTCGAAATGATTTGGAGCTGGTTAGATGTGTTTCTTGGATTAAAAGAATCGCAAGGCCATAGTCTTCGCAAAACTTCTCTATGAGGGCTTTGGTTTTTTGCAAAGTTCCGTTAGCGTTCCATGAGGCTATATTGTATAAACGATTTGCAATATGACCCATTAAAACAGCTCAGCGACGACTTGAAGTGCAAGAAGTGCTTTTGATCGAGTGTCGCCTTCGCCTTTAAAAATTTGAATTGCCGTTTTTGCGGCAGTGATTATTTTCGCTAAGTGACAAGTTTTAATGAGATCTATTAGTTCCTTGATTTCGGAAAAGGCGCCTGTCGCGGGCTGTTGCTGGATAGGCTGGGAGGTTTCCTGGCCGGTCTCTGATTCGCGCGCTTGTCCCCACCACGCTGGGGCGCTAGCGCCGGGCGTAGCACGCGGAGGAAAGTTTGTGCGCTGTTGCGCGTCGAGGGGAGTGGGCGCGTTACTGGAGCGCTTCCCGCGGGCGGAGCGCAATCTATCAAGTTGCTGCTGACGTACGCGGAGCGCTTCGAGATGGAAGCTGCACTCTATGTAAATTGCTGGGTGCGGTCCAGCAACAATTAGCACATTTTGGTTGGGTCGGTTTTGAACTGGGCATTGTGGAGAGTTGTGAGCTCCCGCACATCCCATGCAGCGTGACTGCGGCCGACAACCGTTTCTGGTGTGCCCTCACGCGCAGCAATTTAGACATAGAGGAATCCTGTCTCTATCTTTAGGCTCTTCGAAGCTAATTCTAATGAAGTTTATGTGTCGAATTTTCTTCAGCTCTTTTGAATTCTATTTGAGTAAAGGCTGACTCCTTCGAATTGATTTGGGCCTGTCTTCCTTTTGATTTCGCCTAGATGGTGAACTACTATTCCTTGATTTTGTAATTCAGATTTTATTTCGTCGCACGACATATTAGCTTCTAGACCTCTGATAATTAGCCGCTTGCGCCGTTCGGCTGTGGCCCTATGGAAGTAGTAATTTAATGCCATATCGGATTTTGTATCATGTAAGAGGCGGTCGATTGTTTTGTGATCCTCAACGCTGCCTGGACGCAGTATGAGGGCTTGGGCGTTAATTCGGGCGTAGAGGTTGTTTTTACAGTGACCACGTAGGTGGTTTGTAAGCCCTACTGGATCGCAGATCGCAGTTTTATCTATGTAAAAGCTTCCTATTGAGGAAGGGTTTGTCTGGCGTGGGACGTTTTGGTTAGGGTTGGTTCGGTTTTGATTTTTGGCCTTAGTGGGCGCAGCTTCGTTTTGTCTTGTTTCTGTGGGCACTGGGTCGTTCCCTTTTGTAGCTGGTTGAGCTGGAGGGTCGACTGGGAGAGAAGCGAACCTATTCGTAATTGGTAGGTCGCTTTCTGTAGCTTCCGGCTGTTTGGGAGCACGAAAAAACTTTTTGAGTAATCTAAAAGGCTCTTGAGGGGTCTCATCGTTGTGTGGCGAGCCTGGGTTTAGATTGGTTTCTTTGGCATTCTCTGCCTTTGAGTTTGCTTCGCATTCATTCTCGGAATCCGAATGAACGTCGTCTAATCGAGAAATGATCATAATGACGAGATCATCTAGGGAATGCCACAAAAAATTCCCCACACCACACTCCCTCCTCCGACCTGAACCTGTCCGGCGATTGTTACACGGTGTTTACGTTTAGACGTTTCACGCCGTATATGCCACCGTTCATTTGTCCAATGGAGCAGGTATCTGAAAAGGCCACCTGTCGCCACTCAGTGATCTTCGAGTTGCGGTATTGACGTGGAAATTCCAGCCTTCGTCGCCAATAAATAGGTATAACGTGGATGCATGAACCAGGCACCTTCTGCGACAGACCATGTGCATTAATGTTCGCTAAATGGGCTACCGTACTGATAGCTCTGGGCAGTCAGTTGCATATCTATCCACCCGTACACACCTCCCGAGCCGTCGTTCTCCCCTGTCATCTATGACACATGTTGCGCCCCAGTTGCCTCGGTACAGGTTTTAGATATCGCCACTTTGCAATATCGCCACACTATACTTTTACCACGGCGGCACGCGAACCCTACAAACTTAGCCTTTCGGAAATGCCTCCGCCCTTGGCCCGAAAGCCAGTGATCCTTTTGGACGTTCGATAAATAGCTCCGATTCTGCAATGCGACAACTACTGCACATTTTCCCACTCACACCTAACACGCTTTATATGTACTGTGACCGGATCGTCATCTTTATGACCGGGAGAGTAGACTCAGGGCATCAATTGATGTTACTGCTGTGCCTCTGACCGGGAGGTCCTAGGTTCGATTCCGACGGTGACAAGGTTTTCAACAGTAGCTACATAAGTTGGATCGAGTCTGGAGGAAAATTCTTGCGGCCGGCTGCTCTGATTGGTAGATTTAAGTGGTTTCTCTGATCAGTACCAGACGAATGTCGGAGCAATACTCTAAAAAACGGGCCACGGACTGCACTTGACTTTTCTTTCCCATTCCTTATCCTATTATCCCTTAATTACACACTTACGTACACTACACTGCCACATATGCTGGGAGTTAGGTCGGGAGCTTAGAGCTTGTGCCGGCTTGGGCGATGCCCCACTGCTACCTGGTTCGGCCGACGGTAGATCGACGGATCTCACCATCCAGCGGGGAAGATCACCGCCATCTCCCGAGAAAAACACACAACCACGCTTACGGGACTAATCATAGCAGTTGACGGACCCGGAATCACTAATAATCAGTCAATCTTTATGGAACGTAAACCTGACTGGTTGAATGTGTTGTGGATTCCCCAATGAAATAATTTATCAAATACACAATTCTCTCATACGTCGCAAGCTTGGCCGGCCGGACGCACAGCGAAGAACTTGAGATCTGTGAATTTGGTTTTCATATTTTTTTAAATTTCATGCATGCGCTTACACATACTATTAGGTGATTGAGACGAATTACTGGGTAGTAAATTAAACATGGGCTGGTATAATGATCAGTTTACTAATACGAAATGAAATTTGGATACCTTGTTGGGCGAAAATTCGCAATGTGCCATAGAATTAACACTATTAAACTTCTAAATCTAATTTTTAATGCATTACTGTTTACACTCCCACATTCCATGAATTCCTCTCTGTAGGAGTCTGCAAGATTTGTAACAGAGTAGCAGCTGTCTGCCTTTCTTTTGCTCGCCAGTCCACTATCGTCGGCTGCACGAAGAAGTAGGAGAGAGCCATCAAGCTGTCGGTCGCCACCGGGCCACCTTTTCTTGCCGAACCCCGCATCAGTTCGTCAGCTAGCTCAACGACACCATATTTAGTGTAAATGACATTCTACGCTAGGTAGAAGAGAGTCTCTATCGTTGGCACAAATATACTACGGTTTTTACAGAGCTGCCTCTCAAGTCTCGTCACCACGATGGCATTACGGCATTTGGTTTTTCGTGTCTTTCTTGGTTGTACCGCTAGAGTCGCTTCATCTGCAGCACTGCTTTATACGGTCGCGAGCATACGACACCTAGCGGCACGACTGAGAAAGACGCGAAAAACCGTGCCATAATGCCATCGTGGTGACAGGCCTTGAGTGGAATTGAGAGACAGCTGTGTAAAAACCGCAGTATAGTACGCAATTTTTTTTTAATTTGTCGGAACTGCGGTACAAACGGCAGGCCTGCCATTCAACTCGGTTGCATAGGCGTTCACATACAAAGTTTCTCGGCCGCGCACGTATGAGACCTCCCATCAAAATATTTCTAAGATCAAACTCTTTATCATTCAAAGACTCTACGATCAGAATTTTTCTAAGACCAAAATCATTCTGACGCTGCTATTACGAGGCCTCGGTTCCTGTATCCGAGCACCTCGACGTTGCTCCGCCCATTTCCATTTCCGCTAATGTTCGAGTTCTTATAAAAAATTAGTCCTGAATAGTGTCACGACCCTTGAGTCATGCTCTCCTCCCGCGCACGTGCGCGCATCTGCGGCGTGACCACTTTAACTCCAGGGAGCGGTCGAGTTTCCGAACTGTTGCTTGTCCTTGGGTTTTCGAATTTATTGCCAGAGAACTGTCTTCTTTCCGCCGATTTCCTCGATTAGTTCTTAGTAGGTTGCGTCCACAAAAGGCTCACATCCCACCCTCCATTATCTACACTTAAAGTAGAAGAAAGCTCTTTTGTAGACCTGGCGGGTTTGATAGTAGTTTGCAGTAGCACGTGCTTGTTGTCTTGCTTCTCGACGTGTTCATTGTTCTTTCTTCTGGTGAATAACTCCGCCCACCCCTAGGTGAGCTATATTTCTTTCCGGTCCGTCTCGTCCGCTGCGCGGCTTCGCGATTTCCTTCCTGCTTTCTTAAGGCGCAGCTCAACACATTTGTCTCGGCTGGGGTGGCGACAGGTACTCTTTTCCTGCGCGCCTCTTCTTTGTCGTTTGCTGCGTCGTAAAACTTCGAAATTCTTTTAGTTCATTTAATCGTTTCGATAATGTGTGTTACATCACAGTACATTAGGAATGTTGTACACGGTCGAATTCCCTTATAAAACGAGTTTTATCATACATAAAATGTGTAAAACGTTTCATAAATCAAATGTGTTAATGGGATAATTTTCGGTCGTTTTTTATCAACTACGGAAATACTATGCATTAGCATTACTGTCATTTCGGCCTCTTGTCAAGAGGAGAGTACGTCTCTTACTCATCTGTAAGCGCGCTTCCATGGACTACTCTCAGCCATCACCTGCCATTTCAATACTCGATCAATTTCAATTTAGTCGATCCTCTTTCGAGGGAACCAAGCTAACCTACGCCCGGACGCAAATATGGCGCAGCTTGTTGCCGTTTCAGTATCGCAGTTCTCTTACTAGTAGCGTTGCTGTCAACGGAATTCGCAAATGAAGATTGATTGTGGCGTAAAATTATTTGATGAAAATAGGACATGCTTTATTTCATAAATTTTTCTTGAAATCCCGAATTTACCAGGGGAAAGCTACATTTTATATAACAGCTTTCATGATTTCAGGGGGCTGCATTTTTTGTAATGTGTCACTCACTTCTCAATCGTGGATTTCGTTCTTTGATTTTCTTTTTTACTTGTACACTTGTTAAAGAGGAAGTATTGTAATGTTGCAGGAAAAAATTGCCGATTTTTTTCGATAGAATTATACGATTTGTGGCCCCTAATACCGAAAATAGTAAATTTTTCCTGCTCCTTCGCTTAGTGGGTGTCGCGCGTTGAAAGCTAGAAAACGTGCGTTATTTTGACTTTCGTTGTAGTTTGAGTTGTGGGCACAAAGCCAGGGTTACCAGAATTTTTTTTTCTCAGTGGAGGACATTTTACCAAAAAAAGGACACAATTTACATTTTTATACTCCACGATGTATAGACAATGTAATTAACAATTTCAAACCATTAATGGTTAAAAAAACATATTAGACTATGCTTCATTAGAAAAAAAAAGCTTTTAAATAGAGAACTTCGCTTCCGCACTCACCTTCGTTATCCACCAAACAATAAGTATAAAAAGTTTTATATCACAACCCTAATGATCTATTATGCAGGCCATTTATTTGAATATAAATGTAAATATTCAAGACGTCAAGTCCGTTTAATGAATTAAATTACTTGAAAATTATGCCAGTATTATTTTCAATTGAATAGGACGAAAAGGAGGACAACCCATGTCAATTTAATAAAGGGGGGAGGACAATATTAAAAAAGGAGGACAGATGGCAACACTGCACAACGTAGCCGCCAAGAGCGCACATGTGCCTTTTCGTATATGATAGTGTTAATTTACGAAGCACGTTAAGTGACTTGTGCGCAAGCATTGAGGCGCGTCGACGCAGTTGACGTGATGAGCGTTAGGTGACGGGCGTCAACGCAACGCTTGTGTGACACAGGCCTAAATCGTGCACACACTTTTCATCAAAATCGATAATATAGTATTGTTACGTTTCTACGTGGTGAATTAAAAGTCTCGTATTATTTTCACAAAAACGTTTATTTTGTTTCTTAACACAATCACTGAAAACACTTGATTATTTATTTACACTACACTTCTCTTCAGTTATTTACACTACACTTCTCTTCAGTTATTTACACTACACTTCTTCAGTTATTTTACACTACACTTTCTTATTTTTTCCTTGCACACTCGCACAGTCCTAAGCACTGGCCACAGTTCACTGCACTGATCACAGTTCGATGCACTTGTCACAGTTCACGTCACCGACCACAGTACGATGCACTGACCACGGTTCACGTCACAGAGCACAATCACTGCACTGTTATTCACCGCGATGCACACACTTCATAGTTCAGCTTCCACTGCGGACTTTAGACAGACTCGCGGTCGCCGGCCGTCGCGTATTTATACTCGCCAAGACAATCCAGAACCCTCCGGACACCGCGCACTTTCTGGAGTAATCCGCCGGCAGGTGATGCAATCCGCGCTCACGGGCAGCTCGTGGTCGCCGGTAGATGACGTAACCCGCGATCACAGGCACCTCGGGGTGGCGCCGACGGATGACGCAATATTCGTTACACTACCCCCTCCTTAGTTGCGATCCGTCTCGGAGCGCGTTTAGTGAAATCATGCCGATACTTGCAGCTGGAGCCTCTAGTGCAGTTGGAGGTTAAGAAGAAGTGGCAGTCAATTGTCTTCTTTAGATATGACGACATTCCATGGTGGTAGCTGCAGACTAAGATGCTAACCCCAGTGTACCGGAACAGTACTTCCAACATGCTTCTCACTATTCTCCAGTTCAGTCCATCAAAACCACATCCCAGTTTTGACATGGCAATCTTCTGGACGTTGTCTTGCAGTACTTGTTGGCGTAATTCAATCAGAGTTACCCAAAGATTTTCATAGGATGCCTTGTGATATAACTTTTTGTGACAAGGTAATAAACATAGCGACTGACGTCGTGCAGATGCAGAACCTTCCCAATATCTGGTTGTTGGTTCTTTAATTCTTCTATCCTTCCGTATTTTCTCTTGAATACAGTAGCAACACCTCTGGTCATATCTAAATCCTGGGCGACACAGTGCGCCAATGCATATTCCTGGGGTAGCGCAAACAGATCCCGTTGCAGCTCCATTGTTACCCCATAACGCGCTTGATGCTTTTCATTATACTGAGACATAAACTCGTGAAATGTGCACTCTTGCATGTCCAGCTCACAAACTCGTGCGGTCTTTTCTTCATCATTTTCATTACTTCCTGTGTAAGGGGCCAGCCGATTCGAATGAACGACTCGTGGTTTTCCATTAGGCAATTTTTTAATTCGGTAGACAACATCATTTATCCTCTTCACTACCTCGTACGGTCCTTCCCACTGTCGTTGTAATTTTGGACACAAACCGCGGCGTCGTTGGGGGTTAAACAGCCAGACATGATCCCCAGGTTGATAACCTCCTCCTTCAGCTTTGATGTCATACCGGTCTTTCATCCTGTCACTTGCAATTTGAATTCTTTCACGCACCTGATTATGAATTACGTCCATTTTCCGTTTTAGGTCATTTACAAAGTCTTCACCGGCTGTTTCTTCATTAGTTTTACAACCAAACTGTAGATCACATGGTAGACGTAGTTCCCGGCCGAAGAGGATATTAGCGGGTGTTTGCCCAGTTGTTTCATGAACAGATGAGCGGTAGGCTAGAAGAAAAAGATGTATGTATTGGTCCCAGTCGCGTTGGTGATCTGACACGACCTTCGCTAAATATTTTCCCATTGTTCTGTTCATGCGTTCCACCATTCCGTCTGACTGCGGATGTAGGGCTGTTGTTCTCGTTTTCTTATTCCAAGAAGTTCACACCCTTGAAACACTGCAGATTCGAAGTTCCGTCCTTGATCTGAATGTAACTCCAGTGGCACACCAAATCGGCTCACCCATTCCTTAACCAGTACTTCGGAGATAGCAGTGGCCTCTTGGTTAGATAGGGGTTATGCTTCAACCCACTTGCTGAAATAATCCATAGCCACGAGTATGTATTTATTTCCATCATTTGACATTGGAAATGGGCCAGCCAAGTCAATGGCAATTCGTTCGAAAGGACTCCCAACGTTGTATTGCCTCATCTTCGCTCTTCTCTTTTATGTGGCCCATTACTGGTAGCACAAACTTGACACTTTGTGCACACATCTTTACATCTTTCTTGCAATTAACCCAGTAAAATCGTTCGCGCACTTTCTCTAAGGTTTTCGTTATACCGAGATGTCCTCCCGAAGTTCCATCGTGCAATTCCCTCAATATTTCAGGGACCCTTACTCTTGGTAACAATATCTGCGTCCTCTTCTGCGAGCCGTCTTCACTTTCCAGAACTCGTTTCAGAACACCTTCCTCTTCAGTAATCGAATCCCACTGCGCCCAATATGATTTTACTGCTGAAGAACAGGGGCTATTTCTGCCAACTTGGTCTCCGTCCCGTTATTTTCCAATTCAAACATGTTTCAATTCTGTGTCCTCTTTCTGATCTTTCTGAGTTCTCTGGGGTTTCCATTGGTCATTACTGACAGTGACCCTTAAGGCAGGAACATCTTCTCTTCCGCATGACAACAATGCTTGCAGTTTTCAGGGCACGGTCTTCTGGAGAGAGCATCGGCATTCCGGTGACTACTGTAATAGAACATCGAAGACACACGTCTTCGATGTTCTATTCTAAATGTGAATTCTTGCAATCTTTTAATCCATCTGCCGACTTGACCTTCCGGATTCTTGAAGTTCAGCAGCCATTTCAAACCGGCATGATCCGTTCTCAAAAGAAATTCTTTACCGTAGAGATATTTGTAAAAGTGTTCAACGGATTTCACCACAGCAAGTAATGGTTACACAATAGTTGCGTTCTGGCTTTGATAGCACTTTACTATAATAACCGATTACTCTCTCTCGTCCATCTTGTATCTGTGATAATACCCCTCCAATACCAACGTTACTTGCGTCAAGTTCGCTCCTTCCAATCTCTTGAACACCTGTTCTAGGTTATTGATGTGGTCTTCGAAAGATTTTCCAACAACAATTATATCGTCGAGGTAGACAAGACATGTCTCCCACGACAGATCTCTAAGCACGGTTTCCATCAATCTTTCGAATGTAGCTGGAGCATTACACAGTCCGAAAGGCATTACTGTAAACTGCCACAAACCTGATCCGATGGTAAATGCAGTCTTCTCTCGATCTCTGGGATCTAATTCTACTTGCCAGTATCCGCTTTTCAGGTCAAGTGTCGAGAAGATCTTGGCCCCAGAGAGCGTGTCCAACATGTCAATACGGGGCAATGGATAGCTATCCTTCTTCGTTACATTGTTGAGCTGTCGGAAATCGACACAGAACCGAGTCGACCCGTCTTTCTTCTTTACGAATACGACGGGAGAAGCCCACGGACTGCTTGATGGTTCGATTACGCCATCCTTCATCTCTTTAATAATCTCATCTGCTTCTTCTCTTCTTGACAGAGGTAATCTTCTAGCAGCTTGGCGAATCGGTGTGGCGTTTCCGGTGTCTATTCGGTGACGAACAATATCAGTCTTTCCTTTACACCGTCACTGCATTCAAAGACATGCTGGTAGCGCCGTATTAGGTCTTCAGCCTTATGACACTCTTCCCGAGATAAGCCTTTACATGCCTCTGTAACCAGATTCTGCAGTCGTTCAGGAATTCCTTTAGGTGGTGGTTCGGTACGGTTCACATTCTGCAAAACCGAGGATACCGTAGAACAATTACCAATCACTGTTCCTTTTCTCAACTTAACAGGATAGTGATTAATGTTCATTATTCTCACAGGTATTGTTCTATTCACTCTGACCAGTTCTTTGGCCACTAGAATTCCTCGACCAATGTCTTCGTCGTGACTTCTAGGTTCCAGAATAGCAATCTCTTCAGCTGGAACGTCGCCCTTAGGGCTCGATCACAGTTCGATGCACTGGTCACAGTTCACGTCACCGACCACAGTACGATGCACTGACCACGGTTCACGACACAGAGCACAATCACTGCACTGTTATTCACCGCGATGCACACACTTCATAGTTCAGCTTCCACTGCGGACTTTAGACAGACTCGCGGTCGCCGGCCGTCGCGTATTTATACCTGTCAAGACAATCCAGAACCTTCCGGACACCGCGACTGTTCTGGAGTAATCCGCCGGCAGGTGATGCAACCCGCGCTCACGGGCAGCTCGTGGTCGCCGGCAGATGACGTAACTCGCGATCACAGGCACCTCGGGGTGGCGCCGGCGGACGACGCAATATTCGTTACAATATAAATATCCATCTGGGGAGATGTGGCGGTCCCTCCAATCTGTAACGTAATTTGTATCTTTTGTGGGTACTTTACATGAAGCCCGGAGGACATTTCCAAAAAACTGCCTTTAGTTTTTTTGGTTCGAAAAAATGCTTTTAAATATGAATGTAAAGTTCGATTTTGAATGAAACCTCTGAACTTCGAAAATTCCAAAAGTTAAACAGTGAAGTGAAGTGCAAATTGTTATTCACACAGAATACATATTAGTGTAGGTAGCAGGTCATCACCTAGCGGCATATGGTCTAGTGCTGTAGAAGATTAGAATTTTGTTAAGGGAGCTGATTCATTCACTAAAACGTGCCTTTTTTTTACAGTGGTATTTTTGTGATTTGAGTGGATTACATGGAAATATTGCTTTGCTTTTCCTGCCTTTGAATATGGATGAGGAAACCCATGTTTTCCTTAACAAAGCAATCACCAAATCAGAATGGGTCTTAACTCAAATTTGGCACAGCATCGCACGAGTACTCTTGAGTTGGTTCTTGTCACAAACATCTATTAACGGGTGAGTGTTTTGCATCTTTTATAGATTTGTTTTTTGTATTAATGTTCTTGAAATCATCAACAAATGCCGCCAACTCTTCAAATAGGTACTGGACAAAATGGGTTCATTTGCCCAATTGCAGCATGCTTTGCTACAAACTTTGTGGGGTATATATTGTGTGGGATACTTATTGCAGGTAGACTTGATGTGGAGTGTTTAGGGTTTGGGGAATTACCAGTTCTACACGATTCTTGGGCAATTATTTTGTAGCACGCATATGAAAGGCACTAGAGATTTTTCAATCTACCTCTTGACTATTGAGCGCGGAGCATGCATCCAAGTAAAAGGTTTGTTCAAAAATTCAGGCTATTTCGATTACAAATAACAAATAATAGGTTGCCGACCTTAGTACTGTGCAAATAGTCATGGTTCAGAGGAAGTTGGAACATCGAGTTGTCACTGAATTTTTTCACCAAGGAAGGCGTAGGACCCAAGGAAATCCATTCAAGCATGCTGGCAGTGTTTGGTGATAGTCCAAGAAGTCTTGTAGACCAGTCTAATTAGTTTAAATGAGGCAGAGAATCATTCGAAGTCAATCTGTGCTATGGGAGACCTGTGGAAGTGACGTTTGGAAATTAGGCCAATTATCTGGTGCTAAATAACGCCGATTAAGACAATTTCCTCCCTCATCGGTTTTATTTGTTTTTGGAGATGATAGATTCAAATTTTATGTTTAACACTCGAGAAATGTCGACTTCACATAGAATATTGCAAGAAACACTAAAAATTTCGCACTTTTAATTTTTTTTGTATCTCCAAATCTATGCGCTTTATGAAAATAACGCATATAAACGAAATTAGAGTAGATATTTCCTACCAAATGCATGCTTTTGCTTAAACGTATGTGAAATGGTTTAGCCGTTAGCGTTCGTTGAAAAACTGCGCTTATTGGCCTACAGGCCAAGATAGAAACCCTTCCCGCTCTCTTATGTGACGGCGTCGTTCTAGTTTTACTACTTGAAAGCAGCAATTGGAAATGAATTAATTGCATTGTTAATTGATTAACAGTCCGAAAGTCGCAATACCATGTCTGAAGACAATAGATTCCACATTTCGAATAATACCGTATGTCAAGGTATTATCAACAATACGTTCTGTAATGTGCCAAATTATGACGCAATAAAATTAAAGAAGCAATAAAACTAAAGAAATTATGTGTAAGGAACAAAGAATAAAGAACCACATAAGTTTGTCTATTTCGTAAAGTAAACTTTATGGTATAAAGAAATTGAAAAATAATATTCGTTATGGATTCGCCGGGCATTGCAAGCGATCACCAATGTGGTGCATGTTCTTCATGATGGTCTGGTTTTGGAAAGAATGTGATTTGCCATTGTTTTCTCCATGTTCACTCATACCAAAACAAGCCAATTCCTAACGTGCACACAAGAGACCTCATCTGAAAAAAATCTTTTATTTAAAAAATATGAAAAAAATATTGTAACAGTAAAATATGTATTAAATTAGCGGTACTACAACAGCACATATTTTCTCGCATTATTTGTAGCGGATACGCAATATTATAATGCAACATGAACTTGAAAGTGTTACCAACCAGCAAAATGTTTTTTCCACGCTGGGATTCGAATTCGAGTCCCTGAAGTTAACACGCCAGTCATGTTTCCTCCGGTCTCATAGCTTAATTTTGCCTTCTCTTAAAAAAACTCTTCTCTTAATTTTGCAACTCTTAAAAAAACAGTGGAACATTTGCATTTTAATTTTTAGAAAATTAAGATTTTCATTTACATGTAATTCGAGATGTAGTTTTAAAGAACATTTTTCATTGAGGAAAAATCTAATGCGTTCAATATCAATATCGTATGCGTCGAGGTGGGTCGGTCTACGTCCTGACGCAAAGATGCAGAGAAGTTTCTCATGCGTTCCTTTCTACATCTTCCATCTTTTTATTTCATGTCACCTTTATTCTTGTATCTTTTATCTTGTATCTTTCTATCTTCCTCACTTGCTTTCTCTGTATGCTGAACGCCCATTCATGTGTTTGCCGTGCATGGCGCCTCGTGTTGAAGGGAACCTGTGAATTGAGGAGTCTGTGCATGCTCGCTCGTGGGGTAGATTTCGTCTCAATTCGTTGTGCGATCCCCGACGAGTCCTGGTGACTGCGTGTATGTACTGCGTGGCACAAACTTTTGGCCTTGGCGTCTTCTTGACGGGGTGTTGGGAATTATATCACTCTCGATCAATCGTCTCGGACTAGGTCTTTAACTGAACTCCAGGGTGAGCGGGGGAGAGTAGTGATAGTGATAGGTCAGTGCTGTGTCATCCCCCAACTAGATCTCCGTGTCGACCCTGGCACCCCACCGGGGTGTCAACTTGGGCACCCCACCCTTGTTGGACTCCGTAGTGGGTGAGGAGGACGCAGACGAAACAACTTCCATCATATGGAACCTAAACACCTCCCCTTGCCATTATCCGGAAGGAAGAGGCAACATTTTGAACGGACCGTCGTTTTGAATTTTATTTTTCCGAGAGAAGAAGATAGACTGAAGAAACCACGTTTTCTCCTGATGGAATACACCAAGGAAAGGAAAGGAAACGTCAGTGCAGTCAATCTGGCGCGAACAATTGAAGATTTGTTCGGAAAATTCCGAGCGGTCGTGCGATAAAGGAATGATATTATCTTTGATTCACGCACCGAAGAGGAAATTGAAAAAATCCTCAGAATCAAGCTGTTTGCCAGTATCTATGACCACCCAACCTGTGTAAGAGAGTGGTCAACCATAACTATTTTTCTTCACAAACTGAGGACGAAGTTCTCTCTTTTGAAAGTCAGGGCATTACTTAGATGAACAGGATCAAGGAGCATGGGGGTGAAATTCCCACTTGTCGGGGTACATGTGCGCACCTGACCTGCCCGGAACCCAGGAGGCGTGTGGGCGCCGGCACAACGAGTGCTGCGGCCAGCGTAGGAGGGCCGTCGGGTGACGGCGAAGTGCCAGTGGCGTCGGAAGACGCCGCCGCGATGCCTGGAGGCGACTTGTCGTTGGCACAGCGAGCACTGCGATCGGCGTAGGAAGGTCGTCGGGTGACGGCGAAACTGACGAGGGCGAGGCCGTGATGCCTCCGTGAGGTGATGTGGAGAAGCCGGACGTGGAATGCACGGCCGAGACGACAAGAAGCTCGTAACGTGAATGCGGCGCCGGAGAGTTGGGACGTGTACGTCAGATGGCGTGAAGGGACGGACGTGCATGCGGACAAAGTCCGGTCGACGCGACACAGCGAGCGAAACACTTTGGCCTCAGCAACTTGCGAAAACAGAGGGCCTGGCGGCCCGACAAGAGTCAGTCGTGTGACACACTTCCAATAAAACATCCGTTGACACTCGATCAGCTGTTTTAACCAAAGTATTATAGGGCTTTAGAAATTACCCCCGTCAGTTTCTCGAAAACTTAAAATTCTCGTGGTGGGAGGGAGTGGGTCCGCCATTGTCGCCCATCCTGGTGCAGACTACCAGTGACTTTCGGAAACTAAACCATCTTTTTTTTAATTTATTTAATTTTTTAAAATTTATTTATTTTTACGCCAAAAAAACAGTTAAAAACTGCGTATGACGAGCTATGGGGAAAAGCGAATTGTGTGCACATTTTCAAAATTCTGTGATCCCTACACTAAGTCATATGCTACTTAAATTTTGAATTTTGAAAGGGAGAAAAAAAACTCCCATGTAATAAAATTTATTTTCAAGGATAAATAAGCAATAAATTTTGAATTTTGAAAGGGAGAAAAAAAACAACAAAAACTGCCATGTAATAAAATCAATTTTCAAGGATAAATAAGCAATAAATTTTGGCTCTTATTACTTCCTGCCGTGACAACATGGAAACGATAATTTGAATAATTGTATTTGCCAGTGAATTCTAGAAGACGTGCACAGAAAATGAAGTTACATTTATGTCCAGAAGCAAAACAAGGGGCCATCTCAGCATTTGCTCAATGGATCAGGGAAACTGGACGATAAACCTGATCGAGATGGGGGTCATTGACCCGAAAGCTGTTGTACAATAGTTGTTACAGGTTGTTTATACTCATTTATACAGTCCAAATGGTAAATAATGCATTATGTATCATTGTTAAAATTAATGTTACTTTTCTTGTGATTGTATAGTCTCTAATTGTATAGAAACAGTTATGCAACAGAAACGATTTCACTTGGGTTTTAAACTTTTCTATTGAATTTAATCGTGTAATGTCATCTGGCAAAGTGTTGTAAAATAATGTACATGTATTGTATGTGAATTTTTTGTAATGAGCTGTTGATACTGTCACCTGATGAATATGATTTCTACGTCGAGTGTTATAGTAATAGACTTCGGCATTTTCTGAAAAAATATTCCCGCCCTTGAGCAAGTCATTTTTTACAAAAATCACTGATTCGTAAATAAAAGACACGGTAATTCCTAGATTAATGAAGAGAGGCTTACATGAATCACGTGGGTGGGATTTGGTTATTATTCGTACAATTCGTTTTTGTAATCTAAAAGTCTGGGATCTGCCTCCCGAATGTGCTGCCATCTCGTGATAGTTCTTGGCGATCGCTCGAAACTGCCTCCAAATTTTTGAAATTCGTTAACCGTTTCTTAGTGTTTTGGTTCCACGTTTGGTGTGTTTATATTCCGAATTTTGAACAAAGAGCCCGAATTTTCGGCGTTGTTAGGTTTCGAATTGCCATAATAAGAGTGGGAGACGCGGAAAATACAAGACTGTACACTTTTCCACGAGATCCAGAAAAGTAAGTGATATTAAATATTTTGTATGATTTGTAACGAATTGTCTCATAATATAAGGATAATTAATATTTCCCCCTTTTTATATAGTCATATTTTTGTTGCAACATTAAATTGAATATTTTGTTTTATAATTAGCAATTTATATATTACAAATTTTATTATAGGTCTAAATAATTGCTGATGGCAATTAGGATCTAACACTATCTTCTTGTCCATGGAGGACATTAACAAGGAGGAGATATGTTTGCTTAGAGCACTTCATGCCAGAATGTTGTCTGAAAAGAAACAGCATGACCTGGTGAGTACAGAAACCTTGTTTTATGAAGATGAGGCACAGCACTGTACATCTTGAATTTCAATAATACCTCTTATTGTATTATAGACTCCTCCCCACCTGCTGGAAAAGAGGGTGCGGGACATGGTGATGCCATTCATTCCAGCAATGATACGAAGTATAATACTGTCAATTTCTGAAATATCTTAGTATTGCTGCGAAGTAATTTTGGATTTCAAGTGATATGCAATAGTATGTAGTGTTGCTCATGGTCTATTTAGATTCATTATTGTCTGTTCAGTACAGTAGACAATTTCTTTGGCAGTATCACTGTGTAACGTATTCTTTCAACTACATGAGCTGCCAGCAGTAGTGGGAGTGACTGTATTATGTTTAAGTATGTTCAGTGGCTGTAGTTAGAAGGTAGGGATAGAATTTGCAAGTGATTTACATTGTTCCTATACTGTCACTGAAACAATATTGGAAGAATTTATACAAATCGTGTTAAAAAGATGGGAATACATATGTGCATGAATTAAGTCATAGATGTAAATGGTCATGCCATAACTTCTGTATTTCAAATAGCTTGTGTTTTTCACTTTCATCACGCTAATTAAGCCCACAATAAACTTAATTTTCATCGCAAAATTATGCATTTAAATATTTTTTGATAAGTAAGTTTTAAAGTGTACTTTTTTTGCATTCTAACCATATAAATAGCCACCCATAAGCAAACATTCGCCAGTTGGCGGAATGATAAGAATAATAGGGAGTAATATGGCTCAAGCACAAATTAGCCAATGTTCAAGAAATGAGAATCATTTATACTTGTACCGATAATGCATTTCAATTTAATTTGGCATCAATGAGTGCCAAAAAATTGCATACACGACTGAACAGACAGTACATGAAAATCTTTTCTTATAATTGAAAACCTATTCAATACCTGTAACAAATATTGTTGAGTAATTCTGGTATTGTATCTATCTTTGGTTTTCATCTGCCTTCATTAGGAACTTGATGTGCTTTTGGACAGTTAATATATTATCTGAAATATATAAATGAAACCTACTAACAAACATTGAGTATTGAGATAAATCAGGTTGAAGTAGATTCAGTTAAAGTTTTGTACTCAATGTATTTTGCTAGACAGGAGATGAAACCTATTTCTTGTAACACACGCTTTAATATGTAATATTGCTTTTACAAAGAAAGAAAGAAAGAAAGAAAGAAAGAAAGAAAGGAGTTTCGAGATTGAATTTCGATTGATGTTGATTCGACACTAATCACTTCACTTTATGTGCAAAATGACGTTATTATTGAACAATAATACATTAAATATACATCACTACTCATTAACCGTACAGATGCACTCCAATTTTTGCCACCCTTAATAACAACCAAACACACATTGGTTCTGGAGCTTATTTTTTGCCCTCAATATCAAATTCATAGGAAATAACAAAAGCATGTCTTAAACAGAAAGGACTTCATCTTAGATTATGACTTGTAAAAGAAACAGAAAAAATGCTGCCTTTGAGAAGAACCGAACACAGATGGGTCAGGGACCTTAAGTTTTACGTCCTCAATCTCAACTAAGAAACTTCATCAATTTTGAATGAGTAAATCATTCTGTGTGCACGTATACGTGGGGTCACGTGGCAGCCCCACGTCGCGCATACTACGCCGCACTAACCAGCTACTTAAAGAGTCTTTTATTCCTGAAGAAAAACAACGCATCTTCAAGAAATCTGAAGCGATGGCACCCAGGCTCTATGAGTTACCGAAAATCCACAAACAGGAAGTTCCGTTGCGGCCCATCGTCAGCGCCATTGGCTCTTCTACATACTCATTATCAAAGTACCTTTGCTCCTTGCTTCGACCACACATAGGCAAGACCAATACCTTCATCAAGGATTCGGCGCATTTTATCGAAAAGCTCAAGACCTTGATCGTAAACAGGAAAATATGAGAAGGAGAAGGAGGCGGGATGCTTTACGATTGCACTTAGTACGTGTATTAGAATTAATAGCTGAATATGGAACATTTGGAATAAGGTAAATAATGACACACTTTCCCAATTTTATTGTGTAAGTTATAACTGGATAATATGTGATAATTTCCAAGATAATTTTCAATTTAAATAAAGCATGTAGATAATTGAACTTTTTTAAAATTTTCCCCTAAATTATCAGAATCGTTAGCTCATCTTTGTTTCAACGAAGGTGAAAAAATATAAATTTTTTGATTTTAATTTTTTCTAATCTTAATTCAACACACTGAAGTGTTTGAAAAATTCAGAGAAAGCAAGTTGTGAAGACATGCATATGAGAATTTTTTTATAACAATGTGGCAGAATCATCCAATTTCTTTTTTGAGTAATTTCTTTTTATACAAATTCAGTATAGTGCTTAATACAAAACTTTTGTTTTTAATGAAACATATGTTTCTCATAAAAGTTAAGTTACCTTTCTTTTAAACATTATTTCATGATTTTATTGTCCATTGTGTTACCACATTCAAATTTATAAAAAAGAAAATGTTTTTGTCATGTATTTCAATGGATCAGCAGCATATTCACAATTTACAAGCACCTTTAATATTATATATGGTACAGTATTCATGAACATCCACTAATGTACAACATTGAGTAATGAACTGTACCCAAGCACAAACTTCAGAAAGTTCAACAACCCAACTGGGAGTGCTGGCAGTGCTTGACTCATGAAGTCAAGAGTCAAGCTAGTCCCATCATTTTACATCAATTTTTTCAGTTTTATTTTTTAAATGAAAGTACAAATGCTAACATTATTTTTATCTTATTTTTGTGTTTTTAAGCTGTTCAGTATTTTAAAAAGTATAATTACAATTTCTTCATACATTTATCATGTATCTTTTATATTTCCAATAAAGAAATTTATATTATTTTTAAAAACAATTTTTGAATAGTTTTTTAATAAATTTACAATCAAAATAAAAACTTCATAGTAATAAAAAATTGTATTATATTAAAACATTGTACACGGTAGGGGTTGATATGGTGTCCGCTCTGCAAGTGTGTGGCAAGGAAGAGCCGTGACAGTCCCTGCTGTATCCGTGTGGCAACCCTGACACTCCAATGGAGTGTCCCGTTTTGAACTTCGGTGGGGAGCATGAGGATGCATTGCAATCCTCTGTATGGGTTCTAAGTACCGCCGCCTTCTTTCAAAAGGAAGACGAGACATTGTGAAAGCCGAGAAGAAAGAATCATTGATCTAAAGAATTTCTTCTTTGAAGGCTCGGATAAGCGGACTAAACAGCGTTTTGGCCCTGTGGAATGTACTGAGGAAGGTCGTACGTTTAAAAAGCGTCGCCTTTGTGCGTTTGGCCCGCGCTATCGAGTGTTCACTGATCAAAACGGCTCGAACTAGTCTTGTACTGGAACTCCAGGGCGAGTGGGAATCCACGGCGGTGCAGCGCTGTCATCTCCTACTGCCATCTTCGTTCAACCCTGGCACCCCAGTGGGGTGTCCCCTTTTTGGACTTCATGGTGGGTGGGGAGCACGGAGATCAATTACTAATCATTGTATGGATGCTCAACCACCACTCCTGCCCACTTCGCTAGGAAGAGGCGATGTATAGCTTTTTGTTAGAGAAGAGGATAAGCCGAAGAAACCACGGTTTCTTATGTCGTGCGTTGAAGAGAAAAACATTCAGTGTGAGCGAGGTTCGTCTTGCGCGAGAAATAGGAATGATACCATCTCTTTAAAGCGCACCGACGAGCAGATCGAGAAATTTAGCTAAAACTAAGCTGATTGCCGGCCTCCAGGTGGAAGTGACCACTCCACTCTTAACCTCTGTAAGGTAGTAGTCAACCACGATGATTTCGCATCTGACACCGAAGAGGAACTTCTATCCTTCTTTCAGACTCAGGGCGTAACGGAGGTATTTAGGATCAAGTAGAAGGAAAATGGTAGAGAGATCCCCACTTCTACCTTGATCCTGACTTCCAATCTCCCTTCTCTCTTAGGAGTGGTTTTTATAATCTTCAAGTGCGCCAGTATGTGCCAAACCTCCTGCGCTGCATCAAGTGTCAGAGGTTTGGCCATACTCAACAACGATGCATGGCCGAGGGACCTGTTTGCGCAAAGTGCGGAAAATCCACGCACGGTATGGATCCCTGCACATCTCCACTTCGCTGTGTTAACTGAAGGAGACCATGCGGCCAATTACAACAGGTGCCCTACCTATTTGAGGGAGAGGGAGATTCAAAAGATCAGAGTGGCTGAGAAAGTCTCCTTTCCTGAGGCGAAACCGGGATACCGTGCGAAGAACCCCGTAGATCTCAGGCGTTCATTCTCGAGTATTCTGACCAAGACGGTGAAAGCAACAACGATTTGCCAGACTTCACCTGCTAGTCGCCCAGTTGCACACTTCAGTAGCCAGCTGTATCCTGTAAATTTCTCTGAAGAGACATCGCTCCTGCAAGGTGAGAAAACAATTCCCTCCAAGTACAAAAACACCCCAAAAGCTAATCAGACGAAGTTGAAGCCCCAAGAATCCACCCAAGCCCCGCATGAAGTATGATGTCACTTCCGGCCTCTGGGCCTGACCTGGGCTTAAATTGACCGATTCTTCAACCTGACCACCTACTCCTGAATCCCGTGACTCGCTCTAAGCGATCTCCTTTGCCCTAGAGCAGTGCGTTGAGGAGGAGTTTGCCTGGAGGACACCTGCCCCTTCAGGAAGCAGAAGAGAAAAACGGAAAAGGAAAAGAAAAAGTCCCTAACTACCTGTTAAACTCTTAACTACGGTTCTCTTATCGTGGAATCTCAATAGATTTTCTTTCCGTCGGAATGAACTAAAACTTGTCCCGCTTTACGGCTTCACTTTTTTGTTTACAAGAAAACACATCTTATCCCACCACGCCCTTTGTTCTTTTGCGGTTTTATTAATTCGTAGGGGTTGATAAGCGATCACGGCTCCTGCTCACAGCGGAGTCGCTACTTTGGTTCACGACTCGCTGCTGTCTGGAGATGTCCCTGTTTAGACTGACCTTCAAACTGTGTGTGCAGGTATATCTCCCATCCATCACACTCGCTGTATGTAACATCTTTATCTCCGAGGGCAAATGGTGTCAATCAGTGACCTAGGCCTGATAAACCAATTGCCCACATCTTTCTTGATTGTTGATCATGTAAACGCCCACAGCCCTCTTTCGAGTTCTTCCCGTATTTGTCAAAGGGGTGCCGTTTTGGGATGTCGTCGAAACAACTACGAACTAATTGGTTGACACCATCTTACGAAACGGACGCATCTGGTTGTGCTCTTGCTATTTTGTGATTATCTACCATTTTTAGCGATTTGTCTGTGCATAGTGTGTTTTAACTGTGTTCATTACTTGTTGCAGGTTAGCTGAAAATATAATTCCAACCGATTTTTTTGCTATAACCAAGACAAACAAACATTACGAATTGTAAACGGACATTCAAACCTGAACGAACTTCAGATTTACGAGGTAAACATATGTCAAAACATTCACAGCTCTAGCTTATTTTCCAATATTAAATCATCAAAAGGAATTTAATTTTCAAAAGATTTTAGTGTATTTTCTGTGACAAGTGTCGATTCCGTTGTTTTAAACGTTACTAGGACGGTGTATCAAATAGTTTGAATTTGTGTTTCAAATCTTATTCTATATATCGAAGACAAACTTTCTGATAATATCTATTATCTAATTACAGTAAAGTATAATCTACTGATTGTATTAAACAGTTGCAGCTTATGTGAACGAAATTCTACGTAGCCACATTGCCAAATTTCGTAAGTAATAGCTTCAATAGATTTTGTGAGTAGCATACCTTCTCGTTTTTATATTGAATCTTACTTTTTAATTTACTGAATACACATCAATTTTACACTTTTAACATATAAAACTAGGTTCTTGTTGCTCTTATCTTAGTTTTCTTGTATTTATTTCAATTTTTATCATGTACATTAAAACGCATTCGTGACATGGCTACTGCTCGATCTACTCTTTTTACTCTCTACGCTCTCAAAGCCAACCTTCTGAAAGCCTTAACACACGCAAACAATAATTTAGATCAACATATCCGAAGGCTCGATGAGGTCGTTCTCTACACAGACGGTTGGGTACAAGTCGGCAACACCGTGAATAATACCAACCGTGCACACGTGACTGCACAGAACACACAGACACCACTTCCAGTCGCAACTCAACAAAAAATTAGTGTTTTAGATTATGAAACAGATTTTCCTCGTCTTCCTGAACCTCACCACCCTTCTCTACCATCGACAAATTCATGCACAAACCAACGCAAACAGGCTAAGAAGCGTGTCAAAACCAAAACACGCACATCCTAGCTCACTTGAAAACAAAGACATTCCCACTGAGCCTAAAAAGCAGGTACTTAATTTAGCTGACAGTCATGGCCGCCATCTGTCCTCCATTCTCAGTAGGAAGTTAATTCTCCAATTTCAGTCTCATCTATTTAAACCTAATGGGAGGTCTGCAGATGTGACTGCAGATTTGGACACCCACATGAAGACACTGACCAATCAGGACACAGTCATTATCATTGGAGGGCAGAATGACATTAACTGGGGCGGTAACTTTACACCTGAACAACATGTAAACAAATTACAATGTGCTGCCCAAAATACCACACATTGTAGTTCTGATGCCGCCTCTCTGGTACAACAGACCAACACTATGGTGCCGAGATTACACGCAAACCAACACCAAAACTGCAACTGAGAACAAATGCCACTTTTGAAATTAATTTCCTCAGCAAAAACACTTCACCGGGCATGGTCTTCACATGAACCTTGCTGGAAAACATACAGTCGGTAACAGCTTGCACACATCATCAACTCCAGTCCTACACAGTCTCCCACAAAAATCCATCCCTTTCACCTTCCTTACATTCCCCCCACCTTTATTTCGAACCCTGTTGCCCCTTCTTCTGAACCTACTCCCGTTTCTCCCATTCCCACTACCAATTCATCTACACCTGATACCCCATTTTCCTCACAACCTGTCACTGCCGGGACACACTACAACCTTCGACCACACGCTCGAGGTAAAACTGGAGTAAATACAATGGAGCAACTACAGGCAGATGCAGCAGAAAAACATTCGTGCAGGTACTTGGAAAAATAAACATTCTTCACCATAATGTCTAACTCTTCTTCAGATAAAACTGAATTGATCGAGGCAGCTCTACAGAGCGATCTAAATCAAATGGATGTTCTTTGCTTTACAGAACATTGGTTATCTCCTAATGAACTTAGCATTTTCCAAATTCCAAACTTTTACCTTGCAGGCTTTTATTGCAGAGAGAGAGAGAATCGCATAAATGTCCTATGTATGGGGGTTCATGTATTTACGTTAGAAATAATATTGATTCTATCTCCTTGGCGGAATTAAATGTGTATTCCATTGAAAATGTTTTCGAAATTTCTGTTGTACATCTTACTTTACTAAAAGTGATAATACTTTGCGTCTACAGACTTCAAACAAAGAGAGAACTGCAGATTATATTTTGTCTTAGAAAACCTGAGTATAACACTTAAGTCAGCAAGTAATCGCTTGAATCCATTGTTGTATGCGGAGATTTTAACATTGATTTTCTCTGGTCGAATCTTGTGAGAAAGAAAGTTTCAATTTAATTAATTCTTCAATTCAGACATTACAATTAATACCTACAGGGATCACACTAAACTCGAAGAAGGCAATTGATCAAATTATAATTAACAAAACTACTACTCAATATGAAGTTGAAAACACAAGATTTAGGATACAGTAACTACGATGCACAAATTTACCATTATAAGAAATGCGATCACTGACACAATAAAATAACTCTACGTATTGTTTACAAAAGTAAAATAAAATTATCTGATTACTTTATGCAGGAGTCATGGGAAGCGGTTTATAATACTGCTGATACAAAACGACAAATATAATTCTTTTTTCAACTTTCATTACATTTAACACTTGCTTTCCTCTTCAAAAAGAAAAAATAAATATATCACGGAAAAGCAATTTCTGATAACACAAGGGATTAGGATACATCTTGTAAAAACAAGGAATTCTTTTCTTTCATTTCTAAACGTCATAACGTATCTCAGAATTCCTTATCTACTTTAAAAATACAACCATTTAAGAAAAGTCATAAGGCATACAAAATCATGAAAACGATCAGGATATTTTGAACTCAAATAACGAAACAAAGCAATGTGGAATATAATAAAACGTACGACCAATCAACTAGAAACCTTTGTAGAGAATGTTGTTTTAAAATATAACGATATAAATGTGAACGGATCCGGCAACAGGCTAGTCTTTAAATCTCGAATGAGAATTACTGCCGATCTCACTATGCCCGCCACAAAATTCAAAACAGTGATGTCTACCCAAAATTTTAGATATCGATGTTCGTTTCCGAAACTTCTTCCTATGAAATTTCAAAATAATCGGTAAACTAAAAATAAATATTCGTCCGGTTTGATGAATTCGATTCTTTGTTAAAGACCTGTGCGTATGACCTCCGTGAAGTTGGCCCGAAAAATCAGCGATTTCAACCAAACTTGTATATCGTTTGCCTTGCGGGTTTGTCCACCAAAACTTTAGTTTGGCATTTTAAACCCCCAAATTAACATTTCTTTGGAGAGAATTACATTTCTGTTTTTAATCATATTGTAATTGGCATTCATAAGCTGGCATTCATATTGTAATGTTTTATTCCTAGTGGTGGGTTATTCCAATATTGAATGTTTTTGTTGACTGAACAAAAAAGGTTCTTGTCAAACTGTTTTTTGACGTGAAAAGAGGTTCATTTTATAAATTTGTTTTTTTTTTTTGTTCAAGTGTACTATTGGTCAGGTGGTTTATGTGTGTGTGTGTGTGTATATAATATAATATATATATATATATATATATATATATATATATATATGGATGTCCCAGTAAAATCACTCTTTTTTTCTGACGCATACTCTCTTAATTTTTTGTTTGATATCAAAACAATTGTAAATTAAATTTTTGTATACCTAGGACCATGGCAACCCATGCCTACTTACGTCGAAACTTGTCGGTACTTGCAGACTGATCCTAACGCGAGCTTCCCAATCGACCTGCTAGTAATTATTCACTATTTTGTAAGTAAACGCATGTTTTTTTAATAGTCAACATGTCGGTGGAATCACAGTTATAAAAAGGGTATATTTTTAATACGAAACGTGAAACGTCAAATAATGGGTTCAAAATGTTTCTAAAAAACTGACTGATGAAAGAGGAAAGGGCATGCCTTGCAAGTATTGAGGAAGAAAAGCGGTCTCATGTCTACGCGCTAACAGCATCTTACGAACCGTTAAAAAAAACTATTCGTTTTCTCATTCTAATGAAAATATGGCTTTGCAAGCAGATTTGCCAACACCGATCAGGAGGACACGATCTGGACAACATCCGAGTGGAAATATTTCATTATTCCAAAATTAGTAGCAGCGCTTGATCAAGAAACTAACCTAAATATGAGAGATTCCGTGTTTATTCCTGGAGTTACTATTGAAGCACTTGGATATAATATTGACGAATTTTCAATAAGTAAGTACTCAATTCAAAGAATTCGTACGAATAAACGAAACGACCGTACAGAAGTCAGAAAGGTTGATTTAAAAAATGAGATACCAGATGTGACTGTTCACTGGATGGACATGGAGATGGAAAACCATTGCTTGATGCACGGAAATCAAACGCCTTCCGAACCTTATTTAATATGGAAATAAAGATCAACTTATTGGTGTATCGAGTGCGATGGTGTACCGATGACATTACCACTATCCGTTGTAAAAGTTTGAAGAAGAAATTTGGATTCATTATTGAGAAAATAACGTTTGAGCCTTTTTGAACATGCGGAATTTTGAGATTATTTTCACAGAAAACTGTCGAGTTATCGAGACACTTTATTTGACATTATTGTACTCATTGTACCATGTACTCATAAATACACCAACGTGAAGAAATTGCCTATAATGTAAATATTACTTACGCGAGAGACAAGTAAAAAAACAAACATTTTTGTGATTTTGAAAAAAAAAGAATAGAGCAATATGGCGTTTATTTCATCTTATACAGTGCATTTAGCACTATCCAAACCAAAAATTAAAAGAAAGAATTTGGTGTCGTTTTTGACAAAATCATGTTTTAATTTTAAAATTCAAATTTTACGATATTGCAGAAAACTACTAAATTTTGAAAATTTACATAACTTAATGAAAGATTAACATCGACAAATAATGCACAAAAACCCAAAGTAAAACAGGCTAGAAGGGTCAACACAAAACACGAAAGCTGCATCCTAGCTCACTTGAAACAAAGATATTTACTGAGCTTAAAAAAATTTATTTTTGCTGACATATAACTCATATTTTCCATTTTCAATGGGAAATTCCCCCAACTTCTCAGCCTCATCTATTTTTAAACCTAACGAGGTTTGCAAATTTACTGCGAGTTGACAACACTGAAGACACTGATTAATCAGGACAGTCATTGGGGGTCATAGGGGGGCAGAATGACATTAACGACGTGTTTTGAACAACAGCAAACAAATTACAATAATATAGCAAAATACTAACAATGTAGTCTCGACTCTCTGTCCTTCTGGTACAACAAACCTTTTTATGCAGCAGATTACTTCGTAAACAATTAAAACTACCTTCAGGAGAACAAATATCACACTTTTGAAGTGTTTCCTCTCAACAAAACCTTCCACCAGCATAGTCTTCCGCGAACCTTACATGGAAAACATGCAGTCAGTAACAAGCATTGCATCATCGCTCAGTCCCGCGGTCTCATAATCCGATCCTTTCACCTTCATTGGGTTTAGTGATCAAATTATGATGCTCAAAACAATTTACTACTCGATATGAAGTTGGAAACAAAGATTTGGGATACATTGACCGCGATGCTGCGTTCTTACCATTATAAAGTACGAACATGACGCAATAAAAATTACATGTATGAGCAGATGGGTTTACAAAGTAAATAAAATTATTAATTGATTCACTGTGCATAAGTCATGGGACTATATTATAATGCTATTTGTAATTTTTTTTTTTTTCAGCATATATTCCACTTTAACACTGCTTTCATCTTAGAAAATTAAATATTTAAATCAATTCTTACTGGATAACACAAAGGTTTTAGGACATCTTGCAATTCTTTGAAGAAGTGCTCTTTCATTTCTAAACAATCATAGCAACGTATCTCAAATTTATCACCTCTTAAAAATATTAATTCATTGTTGAAAAAGTCATGTTAATAGACTTCAACATTTCATAATCACTCTCATAAAGTATTTAAGTGGAGGATTGATGACAGAGGTGTAATGCAAACAGATCGCATTTAGGATATTCATTGATCAATCTAACTTTGTGTCATATTATCTATAATAAATGACTTAATATATTTTTCTTAGATATATAATATCTGGAACTAACAATCTACTATATCATAATCCCTCCCTATTAACAGTATACTAACAAAATATAGGGAGGTACAACAACAAAAATATCTATAAGTTAAAGGGTTTTCCAAAGAAGTGTCTCAAACATAACAGAATTAAACAAAGTCTGTAAGACTTCCATATAAATATGTGCCATTTTACACTCTACTTTAAATCATTACTATCATTTAAAGCAAACATAATAGATATTTAGTTAGTAGCTGAAATATATCTACAGATACAAATGGATTAACTAATACAAATATTATTCTTGAGAGACATAGGACAATCCACAGGTTATCATTCAACAAATCTTCAACTAACAATACTCACCATTGCTTTTCAATGTTTAATTATCTTCATAAAATCAATGATAATAAATAACCTTCAAAACTAAATGGCTTTCAGTTTGTGTATTGTCCATACAAGAATCTAGTTTACTTTAATATATTCTGTAGTTATTAACCATGTACCTCTGCAAGTGTGATTCATTGTATCCTTCATGTTTAGTATTGTGTACATTAATGTATAAATAATGTTATAATTATATTTATATACACAGCATGTGATAATGGTCCTCATAACAAATATACATATTACATTGTATAACTCAAATAAGCTCCAATAATATAAAAGAGCTAATAGTGTACTATGATATTCAAACCTGTATTACTGTAATTGAATGGTGCATGTAAGCAATAGTTGTTGGGATTTAATAATTTACTTGGTATCATTACCACTTATTTAATTGTAATATTTATTTGTAATATAAAATAATATTTAATTGTAATATTTAAAGCATAGATTTTTTTAAGAAAAAATCAATTTCAAATTTAAACACTTGTAACTGAAATTTAGTTTGCTCTTCTCAATTCTTTTGCATGAAATTAGATTTATTATGTATTTGTGTCTTTCTCAAGTCAAAGATGACATGTTTTAGAATTTAGGTTTGAAAAAACACTTTTAGATTTAGATAAAATATTAATATAAAATCTGATGATATGAATATCAATGCATAAACCTTTTCTTTAGACTATTTACTATTAAGAGAAATTATATTTCTTATATTTGAATGACTTTTCATAGGATTTCATCTTTTTCAAGTTTGTTCAAAATGCTCAAATTTTACAATTAAAACAAAAGATTGAAAGGTGGCTTAATGCACTAAATATATGCTAACTTTTGTATATCAAATTGAAGAAATCAAAATTTAACTAGACCAATCAGAGGGTCATACTTTTCTCAGCCGATTTCATGCAGGATGTCCCATATGTCTTAAATATAACTAACTAGTCAGTAGAACCTTTATTCTTTACTCATTTGTCTTTTTCTTTACTTTATTTTTTTATTTGTATAGATGTGCATGCACATAACTTTTCCACCTCTGTCAACATGGACTTTGCATTCAGACCCTCTTTTGATCACTAGACTTGTTTTTCGGTGAAACAAGATGAGGTTAAATGGGCCTCGTTGTTAAAATTACCTGGAAGTAAATGCTTGAAATATTTATATTTAGGTCCTGATCATTTTGTCCAGCTGATGTGACCAGGGCCTTCAACAGAACATTGTGTTTCAGCGATGCATATTTAAGAAACATATTTCACTTTATTTTATGTGAGAGTAAAGTTCCCAATCTTTGTTTGAAACTCTCTTACGTTTGAAATTTGAGTCAATTAAGTTTTGCCATGGAGACAAGTTACAGCATTGTCATTCTTCATTCAAATTAGATGACATTTGCAAAATTTTGTATTTAGAGCTAAGTATTGACGATACTGTTACCATACATCCCAAATACTGATGGTAAGGTTAAAAAAAGTAATTGGAATTTATTCTAAAACATATTGTTAAACTGAATGAAAACATGGGCAATTTAATGCAACTTTAAGATTTATGAGGTCACATCATGTTTACATTTCTTAAAATGGTTTTGAAGTGAGGATTCGAATTTTGATATCTGCATTAAAACTTTTTTGTTATTAAAGAATTCGAGGGTAATTTATAATATTAAATTACTTTTATTTAAAAACGTATTTCCTTTAATGTATTTAAAAAACTATAAGTACTTATTTTTTGGGAAACATACTAGTGCTTTGCTCAACTAGTTTTCCACTCAAAGACTAAAACAGACAATCTTCACATGGCAATGTTTATCAGTTAATCTTGATCTGTGAAGTCATTATATTCATTTCCCATTGAAACTACTGTAATTGTGGTTGATGTCTCTTATCCTTGATCATTCCAGTTGTATCAAAAGTATCATTTTCAAGTTCAAAGGAAAAGTTGTTTTATTTTAATTTTTTTATTTATTTTATTTATTTATTTATTTTTTTAACTTTCTGATATCATTATAGTATAGTTTATCATATCTTTTTCAATTTTACAACAATCTTGTGGAAATTAACGAGTTTGATTTTGTGCTTTAACTACTCACTCTAGGAAAATACATCAAACGTTACTTTGTTGATGATTTTTAAGCAAAGTCAGTGTTTGTGCATAACAAAATATTGCTTTTGTATATTCAATGAATTGATCCTTGCTTTGCAATGTAATGTGATTAGTCAGATGACCTGTACTGTTTATTAAAAATGTCGATCTTTTACCACAAAGGATCTTTTGTAATTGATATATTTTCCTTTTTTTTTTTTCAATCTTTCATTTCAAGAATACAATAATTATTTCCTCCCAATTTGATTTGGTATATTTTGTGAAAGAACAGTAAAACTACGTGATGTCTAGGAGATAAGTACAATATGCTAGTTTTCTTGAGATCCAATCTTCCCCACCTTTAACCCAAAATAAAAAGAATAAAAAGTACCAACATAGCAAGGTTAGCAACATTTGAAAATTACATATTTTCACTCCAGAATTGTAGAAAACTTATTTCCATCGTAAACTAACTACAGATTTGATTTTATATTACTGCTAACAAAATAACAACTCACACTCCTGGTTGTTCTGTGACCACAACTAGCAAAAGATCTCATCAAGACATGCACATAGTGAAGCTTTTATTTATGTGCTTTGTAACTGCTCCACTTAGGAAAATTCAAAGTTTGTTTTGTTCGCTTTGTAAACAAAGTTTGTTTTTGTACAAAACTTAGTATTGCAGTGTACATATTCATTCAGATTTTTTTTGATAGATAGATATAGATAGATAGATAGACAGATAGATATGATATAGATATATATAGATATAGTTATAGTTATAGATATAGATATAGTATAGTTATAGATATAGTTATAGATATAGATATAGATATAGATATAGTTATAGATAAAAGATAAATAAAGTGGATGAGTGATGAAGTTCTTCATTACTTTGGACTACAACCAACAAACTTATGTGTAATGAAGATCTTCAAACTCAGATTCTAAATCTTAAAGAAATTACGTAAATTGTCGGTGGTTAAGTGTTCTTTATAAAAATGTAAAGTATAATGTTCTTTAAAAGAAAAGTATAATGAACATTTCATTATTGTGGCACAAGCCATATTTCCATTTCAAGCATTTTCTAGCAGCCATGCACCATGCGATCTGTCTCGTCGTCCTGCAGAGATATGTGTCCGCTTGCTCCTCCCCAGGGTAGGCATGCCCGGCGCTGCCTCGCTTCACACTGTATGGTGAGAAAGGCCTGTATAAGCGTAGAAGAGTAGCTCAGCTGTGCCAATACTTGAGTGCACGTAGTCCAGCAATTGCTTCCTACCTGCCCACTTGGGAGACTGATTTCTCGCATGCAAGCTGTGTAGCACTTGTGTTTACTATTTTGTTGAGTTAACAAGCTAAGTGTAATTATTATGTAGGAAATATTTATTTTAAAGTAGTTTGCTGTGGATTATTAGTGTTACTTGATTTTTTTTTTATATTTCATTCTGATTTTATATTAATATTATGACATACAGTGAATGAACAATTTTTAGTCTTAACAATGTGAAGAAGAGATTTTGAATGGTCGACCTATCCTTGTATCTGTACATCATGCTGGTGAGAAAATTCAATCGGTAGTATGATTCCCCTGATGGCAGACAGGTAGTAAAGTTAAAGTTGAGCTCTATTGGTCATATGTTTATAGTCAATTAAGAGAGTACTTATACTAGGGATGGATATTTTGACATAAAAATTTATAAAAATGTAAAGTGTAATGTTCTTTAAAGAAAAGTATAATGAACATTTCATTATCGTACGCCATACTAATAATACTACTTACTAGGTTTTGGGATATTCCCTGTTCCGACTTCATAACATCATCTCTGTAGTGGATGGCGATGTCTGTTTCTCTTGGTGTGTGCAGAAAAGCACGTCAGGATATCCTTTCATAGACAGTCATCCCAAGAGCTTACTCACAGTGATCTGTATTCATTTATTTTTCATTGTTAGAAAGTGTGTTAAGTTCTTGTCTTATATCTTCATTTTTATTTTATCCATTAGGTGCAGTGTTTACTCTCCAGAGGAATTTCATTTCAGGGGCTTGTATCTTCATTTTACCATGTTTTCTTATTGTCCATGATTCATACCTATAAAGCATTCGTGATACTCCCATGATTTTATAAAATTTTAACAAAAAGCTATACAAAACATTAAATGTCAAATGATCACATGCAATTCTGTGAATCTTTTCACTTCCAAGCATGTTTCTTTTCACTTCAAGTGTTTAGCTTGGAAAAAATTGAATCTGATTTCTGAATTATTGTCAGACAACACAAACTCGCAACTATTTTAGAATCTGAATATCTTGAAATACATCTGCGCATGCTTCATGGAAATAACGCTTTAGTATAATGTAATGATATCAGTGAGACAATGTTTTGAATATATTGAATAAAATTACAAAAATTGGATTCAGGTGGGTATGGCTGCTATGCCCTTTCCCGGGATCGCACTGTTCAGTAATCTGTTTTGCCTACCCCGAACATTTGTTCACGAGTTGCCACTGAACATTGATAGAGTAAACAGAGAAAACCTCTGAGTGGTCATGAAGAAATGAAAGGAAGGACTATGGTGGATTCTTTCACTTCTGTAAGATAGACAAGAATCCATGGTAAAGTGGAGGAATGAATAGAATCAATAAAATAATAATAATGATAATAATTTTATTTTCCTTACAAGTGCCCTTTGTCTGGTGTAAGTTAAAACCCAAAAATTTTAAACAATTTTCCCAAAATGAAATTAAAATGGTCATACCCCGATTATTAAATATCAAGTTAAAAAATGCAAATTTTCCCCAGTTTTGCCCCAATAAAAAAATTTTTTAAAAAAAATTACAATTATAAAATACCAATTAAAATAAAATATTTAAAAATCCAAACTTTTTTCTTAATATATGATTTTGCCCTTGTCAATATTGGCAAATTGCATTAATTATTGCCCCTTTTTAAAATTTATTTTTAAACCGTTTGCTCCCAAAAACAATTTTTTTGACATTTTTTTTAAAATTTAGTAAAAAGGTGTTGAAACGTTCGGGTGGCTTTTTCCAATCTTGTATTTTTTCTATTACAAAAAAAACTCTCTGTCATCTTTCGTTCTTTTTTTTAAAAAATTGGGAAAAAAAGCAACAAAAAATTTTGAAAGGGAATAAAAAACTTTTTTAGGGAAACGAGGGCCTTTCAACCCTTTCCCTTGAATTTTTTTTGGCGGCTTTTTCTCAAATATGCTTTATTCTTTTTGCCAGCATTTTTGCTTCCTTTGCCTTTTCTTTTACCCCCCAAAATAGTTTTAAAGTTTTATTTTTTAATTTGTTTACACAAACTTGGCCCCCGTTTCAAAACCCCCCTTGCTCTGGATGTCTCGTAGTTTTGGGTCAGGCCCCCAAAAGCCCCCTCAGCAGGACCGGCGACCCCCGGCTCGGAACAGTTTGACGGGGAAAGAAAAAAAAAAAAAAAAAAAGTTTTCCCTTCCTCACGCAGGGTGTCGTTGAAGTGGTCTTTTTTCTTTTTTTTTTTCAGGTAGCTTCGACATCCCTTTCCCGGGTTAAATTTCCTCCCGGGAATTTTGGCCCCCAGATGCCCCCAATTTTTCCCTTTACATCACGGGTGGACATTTAAAATACCGGGGGGAAAGGCAGGGGCAAAAATTCGGTGGGCTCCCGTTGTTCTGCCCCCATTAAGCCCACAAAGTTAGGCTAAATTTTCCGACACTGGTTAAATTTGCCCCAACCAGGCACCCTTTTTAAAATAAGCAAAATTTACTGGACGTCGTCTAAAAAAAATTTCGTTTTTTCGATTTTGTGACATTGGCCCCTTTTTTTAAAAATAAATTCATACGATCCCTTTTTTAAAAATTTTCCCAAAAAAAATTTAAAATTTTCCCTTTTTTCCCAAATTAAAAAAAAAGGGCTTATGCGCGATGGCGCCCTTTCCAAATCCCGCCTTGTCAACCCTTTAAATCGGATGAATGGGCCGAAATGAATTTTCGGAAAAACCATACCTGAGGGCCCCCTCCCCCCCCGTCACCAAAACCCGCCTGGGCCCGGGACGAACAAAAAACCCCGGCCGCCTGCGGCCCCGGGAGCCGAATTTTCAGACAGGAAAATGGGCGGTCAGCCCCTTTTCCTCAATATTTTTTTCTTCCGTGTCAAAATGGTGATGTTAAACACCAAACGGTCTCTATCATTTTAAAATAGTCGTAAAAAACCCTTATCTTGTTCTTTTTCCTCTTAAAAATACCATCAAAAAATTTTTTTGGGCTTATAAAAATATGTTTTCCGATTTAAACTGATTTAAAAAAAATGGAATTTTTTTAAATATCACCAATTTCATGCCATAACATCTTTTTTGAGTTTTTTTTAAGATTTTTGTTATCATTTTCTCCAGAAAGTATGGGGCCGAGATTCGTACAAGCCTTTTTTTGCGATCGTTTTTAACCCAAACGGCTTTTTGTCTTCTTGATAAAATTTCACCTGATAAATCTTTTTCCCCGTAAAATCAGGGAATAAATTTTAAAATTTTTTCTTTGTTGTTAATTTTTTAAAACTATTTCCCGACAAATTGTAATCGGATAAAACTCTTTTAGGCCCCTTTTAAAAATAAAAGTGGATAAATCCTCTTTAAATTTAATTCTTCTTTAACTCTTAGTCTAAAAAAAAATACAATACATGTGCCCTTGATCCAAAAATCTTTGACCCCAAAAACATGCCCCTTCCGTTTGGGGATAACCCAAACCCTTAAAACCCTCAATTTCTTATTGTTTTCCCAATCTGCCTGAGAGAACTCGCCCCGGGGTTTTAAAAACGGATTTTTTAATTTTTGGGCCCTTTTTTAAGCCTCAAAATCTTTTTCCAAAATCTTCTCAAATTTAAAATTTGTTTAATTTTGGCCTCTTTTTCTTACAGTTGAAAAGAAAATTTTTAATTTGGTGTTTTTTACCATTGAAAAATTCAACAAATAATTTTGGAAATCTTTTTAACTTTTATTATGATTTTTTTTCCTTCAAATCTGTTAATAAAATCTAAAAATAAATAAAGTTTATTTTTAAACTTTTGTAGTTTTGGTGAAATTTTGGGGAGATAAAACCAATTAAAAAATTGAATTTTTCTCAAAAAATCCAATTTTTTTTTAAAAAGAGATAAAAAATTTGATGGTGTCTCTTTTTCCACCCCCAAAATACCTTTTGAAAAAAGTCGAAAGTTGTTGAAAAACCAAAAAATTTTAAAATTTAAATTTTAAAATAAATTGTGTATTTTAAAAAAATCCCCAAAACCCAAAAATTTTTTTCCCCATGGAGAAGGACGCAAAAAATTACTTTTCTTGAACTCTATAAATTTTCAAAAACCAAATTTAAAAATAATGCCAAGAAAGTTGTGATGTCGTATCACCCTTCTTTTTTTTAAAATTATTTTTGAATATTTTTTGTGTGAAATTATTTCAAATTATTTTAAAAATTTTTTAAGTTACTTCAAATTAAATTTGAAAATTTCCCCATATTGCAAAAAATCGATTTTATATTTTTTTTAGTTTTTTCCCTTATGTATTTATGTCCATATTTTGCAATTTCATTCTAAAAATTTTCCCGGACTTATCGTGGCATTTTATTAGTACCATGAAGCTGGGAACTGAGATTATTCCCTCTGATCCTATAGTTTATAGAGAGGTTGAGCAATTTTAAAAATCTTGTCTTTAAAATATATTTTTGTTTTTAAAACTCTTTTTTTGATTTTTTTGGCATATCTTTTAAAATATATTTAAAAAATAAAAAGTTTTTTAAAAAAAATACTTTAAATACTTAAATACAAATAAAAGAGAAGATAAAAAAGGATAGTTTTTTTTTCTTTGAATCTGCTGGTAAAACAGCGACCAAAAAAAGTTTGAATCCATTAAAAAAAAGGTATTTTCATCCTTTTAAATCCCTTTATTGTCTTATATTAAATCCTCAAATTGGACTCTTTCCTTATGGACGTCAATAAACTTTTAAAAGTATTTTCAATGAAAAACAATGTTTTAAATTTTTCATCTTGAAAAATAAGTTCTTTAGTTAATAATATCTACAAAATTTTTTAATCAAATATACTTTCATAATTGTTATTAATTTTTAATTTAAAAATTTTTTTTATTTTCTCCCACACACACACTAGTTTAATGGTAAAACGCAATAGTTCCCCTAATTCTTATAGGGAAAAATAAAAATCTCCTTGGTCTTTTTAAATTTTCCCCCCACGGGAAACTATCCGCCCTTTTCCCCTGCGCGGGCGATAAATTTCCCTGGTGTAACCCGCAGCCCCCAAAAACGCGGCGAGATGTGTGAAGGTCGAAAAGCCCTTTATCAGAACGGCTTTGTACGGGGTGCGCCCCTTCTGGAAAAGGGTGACTTGAGGTGCCCTGGCGGCACTGGGCTTGGATCCCAGGAGCCCCGGTGGGGGAAAACTTTCCCAAAAGGGACATGTCACTTTTTTTTTTCAAAAGGCCAAAATTTTATTCTAAAATTGTGCAGATGTTTTTTTTGTCCCCAATTTTCGGGTTATGTAAAAATTATATTTTACCTAAATATTATTATTATTTTTTAAAATTTTTAAACCCCATTTAAAGAAAACAACATTTTTTCCAACGGGAAAAAAAGGCCTTTTAACATCACGGAAAAAAGTGTTTGGGGAGAAGTTAAATACTTATAATTACAATAACAAATTCTGGATGAAAGAAAAAAAAAAGAGGAAAAATTTTTTAAAAAAACCCAAAGGAAAATTCCCAAAAATTCAAAAAATATACGGAATATCAGGGGGTTGATTTCAAAAATTTTAGGTCGGAAACCCAATAAAAATGATTTTTAAATTTTAAAAAAAATTATATTTTAAAATATAATGTAATGGCGGGGAATGAATAAAGGAGGTGGAAGCCATTCCCTTTTAAATAAGCCTACGTAGACCAAAATCAAATAATCAGAAAGGTTTTTTTAACCCTGTTGGGGTGGGTGTAAAGCTGAACTTTGAGATAGGCCGAAAAAAAAAATCCCTTTTGGTATGGACACGGAAAAAATAAAAAACATTAAATGGGGGGCCAAAAGATAAACCCAAAAATTTTTGACAAAAAAAACAGAACTTTCTCTAAACCCAAAAAAAATAAAAATTTTTGGACAAAATTTTGGGGTGGAAAAAAACCCTAAAAAAGGATTTTGCTTGGAATGATAGAATAAAACGGAAAAAAAGGGTGAAAGTGGCATAGTGTGACTAATCCCAAAATATCACAAAAAAAGGGAAAAGGCGGTTCGAGTCAGTGAGCAATGAGAAAAAATTCTCCCACCCTATTCCGGAATATCAAGATAGGTCCCCCCAAAATTGGGTTGCGATCTATGTTCTGGGACTATTTCTCCGCGTTGAGACCCCGCGAAAATTGGGACCTGCAGATAAAGGGAGATGCCCCGTGCTTGACCCAAGACTGGGGGGAAAAAAATGAAAATCATTTGCACTAACAATTGTTTGATACCCTCAGTCTTTTAGCCATACATTCTGCCATTATTAGGAAGAAACCGCTGAATTATCCCCGTCCCCCCGGTTTTGGATAAAAAAAAGCGAAGGAAAATCCAATAAGAAACCAAATATCTGTTCAAAATTAAAAATTCCCAAAAACCCGGTTTGAAACATCGACCAAGTTCTTTCGGATGATTTTGTTTTGACGGTGGCCTAAATTTTTAATTTATAATTAAAGATTTGGGGCAAAAAAGGGAAAACAAATAAAAAAAAGCAAAAAACCACCCCGAAAACTATCATGGGGCTTATGGGTAGTCCCTTCCTCCCAAAAGGGTACAGGAAGGTGGGCGAGAACACCCTAGGGTTTCGTTGGCCCTTTTCTCCAAAAACAGTAGGACATACTGGGAAAAGCCAAAAAAAAGGGGGCATTTTTTGGGCTGAAGAATCCCCTTTGGGTGAGGGTTTTAAAACCCATTCCTTTTTTTCGAAAACTGATTTACGGGGGAATAAAGCAATTTATTTCATATTTTGACTTTTTATAAAATTGTGATTATGGTTCTTTTTATTTCCCAACAATCAAAAAACATCGAAAAAATAAACATCCGGGTTTTATAAATGTTTCCTTTTTTCAAAATATTTTGTTTACTACAAAATCAATGTTTTAAAAAATCAGCAAACAAATGGATCCCCATTCTCAAAAACCCTTTGATAAAGGGTCATGATTTAAATTTCATTCGATTCCCCAAATGAAAGGTTTTTCAGGGCTGGTTTTACGTTTTTCTAATATTATAAATCTTATAAATTAATTCAACCCGAAATTTAAAAATTTTTTAAAAGCGTTACGTGTTTGAAAAATGGTATCTTAAGTAGAAATGTAAAAAATTAAGGGGTTTAAATTATAAAAAAATTTATCCCCATATAGACGGATTTCCTCTTCATGTGATGTTTTCCCGTCTAAGGTTAAGTTATATTCTTTCTTGACAATTTTAAACATTTAAAAAAAATATAAAAATTTTACAATCAATGTTTTAAACATCCCTTTTACTTTCTATTTTGTTTTTATCAAAAAGGGCCAGGGGAAATTCTTTTTTCCCAAACTTAAGTTTATAAAAAAGAATCATTTATATAATTTTAAAAACTAAATGGGTGGGGCATGTCCCAAATTTTTAAAATTTTTTTTTAATGTTTATTTACGAGTTGGATTGGATCCCTCTTGCCGCCTTTTTTAAATTCTTTAATTTTTTCGAAGGGAGCTTTTTTAAAATTTTGGGGAAAAAAGATTCATCAAGGGGAAAATCTATCCCCAAGGGGGAAAAAAACGGTTTGAATCAAAAACAGTCCGGATAAAAAAGCTCGTGCAGTAATTTCGCCCCCATACTTTCTTGTGAGGAATGTGGGAAGATCTTAAGTAAAATGTATGTAAAAAAAGATGTTGGAATGGAATTGGTGATATCCACCAAATTGGTTCCAACTTTTTTAAATCAGTTTCCCAAATCGGGAAACGATATTTTGGGACCGCCTCAAATAATTGTTTTTATGGTATTCGAAAGGGAAAACGGAAATATGTGAACAAGATATATAAGTTTTTTCGACTATTACAAGATATGGACCTTTTGGTTTTTTGGATCCTGGTTTTACGTGAAAAATTTTTGGGGGAAAGGACTGGCTTGGGGTTGCCTGTCTAAGTTCGGCCTCCCTTCCGCAGGCGGGCCAATTTAGTCTTCTCCGCGTCAAAGGGGGGTCCAGGGGTCGCAGGAAAAAAAGGGGGGGCGTCGGAACTTGAAAAAACTTTGCCCTCCTTTCATCCCATTGGGATGATTGGCCCGGCGTTGGATTCAGGGGCCCTCGCCATCGCGCTTTGCCCACATTTTAATTCCTTCCCCCAACTATGGAAAAAGTTTTCCAAAAAATTTTTTAAAAACTTTTTTTAAAAAACGGGATCATGGGGTGAAATTTTATTTTAAAATTCAATGCGGTTACAGATTAATCGGACAATTTTTTTCGGGGTTTCGATCTGTAAATTCCTTTTGATAGTGCTGCGATCTAATATTTTTCCCATAAAAATTTTCGATTTCATTTTTAAACAATTCGAGACTCAGGGGTTCCAGGTTGGGGGGGGGGACCCGGAACCCCGGGGTCTTTGTGGTCAAAAACCCCGGCCGAAAAGGGTAAAGGGGCCCGACTGGCTACGACGGACGGCGAATTAAATTTTTAAACGGAGGATTCTCAAAAAAAAATAAAAACACATTTTGGGGGATTCTCCCCGGGGCAAAGCGCTCAAAGTCCCTTAAAAACGGGGACGCGTTACCCTCAATGTGATCAACAAAATTAAAAAAAATATATGTATATATATATATATATATATATATATATAATTTTATATATATAATTTCCTTCCATATAGTAATCAACATTTTTTAAAACAGTTTCCCCTGGGGGTCAAAATAATTCAGCAAAAAATAAAATAAAAAAAAATAATCGAAAAATGAGTCTGCGAATGCTGATTTTTAATCTTGATCACATGGTCATTTTTAATTTTCCCCCTGTATTTTAATTAATTCAATTTAAGGGAGTCCAAAAGTTTTAAAGGGGTTTTTTTTAAAACAAATATTCTAAAAAAAATTCCCTAAAAAATATTTCTTTGTGTATTTCTGATTCCTTTTTTTCTCTCTATCTTTGTTTTTATTAAAATTTTTGTTATTCCTTTTTTAAACTTGCTGTTGTTGTCTTTTTTAAATTATTTCCCAATATTTTATTTAATTTTACCCTCGGTTCAATATTTTCTTTTAAACATATTTAATTTGAATGTTTTTCCCCTTTTTTATAGTTCTTGGATTTATGTTTCAAATATTTTATATTATTTTTTTTTCTTTTTTTTTTTCATAATTTCATGTCTATTTGTGTTTTTTTAATTTTTAATACTTTCATTTAAACAATATCATTTAAAATTTTTTTTTCATTTTTTTATGTAAATATTTTTGTTTACACTGGAGGATGCATATAAATATTTTTAAAACATTTTTTTTGCAATTATGGAAAAAAACTTTTTTAAAAATTTTTATTGGTTTTCAAAAAAAAAAGGGTCATAAATGTTAAATTTAAATCCATTTTTGATTATGGGCACAGTACCAAAAAAATGATGGGAGAAAAAATTTGTTTTTTAAAAAAAAAGCAATAATTTAGTTTTTATTTTTTTCTGATTATTTTTTGAAGTTTTTTTTTCATAATTTTTTTTAATTTTTAAAAAAATCACTTTTAAAATTTTTTTAAAAAGAAATATAATAAACAAAAATAAAAAATTTTTAAATTTGGAAAAATTTTCTTTAATTCTTGATTGCTTTAATTCACTTAAAAAGATTTTTACCAAACATTCCAAAAAACAATAAACAAAACAAACATTTAAAAAAAAGTTCAATATGTTATATGTTTTTAACTTTATTTGATGGAAAATGATTTTGGGTAAGTAAATAGAGACCCTTGGTTTTGGTTTTTTTGGGCAATTAAATCATCCCTATTTTTATCTCATTCCCAAACCTCTTAGAAAGAAAAATAATTATGGGGTTTAAAACAAGTAAATATTTTCTGTTTTCAAGGCCCCCTGGAAAAGAAATTTTAAAACCCATTCCCCAAATAATTTCTTTTACAGTTGAAAATGAAACTTAAAACCAAAGTTTAAAATTTGTTTAAACGATTCTCAAAACAGGGGGCAGTGTGTAGGGGGCTTGCATTTTACACCCCAGCCAGAACTAGTCTCTGTTACTCATTCTTTTTCATAAACTAATCTTGGTTTGGGGCCCCCTAATATCGATTTTCCAATTTGTCGGGTTGATGGGTGGGCCATGGTAAATAACATAATAATTGTTATTTCCCCCATGGCTTCCCCATAACTCGTATAAGATATTTGTGGATTCACAAATTTTAAAAAAAACTTTGGGGTTTTAAAGAGTAAGATCCATTCTTGTTATAATCAATCGGGGAAAAATTCTGTCAATGAAAGGTTCCCATTCTTTTAAACATTTAATCAATGGGAATAAATTTTATCTTTTTGTAATTCATGTTAAAATTTTGGTAAAAATTTTACCGAAGTATGCCCGGTTTTTTTCGTGGGGCTGGGGTATTCCAAAATGGAATTCGCACGGCTTTAGTCATTCTTAGCAGCCGCTGGAGTGACTTGATGTAACCTGCGTGATGCGGTCGCGATCATGCGACAGTTGCGCTAAATATCCGACAGCGATTCGTGACTCTAGCGCCATTGTGGTGCTTTGAGGATATTACGAGCCCCCTTCCGGTTCTTCCGTTCCACGCGTTCGGTTTCCCGGTTCTGTTCATTCCTCTTTGTCAGCATATCGTTTACGGTGGTAGGAGACCCCATTCAAATTTCAGGCCCATTCATTTATCTTTCGTCGGCGCGTTGTTCACCACGTCTCGTCGTATTGTTAATGGTCGCTTTTGTTGTTTACGTCCGTTTTTTCGCCTTTTGCCCAGTGCATTTAGTGATTTACTCGTGTTTGTTAGTGAATATTATTGGTTAATTTCTTTAGTTTAGTTTGTATTTGCTTTGGCTTTTATTAGTTTGTTTTTAATTGGTGGTTTGGTGTTTAGTGGTTTAATTGCTGGGTTTAATTTAATTGGTAGAAATGGAATCCGTGTGCCTGATATGCGACAAAGTTTTCCAGCAACTCCAAACATTTGTATTGTTCAGATATAGTTGATGCCTCCTTTCCTTTTGTATTATATTCATTCCAAATTTTGCACTTTTATTAGTGGTTTTTACTTCGATCAAACTGGCCATTGGTTTTGCTGATTCAATGATAATTCCTAATTCAATTTTTATTTTGTCTTTCTAATTTTAATTCAAACATTTATTTGTTCAGATATAAGTTGATCCAGTCGCTTTCCTTTTGTATTATATTCATTCCTAATTTGCACTTTTTTTAAATTTGGTTTTACGATGAACTGCCATTGGTTTGTGATTCAATGTTAAAATTCCTAATTTAACAATATTATTTATTGTCTTGTAACATAATTCAAACATTTTCTATTCACTGAATTTGATGCAATCAATTTTATGTATTTTTGTTTTTTTTCTGTATTACACATATTTCTAAATTTGCACAGTTATTGTTTTTTTTAATTTAATAAAACTATTGGCACTTTCACCCTCTAATGTTTCAAAATTTTTATTTTCCCCTTTTATTTAATAAAGTATTTTGTAATAAATAATAGTTGTTGTTTTTATTTCTTTCTCAATCCTGGTTCTATATAAAGGGTTTTTACAGAAGAGTAAAATGTGTTACTCAATGACTTGTAGTTTTTCCCATAGACACTGATAGTTGCCTAACAGCTATTTTATATTGTTACATGTCCCCAAAAATTCAGTGGTTCTAAATTTTTTTAAATTATATTGCAGTTAAATTAAATCTAAAAGTTAGAAAAATGTTTGCAGTATGTAATTGATGAAAACATGAAGTGAGATTACAAAAATGTGGTTTAAGCTATGTTTGGGTTTGGGTAAAACAGGTAATAATCTTGGCAAGGAACTATAAACCATACCAGCAGTGTGTGGTTGTATTTGTTAGATTGATAAGAATGTGAAATGGATGGTTGTGAAATAATAAATTTTTAAGTTGGGGAAAAAGAAGGGATTGTACATTAGTATGCAGATAAACATTCAGGTAATGTTTTGCATATGAATAGATTGGGAAAAGGGTGGCGGAAAGAACCCGTAATTATTCAGGAAAGGTCACACTAAAGAGACGATACTTAAAAACACCAGTTATTCTTATCAGGGTCAGAAACAAATTTAAGCCTGCATCCATCGGCATAATTGAGATAACAACAAAACCACTTTTCGAATCTTCACCAAAATTTCCCATTACATAAATAAAAAAACATAGATATTAGAAACAGTACTAAATGATATAATAAATTTTTTTTGTAATAGAACATGGTCTGAAAAAATAAATCAAAATTCAATTAACAGACTATTTCTAGAAAACATCCTGAGGTAGGTGTTGCAGTGTTTTAGAAATGCATCAGCATTTTAAGTAGAAAATATTAAGCAATTCTGCAGGGAAAAAAGTTTTTGAGATAGCCTGTGACAGTATTGGACAAAAAATCATTGTGGTTGGAGTATGCCGACCTAAACCAAAACTTCATGAATTTCTTATAATTTTGAAAGCTCTAAATACATTTTTTAAATACACATCATAACAAAAATATATTGGAGATTTCAATATAACATTGCAGAAAAGGGTTTTGCTATGTACTTTTAAAGATTTGGAACTTCATTTGGACTACAATTTGCAGGAAAAACACTAGCGGGGAAACATCTCATTCTTCACTTTAATAGACAACATAACCCAAACTTAGATGAGAAGGAGGCACAGCAGGTGTATTGAATATACACATCTCAGATCATTATGCCATATTCTTGGACTTCAAGCAAAACACCTACAACAGCAACACCACAAAACAAATTACAAGATCAAGACAGATACAAATATAAAAAAAACAGGTCAACTTTAGAAGTACAAGATTGGATTTTCCCTAAAATATACAAATTGCAATGATAAGGAACTCATTCATGGATGTATTTCTAATGATCTTCACTCAACTTGCCAGTAAAATATAAGTATAGTTGAAAAATTTAAAAGTTAAATTATCCAACAAACTCAAACTGTTAAGAGGAAATGATGACTTGGCATAATTTATAGAAAACAAAATTGCAAATATATCACATCAAATATAAAATTGAAAAATACCATAAAACTTTTTAAAGATGAAAGATGCGTATTAAAAGATTGAAAATTCGTAACATAAATAAAGCAGTGTGGAAAATTTCTAACCAGATCAGAGATGAAATAAAAATATTCAACTAAAGAGTAATAAAGGGCGTAAAGTAAAAAGCCCATAAAAAGTAAATAAATCTTCATGTTACTTTTCTATCAAAAACACTAAATTCAACAACAGAATAAGAAGAGTAAAAAACACAACAACCATAGTGACACCAAACTCAATCTTCTGTACCCAGCAACAACAAAAGACTAGAAAATATCATAATGAAATTACCCACAAAAATCAGCAGGTTGGGATGAGGTATCAATTTTGACTAAAAAATGTGTGAATTCAGTACATATTGGAACATCTAATTAACTCTGTACTTGAACATGAATATTTCAGACATCCTAAATTTTCAATTATTAAACCTCTCTACAAAAAAGGTGAGGCAAATATGGCATCAAATTATAAGGAATATCACTTTTATCAACATTTAGAAATAATAGAAAGGTAATTTGAAACAGGTTGATTAGATACTTTGGAAGAAATTCACTACTCAGACTATCAACATGGTTTTAGAAAAAGGGCACTCAACCATACTGCAATCACAGATTTATACAATACTATACTAAGCTTGAAGATGGATTAAAGGGTTAGTGGAATTTTATGGATATGTCCAAAACATTGATAAAGTAAATCACACCATATTTAGACAAACTAAAAAATATGGCATCGAGCTGGAAATATGAAGCTCTTTAAACCTTCTGAAATGTTTCTCACTAACCCCTTTTAATCTACAGAATACTCTATCTAGAAAAAAAATTCCATAAACAGATGCAGATCAAATAAAACACAACAATGGTGGCATTCTGCAAGGATCAGTGCAGCCCATTCTTGTACATATATTCAATAATTTACAACTAAAAACACAAAACTTAATGTAGCAAAAATGATACAACACTTCTATTTGGCACAAATCACAAGATGAATTAAATAAATTAACTAAAAATGCCTATTAGAAACTGTTCAGCCATACAATGAAATTGGCCTTAATGTTAATGTTAACAAAACAAATGTAGTGATGTTCACCAATCCTCGAGACAGGAATCCGTTACAATAAATATAAATAATAAACCTATACCCCAAAGTACAAATAATTAAATTCCCAAGGTAGAGATGGACACTACCTTATCTGGGGGGGTCACATTGGCTCAGGAAATTTTGTCCCATGAAATTGAATAAAATACTAGGGAAAAGGAAATAAAACAATTTTTTTATGAATAATATATCCTCATATTCAGTATGGAATAAATATGTAGGTGGTACATACAAACTGCCATATCAAAAAATACTCACTTTACAGAAACAACAATTAGAACCATATACAAAATGAAAAAAACAGAAACCTGCAGAGATAAATTCAAAAGAGGAACTCCTTACTGTACATGGTTATTGAAAAACTAACTAATGTTAATTCATTATTCTGTAAATGGGAATCTTCCTATTATACAACAAATGTCCTTGTTATATAAAATTTTAAAATTTGTATTAGTCAGTAGTTTGTTAAATTTAATTTCATGACATGGTCTAAAATGGTACCTTGTCTATCAAAAAACCTAAATAAATTATTTTTTATTTGTGTGTGTTTTTTTGTGTTTATTATTATCATCATCATCAAATATCACCATTATCAATTATATTATTATTTTATTATTATTATTATTATTTTATTTTGTTGTATTTTGGTTACTGAAAATTATGTAAGAATAATTAAGAGTTAAGGGCAGTAGTTTTTTCAACAGTAGTGTCTCCTTTTTAGTGTTTGATCTGCTACTATCAAAGCATTTGGAAAATTTTTGTCCTTAGTAAGTAGTTTATTAAGTAGCCTAAATGATAATCAAACTGATTTAAATTTTTAGAATGATAATTTCATCATCTATATCAGTAGATTTTCTTATTTTGAAAATTATTTAAATTTTTGTGTCTATTTGAATGACATTTTCTGTTCAACTTTTCTAGTTTTTTATTAGTTAAACATTAATGAACTCATGATGTTTAGATTCATTGTTAATAGAATTTGATGTGTTTATTGCCTGGATTGAAATTGTAAAGATTTTTGCTAGAGTATTTACTTACCCTCCCTTCTTAAATTTATTCATGAATTTGATTTTAATAGAGTGATTGCCCCACCCTAAAATAATGGGAACTATAGATACAAAGGAGCCATATTTCAAACAGAAGTCCCCCTTATTTATTTAGTCAAAACTGTATGTGCGTATGGGAAAACATCTGCATGCTTTCTTGGGGTTTCAGAATCCCTTCCCCAAAAATTTAACTATTAATAGTTGAAGATGAAAAAACATATTAATAATAATAAAATTTAAAAAGCGAGGATTAATATTTCAAACTAGATTTTTGCTTCCAACACATTAACGAATTCATTTCTCTCGACAAAAAAACTTAACTTTAGTAGTTAATTTTTATTGAAGTAAATGATTTATTTAAGAAAAAGAAAAAAAAAGAGAAAAGAGAAATGGGAAAATATAAAAGAAGGAGAAAATTTTGAGGGTTTAGTGGGCCTGTGGCAATTTTGCCCCTCCTCAGGGCACTGGAGATGATATCAATTGAATAAAATTTCTACTTTCTTTTATATCATTTTAGGGCAAATGTAAATTACACATATTTTCTTATAGTCATCTTCATTTTAAATTATGGTTCATTTAGTGATTTATTAATACTTATTTTCATGAGAATATGCATATTATTTATTGATTTTCCTTTAAATGTTTTAATTTTATAGAGAGATTGTTTCTTTTATTGCATTTAGCTTTATTAGTTTAAATGAACGTTTATTTCTGATGTCAAAGGGAAAAATTATTAAAATATATTAAGATATTAATTATAGTAATTTATTTGAAAAATGTTCTTTGTTGTTTTTTTATGTGATCTATAATTATAAGTTTTGTGGACTAAATATATGTGTCAATGAATATGAATTTGAATACATTTTTATTTTTAATTTTGGTAGAAATAGAAAGAGAAAATTTGAAAACATAACATTCTGAGAGCATCATCACTAATTCCATTTTGTTAATATATAAAAATGAAAATTCATTTAAATAGTGTTTGTTTAATGATCTACTGTTTTCAAAGCAAAAACACTTCCTGGATTTGTGTAACTTTCGTTTAGTTGCATTTCATGCATTTAAATTGTGTTTTCACTATTAATACCACTCAAATGTAATTTTAAATAGCTATTTTTATTAAATGTTAACAAACTAAAAAAGTAATTTTCTCTAGAAGAAAAATTTCATAATCATGAAGAAATTTAAAACCTTTTGCTTTAAGTTTCTAATAGTTTCATCTTAAATAAAATGTATACAATATTATTAGTCAAGATTTGAATGAAGAGGGGGATCAAGGGGGTTGGTAGCCATGTTCCCTCCCAAAACAAGCATTTTGTAATTTCTTGTCAATGAAAAACAAAAATATAGATCTCATCCCCTAAAAACTATTCATCAATCCAATCCCATTACAAATACTTTACATTTTTAATTTCCTAACGATATATTTTTCATAAATTATAATTTGCATTGGGGCCTGAGTAGAATTGCACCCTCCCTCCCCAAATACCTTCTGGATCAGTCAGTTGTTCTGGCCATCTTGAAAGTTGGATATCGCACTTTGTTGGCTGAACCAATCAACGGTTGATCGGGCGGAACGGACAGAACCGCGAGCGTCGGCAGTAACATCAGCTCGAAATAGTTCCAAAGCACCAATGCTGAACAGAATCGCTGTCGGATTTTCCTTAAGTTCATGCGACCCCTTTGGGGCGGACTGAGAAACGTCGTCCCATGTCATCTTGGAAAATACCCTCAGCCGCCACGTTGAAAAAACATATATAGTTTTGAAGATGCTGGTTGGCTTGACTTTGGGAAATTTGTAGTTGCTGGATCGTTTTCTGGATTGCTTTTTGATTAAATTGAAGGATCAATCTAAATGTATAGACCTGTGGTGTTCTTGCCAAAAGTTATCAGCAAATATCTTGCTGACGAAAAGTTAGAGATGTTTGGAAGGACAGTATTTTCTCTAGAGTAGTTTTGTTAATCAGTGATAGTCCCTGGGAAATTTTATGATTTTATGTATTTCGACTTCACAAAAGAATGAATTGATTAATCTAATTCAAAGACCACTTTATATCATTTTTAATCATTTTCACTTGTATAAATATACTAATTGTGAAACTAGTTTTGTAACGCAAAATATCTTTTTAATTTTTTTTTTACCAAGAAAAACACAATTCTTTTAAACTTACTATGTCAAGAAAAAATATGAATTGAAACTTTTCAGGTCACAATCCGACTTGACATTTCTTTAATTCTTTATCTATACTATTGCTAACCTCTAATTGATAAGTTTTCTTTCCCAAAATTTAATAACTCTTGTGAAAAAAGTATGAGTTGTGTTTGAATTACCCCAGAATTATTGATACATTCGGATGGTGATGTACGGAGGGGCTGTGTGGGAGGATTTTAGACAAGCCTCTAAGATGAATTCAGATAAAGAGTCATCAGTATTGCATACTTCGAGATTTTGGGAGGCTCTAAACCATAGAATTTGTTAAGTCAACCCCTTTGTTTTTCGTGAATAAATGACCTTCATTTTTGAAGTATAGGGCTAGTTTTGTACTTGAAATTCTGGTATCATTTATCAATTTTGAAAAGAGACTTATAAAGTAATTATTGTAATGTTGACCTTAATGAAGTAGATTATTTCTATTCAGAAGCTATGAATACTACTTTATCAAGAAGTAAACATGAGTTCATCACATGAAAATGATTTCAAAAGAGATATAGGTTTCTAAAATCAATTTCCCAACTTATTAATAATGTCTAATTTGTTTGGTTGTTATGGGAATTAAAAATGAAGATAATTTAGAAGCCATTGTATTAAATCCTACAAAAGGCATATTTTTAATTTTTAAATTTTTTGTTCTGATCACATTGATACTGTTAAAAATTCACATTAAAATACAAATTAATAATTTTAGAAATTTCATTAATTTATATAAAATCTATTTAACAATTCCAGACATCAACTTTAATATTCGTGATTAAAACTGTCGACCACTTTATTTTGGGGCCCAGTTTGAAAATATCAAGAATAAAGTCAATAGTTCAATGTAAAGTTCACATGAAACATCTGCATTTAACATTGTTGAGTGAACAGATATCTCCCAAATTTCTATAGCATCTATAATTGCATTTTAAAAAGGAAAATATATATAGAATGATTATAAACAGTATTGAAGATAGTTTCATTTCAAATATTCTTTAGTACTTTCAACAGAAATTTTGACAAATTTTAAAGGAATACCAACAAATGATATGATGAATCTAAATGTTCATTCCTGTTTCTCTTTAGGTAACCATAAACCTTAGATGTGCAATAATGAAGAAAACAAATGATATAAAATCTAAAATGATTTACTCTTTATTATTGATGTATATATTTTATGTATTATGTATGTAAAGTAGATATGTATAAGTTAAAACAAAGGTTTAAGGGTAGTCACTAGAATACACTCGGTATTTCAAAATCATAATTCGTTTAATTTGATTTGCAATGTTTCAAAGGTTCTACTGCTGTACCTGTTCAGGTTTTAAGTGTCCTATACAAGTATGGTGAGAGAAATATAATGACATAATCAATTTGCTTTCTCATTCAAGGTTTTTTAATTTTCCCCTATTTTGGACCATTTAGATTAAGTAGTATGGAGTACATGATTTTCACACTTTAAAATGCAATTATTAACCCCTATGGTATCACATAAACTAATTGACTTATATTCCTCATGATGCCAAATTTGGAATCAAAATGTTGGTGGGACAACAGGTTTTATTTGCTAATAAAAGAGTGATGTGGAATTGATATTGAAGTGAGGAGTGAAATGAATGTTGATGTAAAGTCATTCTTGTTACATTGTTAAACAAAATTAATGATGTTAGAGATATTTAATTAATTTAATTTGTTGCATCTCAGCACTGCGTCTCTAAACCTTTGCTGGCATTGGCGCTTTGGAGTAATCCTCTGTTGTTTTGTTGTTGTTTTGTTGTTGTTGTTGATGTTGTTGTTGTTGTTGATGTTGTTGTGTTTTGCAGTCAGTACTTTTATCCCTTCAGCCGGGCTTGCATCATTAGTTGTGCTTACCAAAACATGAAGTTTTAACTGCATGTTTGTGCATATCCTTTACATATTTACTGCAAATTTTGATATTTTATAACAAATTTAAAAATTCCAATCCTATTGATAACTGATCATTTAATACAGTAAAACAAAAATGTTGACAATTTTCTTCGATTATCTAACGAAATAAACTTAAGGGGGAAATCCTTTACCTCTCCTGTAATCATGGGAATATGATGAAGGTGGTATTTGAATAGATGTAGTCTTCTATTATGGAATGAATGAAATAGTAATGATCATTAGTAAACTCTTGATAATTATTTACTAATTTAATTGAAAAAAAACTGTAGTATATGGAACTACATAAAGCATTTTAGAGATGTGGAATTATTTTGCGTAATGCATGGTTATTTAATGCTTAGATGCACTCCATATATTTAAATGGTCTGGAGATTTTAAACATTTACACAAGTTTTTGAAATATTTCTGTACATGAAATATCTCTTGAAATTTCACTATTAATTAACTTTAACAACGCTGCAATCTAATGGAATGAACAACAAATTGGTAGCTATTTGATTACATCTGCAGCATGAAAGCTCAATTCAGTATTTGTTTTCATGAAGTAGCCGTATTTAGTTTGTTCCAGAAACAAAAGCGTTTGTCAAGTTAGTAGAGATAATAACAATAGTTAAGGAAAATAAAACTGGAAACAGTGTTGTTATAAAAGAGAAACTGAAGGAGACATAGTTCAATAGGCTAAAACAAATTGAGATGAGGTGATCTCTTATTTTTAAAATATTTTGGGAAAAGTGTTTTTTGCTTTAAATGTTAGCATCTGAAGTTGTGACAACAAACCATTGCTAGAATCTTTTGTATGGGAAGGGATGCATCACATAATACCTCACAAATGATGTAATGAAGTTTCAATCTTCTTTAAGGGCTCAACTAAAGCTGGTTTAGGAGAAATGGGGGATACTCAATGCATTTCAGTTACAGGAAAATAGCTAGAGATGATGATGTTACAAATTGAAAATAGAAATTATGTCATTTATGTCTAATAAATTTATTGATTTATGATAATGTTTTATTATATTTGATCACAAAATTTCAACCCTTGGTTTAGGTTTCTTCAGGTGAATACTTTTGAGTTGTGCAGTATAATATTTTACAATAAATGGATTAATAAATTTCACAAATGAAATTGTATTTATCAAAGTTTATTAATGCATTATGTAACATATTATTGATGTTACCCAATTTCAAAGTATACTTTGATGAAAACCCAAACCAAGTTCAAACATGAGATCAAATGAAATAAATGTTGCCTTTCATCTGGTTATACTTAAATATGGTAATCTGAAATTTTGAACTGCCCACTTGTTGCTTAAAGAATATATAAAGCTATGTTAATGTGACTGCTGGTTTTCCGAAAATTAATGTCAAGAGGGGTTTAAAAGGACCAGTGGATCGAGTCTATAAACACTCAGCATTCAGAACTGATAGTTTAAACATACTTTCTTTCTTTTCAAATTGACACATCGGCCGGGACCGATTGACAAGATTGGGGAGTTCGTCGGTAACACTGGAACTCACCATGTGTCTTACAGAATGACGGGATGTCGTGGTGGTTTATTGCAGGGGGCCCTCGCCGTGGCTGGCCTCTTCCGCCGGGGTGTAGTTGGTGGGTGCTGGCGACGAGGCCTCGAGAACTCTTTTCTTTAATTTTGACAAAGTGTTGTGTCGAGAGACGCGTTGGAGATGCCCAGAGCGGTGGTTAATAAAATAATTTGATAAAGCAGAAAGATAGTTGTGGATTTGGGGATGGTATTTGTGAAGAGGTATTGTTTTAGAACAAGTAACAGTTTGCGGGCTACTCCGCGTTTTAGAACTTGATTTAATTTTTAGGTGGTTGGATGCAGCAGGCGTCGGTGGAAGTGCTTACGTCGGCAGTTGGCAGTTATAGTATTGGAAACTACTTGGAATAGGCTGTTTAGGGGGATTTGAGAAAGTTTTCAATCTGACTTTAGCTGTGTTGATTATAAAAGTCTGATTGGGAGAAAATTTAGTTTTTCAGTATTGGCTGAAGGTTCACCTGGGTCAGGTCGGCATGCTGTTCTAATAAATATATTTTCTGATTTAGTTAGATGACTGATATTGTCTTGCGATGCGTGCCCAGGTTACACCACATAAGTTCCGCGCTTCTGATGCACGCTTTATAAGTAGTGCTTTATTTTAGTGCGATGTTTTTGCACAAAGTATAGGTGAGAGCCTTGCGATGGAGCCAATTTTTTTTGGGCCCCTTCCCAACATTGAGTTATAGTAGCTTTTGTCAAAGTTGTTCCTAAATATTTGATTTGAGTTTTCCATGGGAGGCGGATACCATTTAGCGGGTTGGGGCTAGCTGAATATTATTGCTTGGCACTTAGAGTTAATGGTGATCGTTTAGCACCCAGTTTACTAGATTGGTTGTTGCTACTTGTAATCTTCGATGGCACTTTCCGTTCTTGCAATTTGGTTGTAAAGGCCACATCGTCGGCAAAGAGATATTCAGTTACATGAGGTGATTGGGAAGGTCTGATGTTTAGAGTAAGAGAGAGGAGAGAGCACGTCTCCTTGGGACGCCGGCTTCGATACTTTTAATAGAAGATTTATGGGCTTGTATTTGCATATGAAAGTTCTATTTGGAGATAGCTGAATAGAAGGTGGAGGTGAAGAAAATTTTGACATTTTTGTAGGGAATATGGTGATTAACTTGGTCAAAGGCGTAGAAAAGTCGAAATATATGGCTGGAATGGTGCAGTGCAGTGAAAGGGTGGAAGGATTTCCATTGCAAGGCAAAATGTTTGCATTGCCGACGAGTGGCCTTACGAAACCAAATTGCGTAGATCTTATTGCATCAGCTTGATCTAGATGAGAAGTGGTGGCGGGGAGAAGTAACCGTTCGAAAAGTTTCGAAATTTGAGAGACAAACTGATAAGGCGATAGTTTTGTGGTCAGTGGCCTTTTGTTTGTTCATGATTATTGGTTAAAATATCCGGATCAGTGAGGTATCTACCACGTAGTAGGCTATATAATTTTAATATGTATCACATTTACCATACACGTGTTTCAGGAACACTCTTCTCATCCTCAGTGGTCCTGAATTTTAATTACATAAACAAATTAACACATGTATGAACATCAACTAGATACATAATCATATAAACTAATGAATAAAATAATTATGAAAAATAGTACTTTACCCAAGTAACACAGATTAAACACAAATTCATAGTGAGTCGTCTAAGCATGACGCCATTTTATTTGCACGCTGTACAAACAGACTGAGGAACCTTCCTCAGGGGGAAATGAAATATGATGTGGGCCGGAAGTGCTCTCGTCCATCTTTAGCTGATTTTGGTTGTATTTTGAAATAGGCGTTTCGAGCTGCTGTTCAAAGCTGTCTAAAGCTATATCTATTTCTTCGGGTGTTTCAGCGGATGAGTTGAGGGTGGATCTTGTGGGCACACGGTTACGTAATTGGTCCAGTTGTGTTAACTCAGTTGATTTAAAAGAATAGGTAATGCGCCGATATAAATAGCCGAAATGATTGGGAGGTGGTCAGATGGTGGCTAGTTGAGCGGGCGCGAAACGTGGGTTGAAGCTTGAAGAGTGGATGATTAAGTCACGAAAATCGTGCGGAGATGATTTACAAGGTGGGTGATGAAGAACTATGGAGGGGTATATCTAAGAAAATTTGGAGCGTTCAGCTGGCGTGTGGTTGTGCAACCCCATTCTATTCGTTTGGCGTTAGTCGCTCGATTACTACCGTGGCGCTGTTGAGAATATTTGATCTAGTCGGCTAATAGTAGGGTTGCGCCGGGCTTCTATAGACGGAGATGAAATTTATTGGGCCGGTGGCGTTCCTACTAGACGATGGCTGCTCAAGGTTTGAAAGCGTGTGGATAGTCTTGTGTGCGGTAATGATCTTCTGATGGCGATTGCCGTCCCGCCTCCTGCCTGTTGATTCGATCTCGTAGATATGATATCCGCGTAGTCGAAATGATTTGGAGCTGGTTAGATGTTTTTGGATTAAAGAATCGCAAGGCCATAGTCTTCGCAAAACTTCTATGAGGGCTTTGGTTTTTGCAAAGTTCCGTTAGCGTTCCATGAGGCTATATTGTATAAACGATTTGCAATATGACCCATTAAAACAGCTCAGCGACGACTTGAAGTGCAAGAAGTGCTTTTGATCGAGTGTCGCCTTCTGCCTTTAAAATTTGAATTGCCGTTTTGCGGCAGTGATTATTTTCGCTAAGTGACAAGTTTTAATGAGATCTATTAGTTCTGATTTCGGAAAAGGCGCCTGTCGCGGGCTGTTGCTGGATAGGCTGGAGGTTTCCTGGCCGGTCTCTGATTCGCGCGCTTGTCCCCACCACGCTGAGGCGCTAGCGCCGGGCGTGCACGCGGAGGAAAGTTTGTGCGCTGTTGCGCGTCGAGGAGTGGCGCGTTACTGGAGCGCTTCCCGGGCGGAGCGCAATCCTATCAAGTTGCTGCTGACGTACGCGGAGCGCTTCGAGATGGAAGCTGCACTCTTATGTAAATTGCTGGTGCGGTCCAGCAACAATTAGCACATTTTGTTGGTCGGTTTTGAACTGGGCATTGTGGAGTTGTGAGCTCCGCACATCCCATGCAGCGTGACTGCGGCCGACAACCGTTTCTGGTGTGCCCTCACGCGCAGCAATTTAGACATAGAGGAATCCTGTCTCTATCTTTAGGCTCTTCGAAGCTAATTCTAATGAAGTTTATGTGTCGAATTTTCTTCAGCTCTTTTGAATTCTATTTGAGTAAAGGCTGACTCCTTCGAATTGATTTGGGCCTGTCTTCCTTTTGATTTCGCCTAGATGGTGAACTCTATTCCTTGATTTTGTAATTAGATTTTATTTCGTCGCACGACATATTAGCTTCTAGACCTCTGATAATTGCCGCTTGCGCCGTTCGGCTGTGGCCCATGGAAGTAGTAATTTAATGCCATATCGGATTTTGTATCATGTAAGAGGCGGTCGATTGTTTTGTGATCCTCAACGCTGCCTGGACGCAGTATGAGGGCTTGGGCGTTAATTCGGGCGTGAGGTTGTTTTACAGTGACCACGTAGGTGGTTTGTAAGCCCTACTGGATCGCAGATCGCAGTTTATCTATGTAAAGCTTCCATTGAGGAAGGGTTTGTCTGGCGTGGGACGTTTTGGTTAGGTTGGTTCGGTTTTGATTTTTGGCCTTAGTGGGCGCAGCTTCGTTTTGTCTTGTTTTCTGTGGGCACTGGGTCGTTCCCTTTGTAGCTGGTTGAGCTGGAGGGTCGACTGGGAGAGAAGCGAACCTATTCGTAATTGGGTAGGTCGCTTCTGTAGCTTCCGGCTGTTTGGAGCACGAAAAAACTTTTGAGTAATCTAAAAGGCTCTTGAGGGTCTCATCGTTGTGTGGCGAGCCTGGGTTTAGATTGGTTTCTTTGGCATTCTCTGCCTTTGAGTTTGCTTCGCATTCATTCTCGAATCCGAATGAACGTCGTCTAATCGAGAAATGATCATATGACGATCATCTGGAATGCCACAAAAATTCCCACACCACTCCCTCCTCCGACCTGAACCTGTCCGGCGATTGTTACACGGTGTTTACGTTTAGACGTTTCACGCCGTATATGCCACCATTCATTTGTCCAATGGAGCAGGTATCTGAAAAGGCCACCTGTCGCCACTCAGTGATCTTCGAGTTGCGGTATTGACGTGGAAATTCCAGCCTTCGTCGCCAATAAAAGGTATAACGTGGATGCATGAACCAGGCACCTTCTGCGACAGACCATGTGCATTAATGTTCGCTAAATGGGCTACCGTACTGATAGCTCTGGGCAGTCAGTTGCATATCTATCCACCGTACACACCTCCCGAGCCGTCGTTCTCCCTGTCATCTATGACACATGTTGCGCCCCAGTTGCCTCGGTACAGGTTTTAGATATCGCCACTTTGCAATATCGCCACACTATACTTTACCACGGCGGCACGCGAACCCTACAAACTTAGCCTTTCGAAATGCCTCCGCCCTGGCCCGAAAGCCAGTGATCCTTTGGACGTTCGATAAAAAGTCCGATTCTGCAATGGACAACTACTGCACATTTCCCACCACACCTAACACGCTTTATATGTACTGTGACCGGATCGTCATCTTTATGACCGGGAGAGTAGACTCAGGGCATCAATTGATGTTACTGCTGTCCCTCTGACCAGGAGGTCCTAGGTTCGATTCCGACGGTGACAGGTTTTCAACAGTAGCTACATATTGGATCGAGTCTGGGGGAAAATTCTTGCGCCGGCTGCTCTGATTGGTAGATTTAGTGGTTTCTGATCAGTACCAGACGAATGTCGAGCAATACTCTAAAAACGGGCCACGGACTGCACTTGATTTTTCTTTCCCATTCCTTATCCTATTATCCCTAATTACACGCTCGTACACTACGACCACATATGCTGGAGTTAGGTCAGGAGCTTAGAGCTTGTGCCGGCTAGGCGATGCCCACTTACCTGGTTCGGCCGACGGTAGATCGACGGTTTCCACCATCCAGCGGGAAGATCACCGCCATCTCCCGAGAAACACACAACCACGCTTACGGGACTAATCATAGCAGTTGACGGACCCGGAATCACTAATAATCAGTCAATCTTATGGAACGTAAACCTGACTGGTTGAATGTGTTGGGTTCCCCAATGAATAATTTATCAAATACACAATTCTCATACGTCGCAAGCTTGGCGGCGGACAGGAAGAACTTGAGATCTGTGAATTTGGTTTCATATTTTTAAATTTCATGCATGCGCTTACATACTATTAGGTGATTAGACGAATTACTGGGTAGTAAATTAAACATGGGCTGAGTATAATGATCAGTTTACTAATACGAAATGAAATTTGGATACCTTGTTGGCGAAATTCGCAATGTGCCATGAATTAACACTATTAAACTCTAAATCTAATTTTTAATGCATTACTGTTTACACTCCACATTCCATGAATTCCCCTCTGTAGGGGTCTGCAAGATTTGTAACAGAGTAGCAGCTATCTGCCTTTCTTTTGCTCAGCCAGTCCACTATCGTCGGCTGCACGAAGAGTAGGGGAGAGCCATCAGCTGTCGGTCGCCACCAGGCCACCTTTTCTTCGAACCCGCATCAGTTCGTCAGCTAGCTCAACGACACCATATTTAGTAAATGACATTCACGCTAGGTGAGAGAGTCTCTATCGTTGGCACAAATATACTACGGTTTTTAGAGCTGCCTCTCAAGTCTCGTCACCACGATGGCATTAGCATTTGGTTTCTTTCTTTCTTGGTTGTACCGCTTGAGTCGCTTCATCTGCAGCATTGTTTCTACGGTTGCGAGCATACGACACCTAGCGGCACGACTGAGAAGGACGCGAAAAACGTGCCATAATGCCATCGTGTAACCTGAGTGGAATTGAGAGACAGCTGTGTAAAACCGCAGTATAGTACGCAATTTTTAATTTGTCGGAACTGCGGTACAAACGGCGACTGCCATTCAACTCGTTGCATAGGCGTTCACATACAAGTTTCTCGGCCGCGCGTATGAGACCTCCATCAAAATATTTCTAAGATCAAACTTTATCATTCAAAGACTCTACGATCAGAATTTTCTAAGACCAAAATCATTCTGACGCCTGCTATTACGAGGCCTCGGTTCCTGTATCGAGCACCTGACGTTGTCCGCCCATTTCCATTTCCGCTAATGTTCAGTTCTTATAAAAATTAGTCCTGAATAGTGTACGACCCTTGAGTCATGCTCTCCTCCGCGCACGTGCCCCATCTGCAACGTGACCACTTTAACCCAGGAGCGGTCGAGTTTCCGAACTGTGCTTGTCCTTGGGTTTTCGAATTTTGCCAGAGAACTGTCTTCCGCCGATTTCCTCGATTAGTTCTTAGTAGGTTGCGTCCACAAAGGCTAAATCCACCTCCATTATCTACACTTAAAGTAGAAGAGCTCTTTGTAGACCTGGCGGGTTTGATAGTAGTTTGCAGTAGCACGTGCTTTGTCTTGTTTCCCGACGTGTTCATTGTCTTTCTTCTGGTGAATATCCGCCCACCCCTAGGTGAGCTATTTTTTTCCGGTCCGTCTCGTCGCTGCGGCTTCGCGATTCCTTCCTGCTTTCTTAAGGCGCAGCTCAACACATTTGTCTCGGCTGGGTGAGCACAGGTACTTTTTCCTGCGCGCCTTCTTTGTCGTTTGCTGCGTCGTAAAACTTCGAAATTCTTTTAGTTCATTTAATCGTTTCGATAATGTTGTTACATCACAGTACATTAGGAATGTTGTACACGGTCGAATTCCTTAAAAAACGAGTTTATCATACATAAAATGTGTAAAACGTTTCATAAATCAAATGTGTTAATGGATAATTTTCGGTCGTTTTTATCAACTACGAAATACTATGCATTAGCATTACTGTCATTTCGGCCTCTTGTCAAGAGGGGGTACATCTCTACTCATCTGTAAGGCGCTTCCATGGACTACTCTCAGCCATCACCTGCCATTTCAATACTCGATCAATTTCAATTTAGTCGATCCTCTTTCGAGGGAACCAAGCTAACCTACGCCCGGACGCAAATATGGCGCAGCTTGTTGCCGTTTCAGTATCGCAGTTCTCTTACTAGTAGCGTTGCTGTCAACGGAATTCGCAAATGAAGATTGATTGTGCGTAAAATTATTTGATGAAAATAGGACATGCTTTATTTCATAAATTTTTTTTGAAATCCGAATTTACCAGGGAAAGCTACATTTTATATAACAGCTTTATGATTTCAGGGCTCATTTTTGTAATGTGTCACTCACTTCTCAATCGTGTTTCGTTCTTTGATTTTCTTTTACTTACACTTGTTAGAAGAGAAGTATTGTAATGTTGCAGGAAAAATTCGATTTTTTCGATAGAATTATACGATTTTGGCCCTAATACCGAAAATAGTAAATTTTTTCCCGCTCCTTCGCTTAGTGGGTGTCGCGCGTTGAAAGCTAGAAAACGTGCGTTATTTGACTTTCGTTGTAGTTTGAGTTGTGGGCAAAGCCAGGGTTACCAGAATTTTTTTCTCAGTGGAGGACATTTTACCAAAAGGACACAATTTACATTTTTATCCTCCACGATGTATAGACAATGCAATTAACAATTTCAAACCATTAATGGTTAAAAAAACATATTAGACTATGCTTCATTAGAAAAAAAAAGCTTTTAAATAGAGAACTTCGCTTCGCACTCACCTTCGTTATCCACCAAACTAAGTATAAAAGTTTTATATCACAACCCCAATGATCTATTATGCAGGCTATTTATTTGAATATAAATGTAAATATTCAAGACGTCAGTCCGTTTAATGAATTAAATTACTGAAATTATGCCAGTATTATTTTCAATTGAATAGGACGAAAAGGAGGACACCATGTCAATTTAATAAGGGAGGACAATATTAAAGGAGGACAGATGGAAACCTGCCAATGTGCCAAGAGCGCAATGTGCCTTTTCGTATATGATAGTGTTAATTTACAAAGGCACGTTATGACTTGTGCCAAAGCATTAAAGCGCGTGGGCCAGTTGACTGATGAGCGTTAGGTGACGGCGTCAACGCAACGCTTGTTGACACGGCCTAAATCGTGCACACACTTTTCATCAAAATCGATAATATAGTATTTTACTTTCACGTGGTGAATTAAAGTCTCTTTATTTTCACAAACGTTTATTTGTTTCTAACACAATCACTGAAAACCTTGATTGTTATTTCACACTTCTCTTCGTTATTTACACCACTTCTCTTAGTTTTTTCACTAACTTCTCTGTTATTTTACACCCATTCTCTGGATTTATTTACACTACCTCTCTTCCCCTATCCTGCATGGCCACGTTACCGCATGTCCAGTTCGATGCACTTGTCACAGTTCATCCCCGACCACAGTACGATGCCTGACCACGGTTCACCCCAAGCACAATCACTGCCTGTTATTCACCGCGATCACACTTCATAGTTCAGCTTCCACTGCGGACTTTAGACAGACTCGCGGTCGCCGCGTCCGTTATACTCGCCAAGACAATCCAGAACCCTCCGGACCCGCGCCTTTCACGGGTAATCCGCCGGCAGGTGATGCAATCCGCGCTCGGCACCGTGGTCGCCGGTAGATGACGTAACCCGCGATCCGGCATCTCAGGTGGCGCCGGCGATGACGCAATATTCGTTACACTACCCCTCCTTGGTGCGATCCCTCTCGGGCGCGTTTAGTAATCATGCCGATACTTGCGGGTGGAGCCTCTGGGGCAGTTGGAGTTAAAAGGAAAATGGCATCAATTGTCTTCTTAGATTGGCGACTTCCCTGGTGGTAGCTGCAGACTAAAATGCTAACGTGTACCGGGCAGTCTTCAACATGCTTCTCCTATTCTCCAGTTCAGTCCATAAAAACCACACCCCGGTTTTGACGGGGCTCTTCTGGACGTTGTCTTGCAGTATTTTGGGCGTAATTCAATCAGATTTTTCCCCCTTTTTTTCATGGATGCCTTGTGATATAACTTTTTGTGACAAGGTAATAAACAAAAGCGCTGACGTCGTGCAGATGCAAAACCCTTTCCCCAATATCTGGTTGTTGGTTCTTTAATTCTTCTACCCTTTCCCTATTTTCTCTTAAAATACGGAAAACACCTCTGGTCATACCCCAAATCCTGGGCGACACTTTTGCGCCAATGCATATTCCTGGGTGGCAAACAGACCCCTTTCCCCAACTCATTGTTACCCCATAACGCCCCGTCTTTTCATTATACTGGGAATAAACTCGTAAATGTCCCTCTTGCATGCCCAGCTCACAAACTCGTGCGGTTTTTTCTTCATCATTTTCATTACTTCCCTTGAAAGGGGGCCAAAAAATTCGAATGAACGACTCTTAACCATTGGGAATTTTTAATTCGGTAGACAACATCATTTTTTCCCCTTCACTACCTCTGCGGGCCCCTTCCCCCCTGTCTTGTAATTTTGGAAAAAACCCGGCGTCGTTGGGGGGTTTAAAAAACCGAACATGATCCCCAGGTTGATAACCTCCTCCTTCAGCTTTGATGTCTTCCGGGGCTTTTTATTCCCCTTTCCTTTGCAATTTTGTTCTTTTACTTTTATTATTGGGAAATTTCTCCCTTTTTTGTTTGGTCATTTACCCAAAGGTTTTTCCCGGCTGTTTTTCAACGGTTTTCCCAAAAACTGAAGATCACATGGCGGGGTTCCCCGCCGAAAGGGGTATTGGGGGGTGTTTTCCCAGTTGTTTCATGAACAGATGACGAGGCTAGAAGAAAAGATGTATGTATTGGTCCCAGTCGCGTTGGTGATCTGAAAGACCTTCCTAAATATTTTTTCCCCTTGTTTTTGTTCATCGTTCCCCCCATTCCGTCTGACTGCGGATGTAGGGCTGTTGTTCTCGTTTTCTTATTCCAAGAAGTTCACACACCTTGAAACACTGCAGATTCGAAGTTCCGTCCTTGATCTGAATGTAACTCCAGTGCATACCAAATCAGCTCACCCATTCCTTAACCAGTACTTCGGAGATAGCAGTGGCCTCTTGGTTAGATAGGTTATGCTTCAACCCACTTGCTGAAATAATCCATAACCACATATGTATTTATTTCCATCATTTGACATTGGAAATGGGCCAGCTGCGTCAATGGCAATTCGTTCGAAAGGACTCCCAACGTTGTATTGCCTCATCTTCGCTCTTCTCTTTTATGTGGCCCATTACTGGTAGCACAACTTGACTTTGTGCACCACATCTTTACATCTTTCTTGCAATTAACCCAGTAAAATCGTTCGCACTTTCTCTAAGGTTTTCGTATACCGAATGTCCTCCGAAGTTCATCGTGCAATTCTCAATATTTAGGGACCCCTCTTGGTAAAATATCTGGTCCTCTTCTGCAGAGCGTCTCACTCAGAACTCGTTCAGACACCTTCCTCTCTCAGTAATCGATCCTGGCCAATATGATTTTACTGCTGAAGAACAGGGGCTATTCTTCGCAACTTGGTCTCCGTCCGTTATTTTCAATTCCAAACATGTTTCAATTCTGTGTCCTCTTTCTGATCTTTCTGAAGTTCTCTGGTTGCCATTGGTCATTACTGACGAGTGACCCTAAGGCAGGACACATCTTCTCTTCCGCATGACAACAATGCTTGCAGTTTTCAGGGCACGGTCTTCTGAGAGAGCATCGGCATTCCGGTGACTACTGTAATAGAACATCGAAGACACGTCTTCGATGTTCTATTCTAAATGTAATTCTTGCAATCTTTTAATCCATCTGCCGACTTGACCTTCCGGATTCTTGAGTTCAGCAGCCATTTCAAACCGGCATGATCCGTTCTCAAAGAAATTCTTTACCGTAGAGATATTGTAAAAGTGTTCAACGGATTTCACCACAGCAAGTAATGGTTACACAATAGTTGGTTTTGGGGATAATTTACTATAATAACCGATTCTTCGTCCATTTGATCGGATAATCCCCTCCAATACCAACGTTACTTGTCAATTTTCCCCTTCAATCTCTTGAACACCGTTCGGTTTTATGTGGTCTTAAGTTTTCCCAACAAAAATTATATCGTCATAAAAAGATTTTCTCCCGACAGATCTTCACTTTTCCCATAATTTTTCAATGGTGGAATTCACACCCGAAGGTTTTTAAAAAACTAACAAACCTGACCCATGGTTGCAGTCTTTCTTCCGGGGGATCAAATTTATTTCCCGTTCCGCCAGGTCGGTAAAATTTTCCCCCAGGGGCGGCCCAAAAACCCAATGGGGGGAAGGAGGCTACCCTTCCCTTTTTAAATTTTGAGCTGTGAAATGACACAGAACCGAACACCTCTTTCTTCTTTTCGAACACGGGGGAAACCCCCCGGACTGCTTTAGGTTCGTTGCCATTTTATTCTTAATAATTACTCTTCTTTCTTTTTTGACAGGGAATTTCGCACGGGAATTGGGCGTTTGGGTTTTTCGGTGAGCAATATTCTTTCCCTTTTTCACCCTCCTGTTCAAAGACATGTGGTAGGCCCTATTTGGTCTTCAGCCCTTTGACCTTTCCCCAGATAAGCCCTTTCATGCCCCTTTCCCGATTCTGAGTCGTTCAGGAACCTTTAGGTGGGGGTTTGGCGTTAATTCTGCAAAACCCGGGGTGTAGAACAATCAATCACTGTTCCTTTTTCAACCCAACGGGTGGATTTGTTTAATTTCCCGGTATTGCTTTCACCGCCAGCTTTGGCCACGTTTCGACCAAAGTCTTGCGTGACCTGGTTCCCAAATAAATTTTCGTGGAACGTCGCCCCAGGGGCCCACCAGTTCGATCACGGTCAGTTAGTCACCACCCCGTGATACGACCACGGTTCCCCAAAAGGCACAATCACTGCACGATTTACCGCGATGCAACACTTATGTTCAGTTCACCGGACTTGACAGACTGCGGTCGCCGGGCCCTCGTTTTTTTACCCTTTAAACAACCAGAACCTTCCCGGGGGACGTTCTGGAAACCGCCCGGGGAAACCCGCGTCACGGGGGCTCGTGGCGCCGGCAGATGACGTAACTCGCGATCACAGGCACCTCGGGGTGGCGCCGGCGGATGACGCAATATTCGTTACAATATAAATATCCATCTGGGGAGATTGGCGGTCCCTCCAATCTGTAACGTAATTTGTATCTTTTGTGGTACTTTACATGAAGCCGGAGGACATTTCCAAAAACTGCCTTTAGTTTTTTGGTTCGAAAAATGCTTTTAAATATGAATGTAAGTTCGATTTTGAATGAAACCTCTGAACTGAAAATTCCAAAAGTTAAACAGTGAAGTGAAGTGCAAATTGTTATTCACACAGAATACATATTAGTGTAGGTAGCAGGTCATCACCTAGGCATATGGTCTAGTGCTGTAGAAGATTAGAATTTTGTTAAGGGAGCTGATTCATTCACTAAACGTGCCTTTTTACAGTGGTATTTTGTGATTTGAGTGGATTACATGGAAAATATTGCTTTGCTTTTCCTGCCTTTAATATGGATGAGAAACCCATGTTTTCCTTAACAAAGCAATCACCAAATCAGAATGGGTCTTAACTCAAATTTGGCACAGCATCGCACGAGTACTCTTGAGTTGGTTCTTGTCACAAACATCTATTAACGGGTGAGTGTTTTGCATCTTTTATAGATTTGTTTTTTGTATTAATGTTCTTGAAATCATCAACAAATGCCGCCAACTCTTCAAATAGGTACTGACAAAATGGGTTCATTTGCCCAATTGCAGCATGCTTTGCTACAAACTTTGTGGGGTATATATTGTGTGGGATACTTATTGCAGGTAGACTTGATGTGGAGTGTTTAGGGTTTGGGGAATTACCAGTTCTACACGATTCTTGGGCATTATTTTAGCGCATATGAAAGCACTAGAGATTTTCAATCTACCTCTTGACTATTGAGCGCGGAGCATGCATCCAAGTAAAGGTTTGTTCAAAATTCAGGCTATTTCGATTACAAATAACAAATAATAGGTTGCCGACCTTAGTACTGTGCAAATAGTCATGGTTCAGAGGAAGTTGGAACATCGAGTTGTCACTGAATTTTTTCACCAAGGAAGGCGTAGGACCCAAGGAAATCCATTCAAGCATGCTGGCAGTGTTTGGTGATAGTCCAAGAAGTCTTGTAGACCAGTCTAATTAGTTTAAATGAGGCAGAGAATCATTCGAAGTCAATCTGTGCTATGGGAGACCTGTGGAAGTGACGTTTGGAAATTAGGCCAATTATCTGGTGCTAAATAACGCCGATTAAGACAATTTCCTCCCTCATCGGTTTTATTTGTTTTTGGAGATGATAGATTCAAATTTTATGTTTAACACTCGAGAAATGTCGACTTCACATAGAATATTGCAAGAAACACTAAAAATTTCGCACTTTTAATTTTTTTTGTATCTCCAAATCTATGCGCTTTATGAAAATAACGCATATAAACGAAATTAGAGTAGATATTTCCTACCAAATGCATGCTTTTGCTTAAACGTATGTGAAATGGTTTAGCCGTTAGCGTTCGTTGAAAAACTGCGCTTATTGGCCTACAGGCCAAGATAGAAGAGCCCTTCCCCGCTCTCTTATGTGACGGCGTCGTTCTAGTTTTACTACTTGAAAGCAGCAATTGGAAATGAATTAATTGCATTGTTAATTGATTAACAGTCCGAAAGTCGCAATACCATGTCTGAAGACAATAGATTCCACATTTCGAATAATACCGTATGTCAAGGTATTATCAACAATACGTTCTGTAATGTGCCAAATTATGACGCAATAAAATTAAAGAAGCAATAAAACTAAAGAAATTATGTGTAAGGAACAAAGAATAAAGAACCACATAAGTTTGTCTATTTCGTAAAGTAAACTTTATGGTATAAAGAAATTGAAAAATAATATTCGTTATGGATTCGCCGGGCATTGCAAGCGATCACCAATGTGGTGCATGTTCTTCATGATGGTCTGGTTTTGGAAAGAATGTGATTTGCCATTGTTTTCTCCATGTTCACTCATACCAAAACAAGCCAATTCCTAACGTGCACACAAGAGACCTCATCTGAAAAAAATCTTTTATTTAAAAAATATGAAAAAAATATTGTAACAGTAAAATATGTATTAAATTAGCGGTACTACAGCAGCACATATTTTCTCGCATTATTTGTAGCGGATACGCAATATTATAATGCAACATGAACTTGAAAGTGTTACCAACCAGCAAAATGTTTTTTCCACGCTGGGATTCGAATTCGAGTCCCTGAAGTTAACACGCCAGTCATGTTTCCTCCGGTCTCATAGCTAATTTTGCCTCTCTTAAAAAACTCTTCTCTAATTTTGCAACTCTTAAAAACAGTGGAACATTTGCATTTAATTTTTAGAAAATTAAGATTTTCATTTACATGTAATTCGAGATGTAGTTTTAAAGAACATTTTTCATTGAGGAAAAATCTAATGCGTTCAATATCAATATCGTATGCGTCGAGGTGGGTCGGTCTACGTCCTGACGCAAAGATGCAGAGAAGTTTCTCATGCGTTCCTTTCTACATCTTCCATCTTTTTATTTCATGTCACCTTTATTCTTGTATCTTTTATCTTGTATCTTTCTATCTTCCTCACTTGCTTTCTCTGTATGCTGAACGCCCATTCATGTGTTTGCCGTGCATGGCGCCTCGTGTTGAAGGGAACCTGTGAATTGAGGAGTCTGTGCATGCTCGCTCGTGGGGTAGATTTCGTCTCAATTCGTTGTGCGATCCCCGACGAGTCCTGGTGACTGTGTATGTACTGCGTGGCACAAACTTTTGGCCTTGGCGTCTTCTTGACGGGGTGTTGGGAATTATATCACTCTCGATCAATCGTCTCGGACTAGGTCTTTAACTGAACTCCAGGGTGAGCGGGGGAGAGTAGTGATAGTGATAGGTCAGTGCTGTGTCATCCCCAACTAGATCTCCGTGTCGACCCTGGCACCCACCGGGTGTCAACTGAGCACCCCACCTTGTTGGACTCGTAGTGGGTGAGGAGGACGCAGACGAAACAACTTCCATCATATGGAACCTAAACACTCCCCTTGCCATTATCCGGAAGGAAGAGGCAACATTTTGAACGGACCGTCGTTTTGAATTTTATTTTCCGAGAGAAGAAGATAGACTGAAGAAACCACGTTTTCTCCTGATGGAATACACCAAGGAAAGGAAAGGAAACGTCAGTGCAGTCAATCTGGCGCGAACAATTGAAGATTTGTTCGGAAAATTCCGAGCGGTCGTGCGATAAAGGAATGATATTATCTTTGATTCACGCACCGAAGAGGAAATTGAAAAAATTCTCAGAATCAAGCTGTTTGCCAGTATCTTGACCACCCAACCTGTGTAAGAGAGTGGTCAACCATAACTATTTTCTTCACAAACTGAGGACGAAGTTCTCTCTTTGAAAGTCAGGCATTACTTAGATGAACAGGATCAAGGAGCATGGGGTGAAATTCCCACTTGTCGGGTACATGTGCGCACCTGACCTGCCCGGAACCCAGGAGGCGTGTGGGCGCCGGCACAACGAGTGCTGCGGCCAGCGTAGGAGGGCCGTCGGTGACGGCGAAGTGCCAGTGGCGTCGGAAGACGCCGCCGCGATGCCTGAGGCGACTTGTCGTTGGCACAGCGAGCACTGCGATCGGCGTAGGAAGGTCGTCGGGTGACGGCGAAACTGACGAGGGCGAGGCCGTGATGCCTCCGTGAGGTGATGTGGAGAAGCCGGACGTGGAATGCACGGCCGAGACGACAAGAAGCTCGTAACGTGAATGCGGCGCCGGAGAGTTGGGACGTGTACGTCAGATGGCGTGAAGGGACGGACGTGCATGCGGACAAAGTCCGGTCGACGCGACACAGCGAGCGAAACCTTGGCCTCAGCAACTTGCGAAAACAGAGGCCTGGCGGCCCGACAAGAGTCAGTCGTGTGACACACTTCAATAAAACATCCGTTGACACTCGATCAGCTGTTTTAACCAAAGTATTATAGGGCTTTGAAATTACCCCCGTCAGTTTCTCGAAAACTTAAAATTCTCGTGGTGGGAGGATGGGTCCGCCATTGTCGCCCATCCTGGTGCAGACTACCAGTGACTTTCGAAACTAAACCATCTTTTTTAATTTATTTAATTTTTAAAATTTATTTATTTTACGCCAAAAACAGTTAAAAACTGCGTATGACGAGCTATGGGGAAAAGCGAATTGTTGCACATTTTCAAAATTCTGAGATCCCTACACTAAGTCATATGCTACTTAAATTTAATTTTGAAAGGGAGAAAAAACTCCATGTAATAAAATTTATTTTCAAGGATAAATAAGCAATAAATTTTGAATTTTGAAAGGAGAAAAACAACAAAAACTGCCATGTAATAAAATCAATTTTCAAGGATAAATAAGCAATAAATTTTGGCTCTTATTACTTCCTGCCGTGACAACATGGAAACGATAATTTGAATAATTGTATTTGCCAGTGAATTCTAGAAGACGTGCACAGAAAATGAAGTTACATTTATGTCCAGAAGAAACAAGGGCCATCTCAGCATTTGCTCAATGGATCAGGAAACTGGACGATAAACCTGATCGAGATGGGGGTCATTGACCCGAAAGCTGTTGTACAATAGTTGTTACAGGTTGTTTATACTCATTTATACAGTCCAAATGGTAAATAATGCATTATGTATCATTGTTAAAATTAATGTTACTTTTCTTGTGATTGTATAGTCTCTAATTGTATAGAAACAGTTATGCAACAGAAACGATTTCACTTGGGTTTTAAACTTTTCTATTGAATTTAATCGTGTAATGTCATCTGGCAAAGTGTTGTAAAATAATGTACATGTATTGTATGTGAATTTTTGTAATGAGCTGTTGATACTGTCACCTGATGAATATGATTTCTACGTCGAGTGTTATAGTAATAGACTTCGGCATTTTCTGAAAAAATATTCCCGCCCTTGAGCAAGTCATTTTTTACAAAAATCACTGATTCGTAAATAAAAAGACACGGTAATTCCTAGATTAATGAAGAGAGGCTTACATGAATCACGTGGGTGGGATTTGGTTATTATTCGTACAATTCGTTTTTGTAATCTAAAAGTCTGGGATCTGCCTCCCGAATGTGCTGCCATCTCGTGATAGTTCTTGGCGATCGCTCGAAACTGCCTCCAAATTTTTGAAATTCGTTAACCGTTTCTTAGTGTTTTGGTTCCACGTTTGGTGTGTTTATATTCCGAATTTTGAACAAAGAGCCCGAATTTTCGGCGTTGTTAGGTTTCGAATTGCCATAATAAGAGTGGGAGACGCGGAAAATACAAGACTGTACACTTTTCCACGAGATCCAGAAAAGTAAGTGATATTAAATATTTTGTATGATTTGTAACGAATTGTCTCATAATATAAGGATAATTAATATTTCCCTTTTATATAGTCATATTTTTGTTGCAACATTAAATTGAATATTTTGTTTTATAATTAGCAATTTATATATTACAAATTTTATTATAGGTCTAAATAATTGCTGATGGCAATTAGGATCTAACACTATCTTCTTGTCCATGGAGGACATTAACAAGGAGGAGATATGTTTGCTTAGAGCACTTCATGCCAGAATGTTGTCTGAAAAGAAACAGCATGACCTGGTGAGTACAGAAACCTTGTTTTATGAAGATGAGGCACAGCACTGTACATCTTGAATTTCAATAATACCTCTTATTGTATTATAGACTCCTCCCCACCTGCTGGAAAAGAGGGTGCGGGACATGGTGATGCCATTCATTCCAGCAATGATACGAAGTATAATACTGTCAATTTCTGAAATATCTTAGTATTGCTGCGAAGTAATTTTGGATTTCAAGTGATATGCAATAGTATGTAGTGTTGCTCATGGTCTATTTAGATTCATTATTGTCTGTTCAGTACAGTAGACAATTTCTTGGAGTATCACTGTGTAACGTATTCTTTCAACTACATGAGCTGCCAGCAGTAGTGGGAGTGACTGTATTATGTTTAAGTATGTTCAGTGGCTGTAGTTAGAAGGTAGGGATAGAATTTGCAAGTGATTTACATTGTTCCTATACTGTCACTGAAACAATATTGGAAGAATTTATACAAATCGTGTTAAAAAGATGGGAATACATATGTGCATGAATTAAGTCATAGATGTAAATGTCATGCCATAACTTCTGTATTTCAAATAGCTTGTGTTTTTCACTTTCATCACGCTAATTAAGCCCACAATAAACTTAATTTTCATCGCAAAATTATGCATTTAAATATTTTTTGATAAGTAAGTTTTAAAGTGTACTTTTTTTGCATTCTAACCATATAAATAGCCACCCATAAGCAAACATTCGCCAGTTGGCGGATGATAAGAATAATAGGAGTAATAGCTCAGCAACAAATTAGCCAATGTTCAAGAAATGAGAATCATTTATACTTGTACCGATAATGCATTTCAATTTAATTTGGCATCAATGAGTGCCAAAAAATTGCATACACGACTGAACAGACAGTACATGAAAATCTTTTCTTATAATTGAAAACCTATTCAATACCTGTAACAAATATTGTTGAGTAATTCTGGGTATTGTATCTATCTTTGGGTTTTCATCTGCCTTTCATTAGGAACTTGATGTGCTTTTGGACAGTTAATATATTATCTGAAATATATAAATGAAACCTACTAACAAACATTGAGTATTGAGATAAATCAGGTTGAAGTAGATTCAGTTAAAGTTTTGTACTCAATGTATTTTGCTAGACAGGAGATGAAACCTATTTCTTGTAACACACGCTTTAATATGTAATATTGCTTTTACAAAGAAAGAAAGAAAGAAAGAAAGAAAGAAAGAAAGGAGTTTCGAGATTGAATTTCGATTGATGTTGATTCGACACTAATCACTTCACTTTATGTGCAAAATGACGTTATTATTGAACAATAATACATTAAATATACATCACTACTCATTAACCGTACAGATGCACTCCAATTTTTGACACCCTTAATAACAACCAAACACACATTGGTTCTGGAGCTTATTTTGCCTCAATATCAAATTCATAGGAAATAACAAAAGCATGTCTTAAACAGAAAGGACTTCATCTTAGATTATGACTTGTAAAAGAAACAGAAAAAATGCTGCCTTTGAGAAGAACCGAACACAGATGGGTCAGGGACCTTAAGTTTTACGTCCTCAATCTCAACTAAGAAACTTCATCAATTTTGAATGAGTAAATCATTCTGTGTGCACGATCGTGGGGTCACGTGGCAGCCCCACGTCGCGCATACTACGCCGCACTAACCAGCTACTTAAAGAGTCTTTTATTCCTGAAGAAAAACAACGCATCTTCAAGAAATCTGAAGCGATGGCACCCAGGCTCTATGAGTTACCGAAAATCCACAAACAGGAAGTTCCGTTGCGGCCCATCGTCAGCGCCATTGGCTCTTCTACATACTCATTATCAAAGTACCTTTGCTCCTTGCTTCGACCACACATAGGCAAGACCAATACCTTCATCAAGGATTCGGCGCATTTTATCGAAAAGCTCAAGACCTTGACAATACAGCCAGGCGATCTACTCGTCAGCTTTGATGTAGTATCGCTTTTCACCATGGTTCCAGTCACTGAAACATTAGCGTTGCTGCGAAAGCTTTTTCCAGATGACATCACAGGGCTTTTTAACCACTACGGCGTATTTTGTATGGCATGGTGTGTTCTACGAACAAGAAGATGGGGTGGCCATGGAAAACCCGTTGAGTCCGATTGTGGCCAACCGATACATGGAGAACTTCGAGGCTAAACACCGCGCCACGCAAACCCAATTGTTGGTTGCGCTACGTAGATGACACCATCATTTGGAGCCACGGAGAAGAAACACTGGAGGAGTTTCGACATTTGAATAGCATTCACCCCCGTATACAATTCACTATTGAAATAGAGCAAAATGGACAACTACCTTTTCTTGACTTTCTTATTAACAAGAGGGAAGACCATAAAGTATTCCGGAAAGTGACCCACACGGACCGATATCTAAACAAAATGTCAAACCATCACCCAAGCCAGAAGAGGGCAATGATGACGACACTTGTCCACCGCGCCAGACGCATATGCGAAGAAAGCAACTTATACCAAGAACTCGGCCATCTGAAAAATGTTCTTCAAGCCAACGGTTACTCATCCCAAGAAGTAGAGAGAGCACTACACCCAAACAAGAGCGCACGCAGCCGTTCCGAGGAGGAAACCAACACCATTACACTGCCGTATCTCAAAAACGTCACTGACCGCATCAGCAAGATATTGAAACAACACAAAATCAAGACAATTGTCACGCCTACCACACAGCTCCGCAACAGGTTCCGTTCAGAAAAGGACCGGAGAAACCCACTACTGACAGCAGGTGTTTACAGGATTCCCTGCTCCTGTGGTTCCGTTTACATAGGAACAACGCAACACCCGCCTCACAGAGCATAAACGGAACTGACGCTTTGGCTACACCGAAAGATCCGCGGTGGCTGAACATGCTCTTTCGTTCCCGAAAGAGGATGTTCAGCCACCGCGGATCGTTCTTTTCCAAGAATACGACATTTTATTCCACAACACCGAGATTTTATCCACTACAAACCTCTACCGCGCCCGCTTAAAACGGGAAGCCATAGAAATTTTCAAACACCCAAACAATTTTAACAGGAAAGAAGGAGTCAAAATTAATTCCGCCTGGCATTCCATACTCCATAACACCAAGACAAAACCTTACAATAATAAAATTCTCTGCCCACTCCCATCTCGGTCGATACCCAATCGCAAGCCAGCTCACGAAGCGATAGCCAATCTGTAGCTAGCGCGCGAAAGCGCCCCCTCCGCTACCACTGAAGATGCCACCTTGCCACTGAAGATGCCCACCGCAGTCGTGGGTGAAACGTTTGGCAGTTCAAACCCAATTGGACCACGGCCCATCAGCCCGGAAGAAAACATGAATATTGACTCCGGCCGTGAAGGCCTTCGATGCTTTATAACGAAAACATCTGTCTTAAATGCGATACCATCGAGTTAAACAGAAGTGGTGAAATAACTTTGTGGAGGGACGTAGTTCTTCCCCAAATTCTGTTAAAATAACATCAGTCCTTTTAGCACTGGAGCTTTCATGGAGTCGTACATTTCTCATCGCAACAAATTGAGTTGACTACCGCAGTCGAAAAGTGCTTTAACTTCTTGGTTTCACAACAACATTTTCGAACTTATTACCACACTTCGTATTATTGCTTGCGATCATGACTTGCTTTTCGTTCCGTTTTTACCTTTTGTACATTCATTTGAAACACGACCTAACTCGTGGCAATTAAAGCATCTCTTCCCTTTGTCCTTATGCTTACATTCGCTCGACGTACGACCTCTTTATCGTAATTAAAACACTGTAGTCCAGGAAGATATGCTGACTCTTTGGCCTTCAAAGTCTTCATGTGCTTCACATGATCACTGATATTTTTGGAGTTGTTCATGAACTGTCTTCAGCAGTGATTTTAATGTGATCTCGTAGAGCCTTATCTTTTCCTTGAATTATTTCATGGTGTTCGCGCCATAAAGTAGAAGCTTCGTTCTTGAGTCATCTTCGATACCATCAGTCACACTGGAACAAGGATTCATCGTCAACTTCGCCTCGGCTGGCAATTTCTTTCATCACCAGAAAGTATTCAAGTAAGGTTTCCTCTCGCTTTCTTCTTGTCCAAAGTGTAGTTTATGCATTTCCGCAGTGCTCGCTTTCACGTCAAATTCATCTCTCAATGCTTTCTTCAGTGTAGGCCATGACGTGAAACATTTCTCGCTCTGGATAAAAAGCTTTGCTAACCCTTCTAGAGTCTTCTTCGCGAAAACGAACGTCTGCAGTTGATTCAGATTCATTAACGTTGCTGTGTCTTCAACATCTGAAATCCATTTTTTAATCGAGTATCCGTCGACTCCCCTAAACGGTCTCAAGGCGCCCTCTATACCTCGAATCATCAGCACGAAACTTTGTAGATGATGCGAAGACATTGTCTGCTCCTTACTCTCGCTCCCTGAATCGGAACCTTCATCTTTGTTCTTTTCCAAAATACGTATTTTGATTGTGGTCTACCTTGCCTCGTTTTTGTGAGTATGTTTCATAAAATGTGCAAATTTGTAAAATTGTCATTTTGAACGCAATGGTGGTATACTCTAAAATAGTTGGGACATATTTGTATGAGTATAAAAGTCATCAAAGTCATTTTACCTTTTTATTTAATTTATAAATTTGATGCGAAGTTTAGTATAGAGTAGTAAGTATAGTAGGGATAGGTTACTTTGCACCACCTTGTAAACAGTTCATTTGAAAGCAAGGCAATATTAGGCAATGTAGCCCCTCTTAAAATGTAGTATAGTAATAGTATTTTGCAGCACAAAGAGAAGCTGATAAGAAGGGAATTTTGAAGGAACTTACGGAAAAAAATAATAAAAACTCACAGACTACAAACTCACAAACTATATTTATTCTTGGGTTTTTCCAACGTGGCGGCTGAGGGTAGTGTCTCCAAGATGGAATTTGGTACGACATTTTGAGTCATTCTCTGACCTACCGCAAGATGTCACATGATCGCGACCGCATCACGCAGTGCTGCAGATCAAGCGACTCTAGCGACAGGACTTATAATGACTCAAAAAGTCGTGCAGAATTCCATCTTGGAAATACCATCCTCAGCCACCACGTTAGAAAACCCCAAGTATAACCTGCAGAGATACAAAGTACCATGTGTTTTAATCATTACCATTTAACTGAAACAGCAAATATTCTTCTTTTGCTTAAAATTTTAGGGGGATCATTCCTCCCTATATCTTCTCTCATTTGTAGAAACTTGCATCTTCCTAAGAGGCCACTTCCAATTATTCAGACTTTTTACCTTGGTACTCACTGTAATTCCATATTCATCAATGGTTCTATTATATCTGGTAATATGAATTTGCGTAATTTACAACTAAAAATGCACCAATTGTTGATTGGTTTCAGCTCATTTTCAAGTTTTGATAAGGTATCTTCATCGCGTGTAGTTGGAGTTAATTCTTCCTTTGTCTAGTGATCGATTTCCAATCTTCACCTGAACTTTCATCAAGAATATGTTCATCGAACTGTCCCTCATTACTGAAATCTTGAAACGATTTTCGGATTTCTCTAGTCGGTCTGGCTAATTTGGATGATTGACTAATACCAGGCTGTGATTCCTGAGCATTTTCGTTTGTAGATGCCTCATTATCAGTTGGTTGCAATTGAACCAATTGCAACCATGACATGAGACAGACTTTTTCCTGCAGGCACGTCGATTCTTTTTTTGGCGAAGTTTTGAGCGTAATGAACATTCAGCTCTTGTAGACCAGAGCTGCTAAGAAGTCTGAACTGACAGCTAAAGGCTCAATTTCCTTTCTGGAGATTCTATCAAGTAATTACTGCACATCACATGAACAATTCTACATTTGCGGAAGTCACTTTCAAGATTTTTCTTGAAATGTGTTTCTAGAATCTCAAGGACACGTTTCAGAAATGGTGGGATGTGTTGCTTCGGTAGAACAGAAGAGCTCAGACCCTCAGGAGTCGCTTTCCAATCTGAAAGAATGTTTCTCCGTGCCACTTTCATGGGTCTAAAGATAGCAATATCTAGAGGTTGTATCAGATGTGTGCTATTGGTAGGTATTGTAGGGAGGTAGGCAGACGAATATCTGCATTTTTGATATATGCTACTATTGAGATCAGTGGATAAATTGTCAGCAATAAGAACTTTCTTCCCATATAATTTTTTCAGGTTTAGCAACGTGAGGCTTTCAAACCAGTCGCAAAATGCATGTGAATCAAACCAACCCAATTTGGTGCTTTGATACCGACAGTGTTTCTGTCCATGTACTTCACAGTTGGGTGGCTTTATACACAATAAATGGTAGCAGTAATTCCCCAGCTGCTCTCCCATATATCGTTAAGGAAATGCTCAATTTTTAAAAACTGCAAACTTTCTCTGGGTACTTGGTACCGCGGCGACCTATAATTCTGCTCTTTCCAGTGGCATCAATTAAATTGGTTTCATCTAGATTTCATTTCGTGTTTTCTGATGTCTTCTGTATTGCTTTCTGTATTACTTAAGAGGTTAAGTATGCTCCATGGCGTGTCCCTGTAGAGCACCCAGCAGTAGTCAATCCAGTTCCATCGACCCTGATATCTCTTTTCCAACTCCTTAATGTCTTGGTGGAAACATTATCCTTGCTCTTCGCTCATCGCACCATGATTTTCAGGAAAGAAATCCAGATGTGCATGTAGGAAGTGAATCTTAAAGCTCATCACACATCCCAAATCTTTAAAGTTCTTCAACATATTTTTAACAATGATTGCATAATCTGGGTGTTTCTTGTTTCCTAGGAAGTTCTTAATCACTCTTTCAAAGGAAGCCCAAGCTCTGTTTTCAGTATCTGTAATTCTGGTGGTAAATTCATCTAACGTAAATCTTATGTCTGGTCCAACGAAAATTCCTTCCTTTATTTGGGCTTCTGAAAGGTGTGGGAACTTACCAATGAGATATTTAAAGTACCTCTCATTTCTTGGCAGAGCAATAGAAAACAGTTTCACGAGACCTAATTTTATAAGCAGCAGCTGTGGTTTTCTTTGTATCAATAAGACCTTTCCTTAAAATATTCATACTTTGTGGTTCTAAAGTAGTTCTTGGGGTCGTTCCGATTGGTCCCAGTGGTGTGCTCTCTCACGGTTGTCTCGTTCACAATCCAAACTTTGTATACCCAGACTGTTGTCCAAGAAGCATGAACAAAATCTTCAGGTCTCCACGCAGCCATGGTTGTCGTACTGTATTGTAGTGAAGATCAGTGAAAAATTTTCGTAAGTTTCTTTGAGGTAAACTGAATGTCACATAGGTTTTGAAGCAAGCTTTCTTTTTGGCGTTGTGTAATAGCACTATATTTAAACTTTTTGCGATGAATCCATGAAAAGTCGCCAATCTTCCAATTCCTTTGCGCATCTATCTTGGACATCCATGGTTTGGAACCTCTTCTCACACCAAAAAAAAGGGAGGGAAAACTGCAGAAATTGTATCAACAGTTTATAAATGGCGTCAGTAAAAAGATACGTATTGCCGCCTGGAGGAAACGGCACATTCTATCACCAGTTTATAGATGTCCTCACTAAATTGTATGATAAATAAAGAAAGCTGCCAGTGACCTACTGCACAATTTGTAAAATAAAAACTGTGCGTGATGGAGCAATTCTAGTTACATTTTCAGTTTCATTATACAGAAATACATAAGGGATAGTCGAAATTTTGAAAAAAAAATTTCACCGCAGGCCGGCGTAATTCATTACGATCTTCTAAATATTATATGAAGCGCGTTTGATTTCTGCGCATACATAAAATACACTTATCTTTTAACTTCATTGTTGTAAAGTAAACACAATTTTTTTCTGGAGAAACATGCAACACACACATTGGCTAGAAATCGTGTACAATGACAGTGCAATTCCAGCTCAGGAGATATCTGGTTGTGCCACCTCTGTCACATATTCGAAACTTTTAGGAAAAGTTGTAAAATGGCCATTAGATATCGTTAATTCTTTTTGGGGGGGCGGGTGCAAAGTTATCCCTGTAGGTGCAAAGAAGTCTTGAATTACGGTACATTTTTCGAATGTGATTTCTTCTAATTTTCGTGATGTTTCATCATCACCCTTATTGTGATCATCATCGGATTCATCTTCTTCTTCTTTCTTGTGTTTTAGATCGTCATCAATTTTCATTATTAATTCGGTTGTATTTGTCAAATAATATTTCAGAGATCATTAAGTCTTTTGGCCCAATCTCAATGCATAAGATGGCATGCATTGCATGCAACAATTAACTCCGAGATCTGCTTCTGAAAATGAATTTTGAATGAATTTCATTTTCAATTCTTAATCTTTAGATTCATTAAAAGTGAACACCGAGTTGTTTAACAGACTCACTTTCTTCGGCGGTAAAACCCATAAATTCTTCCTCTGATTCCCACTTTATCAATCATATTAAATTGTAAACTTATTTAATGTCAGTAAGTTTATGTACACAAATTTATATATTGTGTAGCTTCATATGGTAGAATTTGTTTGTTTGGCTTTATTGTTTTTGTGGAGACGTTTGTGCAGATGAAAGTTTCATAAAACTCGTCAATAATATTAACTTGTATTGTAACATTTAGTAACTAAAACAAGTTTCTGTCATTGCCGCACCAGTTGATTTATGATATCTTAGAAGAAAAATTAAAAAATCTGGAAGAACCTTTAAAACTTCCTAACTCTGAAATTCTTATTGCAATAAGAATAATTCTCACCAACATGCTAAAAGCAATTTAACTCAATTTACTTTTAACAAATAGAAGGTACATCCATTGGAGGTCCCATTAGTAGTTTGTTTTCAGAAGTTGTGATCAGAAACCTTGAAAATTCTGTCCTGTCCTGTCTTCTGTCTGAACCGACCATTTGTTTTATCGAAGCTATGTAAATGACACCTTTCTTAATAATAAGAAAGATAAGTTGGAAGAAACACAAGAAAAGTTCAAAATCTTCTATTCAAATAGGTTTTAAAGGTAGGTTATATTCAACGGTTAAGGTTATATTCAAATAGCTTTGAGGGGAAAAAGAAGAAAACAATATTTAAAACTTTATGGACGTTTCTATCCTTAAAGAAAGGAAAGGTTTTTACCAGTTGGTACAGGAAACCTACAAATACAGGGAGAATTTTGAATTGCTGTTCTAAAGACTCCTTGAAACAAAAACTTACTGTTGCCGATAATTTAATTGGCAGCTATTATGTTGTCTGATAAAAAAAAACATTACCAAAATATCCACATTGTGAAATCCATACTAGCTCTTAATGATTATCCTCCAAAAACTATTGAAAAATGTGTTAAAAGAAGACTTTCTTTTCTGAAAGTACAGCTTTCTACAATTTCAATATTTGCTTATTGTTACATTGTTATTCTTACATTCCAAAATTTACCCGTACATTCATAACACAATTTCCCCTAGGATAAAATTATAGATTTGTAGACAAAATTCTGAACAAAACAAAAACATTACAATTAACAAAGATTGAGAAAATGAAAAAAACAGTTGTCTCAGTATATAAAGAGTATATAAAGTCAGTTGTACTCAATACCCCAAAGCTTATATTGGTAGGACCCTAAGAAAACGTAGAGTATCAGAACATCAAAGAAACATAAAAGAACCATTTCAAAAACTAAACTCCACCTCAAGACATCAACTTCAGACAGAACATACGGATTTCGGACTAGTTAAGATTCTGGACTAGGAACAGCGGAAAGGCGAGAGAATTGTATCAGGGACATTACATATAAAAATGAATGAAACCTTATATACTGTGATAGTCCAATACCTTCAATGGAATTTATGACAAGTTGTTTTTACGTTTTAACAATCAAAATCAAAATTAACTTTCTTCCACATTGTTCCCTCTTGACAGTTGAAATACATACTTGGTTCGTAACCGTCTCCAGTTTTCAAAATGGATGGTTAACTGGAAGGAACATCAGAATTACGTACGCTCACAGTGTTAATGTTTTGTATAATAATGTAAATAGTTTAGAATAGTTATAATTCCATTCCAACTATTCTTTTTAAAAGTAAGCTTCTGCCAACTTATATGTATATTAAAATGTAAAAAACTGATACAGTGGTAATAATTTATAACTGTATATAATCATTAAAAATTTTTTAGACGAAATGTCACCCAAACTACAGTGTAGATAAATTAAATCACTAGTATAAATAAATCTGAATGTCTTAAATTTGAAGAGGAACATTTGTTTTAATTAATAAGACTACCGACATTCATAAAAAGAAGAAAGAAAAAAGGTTTTGTAACACTTACGTTACAACTTTTTAATACGCTGAAAGTTCATGACCATGTGGTGATGACTTGAATGTTGTTTTGATAATGAAACAATATTAAATTCTTCATAATTAGAAACACAAAAGTCACTATTTGTATTTTGACAATTTTCAAAATTCATGTTTTCAGTATTCATATATTCAGTCCCCAGAAAAGCGATTTAATTTGTATGTATAATTGCTTGTATTGGTTTTGTAAAAATGGAATGAAGTTTTTTGTATTGTGTGTGATTAAGTTCTGTACATTTACATAATTCAGAAATAAATATTGTGTATATGAAACAACTTTTTCTTTTGCACTTCTTTGACTAAAATTTCCTTTACTGACTTAGAATTCCAAATCCTTAATATTAATTATTGCCTTCTAAATTGCCTTGCCCATTAATTTTATAGAAAGAATTCTATTTAGTATATAACTATAATATCCCCCATATAGAAAAATTGCTAAGTAATGTAATTTTAAATGTCCCTGATAACGTCCGCTCTCCACTTCTATAGGTAGATCTCCTTTCGGCGCTATTGGCTGGCGAGGGTAGTTGCTTCTGCCGGACTGGGGAGGTCAGTTTTCCGCCTCCTCGAAAATAAGTGCCTGACTTGTAAGATTGTGTGCCATCTCTTTTATAATACACTCTAACGAGAGCTTGGGGCAACGGACCGGCGTGGCATCCTTAACCTCGGCACCGCGCCTCGAGCGTGGGAAATGACGGGGAGGCGGAGACGCCTACCCGCGAGCTCTGGCTGTCAGGTGGCAGAAAGTCCGGTATGCGCAAAGTGCGGCAAAGCAATACACGAAGCAGAACCTCGGGCTACACCACCCCACTGTGTCAATTGGGAAAGAGACCATGCGGCCAACTCTAAAAAGTGCCCTTTCAGAAGGAGAGGGAGATTCAGATGTTGCCAGCCAAACTGACCTATCTTCCAAGCCCAAACCGCCTATTCGGTTCCTGAGTCTGTTGAGTAGTGCTCAGGAGGACTACTGAACCGGGACTTCGGAGAAAACTTGAACCGGGGCACAGAGGAGTATTTCACCGAAAAAGTTGGCCAAAAATATTTTGTCGGTAATATCGATGGGAACTGATTTCCCATGGAATTTAAATACATTATAGATGATAAATTTACAAATATAATATGATATAAACATATTTTTCCGTGAGAAGTCATATTTGTACTACGAGTACATTTTATTTCATTTTTAGTACAAAACTTTCCGGGCAGTGGCAATATTCATTGGCATAAGAAAATGCTCTGAACTTAATTGTTATTATAAATAATTAAAATAAAAAATCTCACTAAATATCAATTTTTTATAAATTTTAGTTTTAATACGCATTTAAAATGAAGATAAGATGAAAATTAAAGAAATAAACATTAATGAATAATTATAAAATTGTAAAAGTAAAAAAAATTAAATTCGATGAGCAATCAGGATCTACATTTCTGTGGTGACAGACTAATCCGAGAGCAGGAAGGGACGGTCATCGACGCTGGAGGTGCAAGGAGTCCTTTCACTTGACGTCAAAACTAAGACGGACGAGACGCATTAATATGCCTCGCTTCAGGCACGTGCCTTAGGTACAAAGCGTACAAAGGTCGGAATATTTCTTCTATACAATGATATTTGAACACACAGTCACTTGGTCGGAAGTTCTGTGACTTATGTTTGCGGACTTACACATTTCATTTTTAAACATGAAAACGCGTCAGAATATCTATGTTTCCAGTTTTGGTACCTTTCTTTTCTGAAGGTATAGTGTTAAAAGAACGTGTATGTACTTTCAGAGTCTTAATGTTGTGTGGTCTAATAAACTCTGCATATTTATTTCAGCCCCTGTCTCAGTTTCCATATAAGAATTTGGCTTGGAATAACGCTGGACTTGGAATAACGCAACAATGAATATCACGGGTACATATTTTTGCTTGCAAAACTAATTATATCGTAGTGTATTCGCGTTCAATTAGTTTCCACAAATACGTAGAGCTCTTTAACCGTACATAGTTGTTTTTGTAGTTCTTGCTTGGGACTGGTTAGAGCTTTATAGACCTTCGATACTCTGTTCGGAGATTTATTTATTTCAAAACTGCTACCGCATTGTTTTTAGAGATTAAGCAGCTTCGAGATTCATTTTTGCAGCGTACATCAATGCGTTATTTATTATTTGCTGCCCCAGTTCTTCGGTCCAACGCCGCTGACTGCGGTTATCTTTCGATGGTGTCCCCTGCTTACGTTTTGACATTGTTAATTTTACATTGACATTGTTAACATGTCTAATGTTGACATTGTTAACATTAGTAATTATCGATATCTGAGAAAACGTTTATCCTAAAGTAATAGTGAATACATTTTACATCAATATCCATTATCAACGTAATAGTTCAGAAAACACAAAAATCGTACAAATGCGTTTTCGAAACCACTCACTGAGACGCGCGCTGGACAAGTTACACTAGCACGCACCACGGCTGGAAGTAGACCGATGATAACAGCCGTTATCCTTTCCCAAGAGGCAAAATATTTCACAACACGATGCAACAAACCTTTCAGTTCATGCTAGAAATGCTAAATATTTCTTCAGTTCAAATTTGGTTTTTCGACTTCTGGCCAGGTTTTGGCACGAAATACCCCACTGTGCGGGGTTGGCATTCGTCCCTTCAGGGAAAAACGGTCTAAACGCAAAAAGAAATTTGTGGTTCTGGAACAGCACGTACATTCTCCTCTGTATTTCCTCGCAAAATTATGGGAAAAGTACTCAATTTTTCGGAAAATTGTACTGACCTTATTTCAAAATTTATCTTTAAGGAACAGATTGCATTAAGGGAAAAACCCCATCTTAGTTGTAAGAAGACTCCAAAAACATTTAGAGTTTTTGCAATTTTCGAAAAATCAGGGTTTTCAACGAACGTGTGACCTGCAACATTCTCTTAAACGTCATTTACTCTATTCAACGACTAAATTTAATCAAAAACGATGGAGAAATTTTTTGAAAATGTGGAAAATGTCCCAGAGGCTCCATGTAAAGTACTCCCAAAATTGCAATATTGGTTTTAAATTCAAGGGACCGCGACAGTCAGATTGATGGGAGAATATCAATTTTGGAGAAAATCGACTGAACGGTTTAGCCGCTAGCGTTTTCAGGGACGGACAGACACGTTTTGTCGTCATTCGATTTTTCGGCATGAAGGACCTGCAAAACATGGATTCTGGCTACACCACGTGCTAGAGGATTTTTTTGTATAGTTAGCAACTGAATTTAACCACTTTTCGTTACCAAGGCCCTGTAATAAGAGTTTTTCTGCCGAAAATTCGCCATTTTTTCGCGCTTTTTTTTCGCCATTTTTACACACTTTTCTACTAGGTAGGGAAAAGAAAAAGACGTAATATCTACTCTCGGTTTGTGGCTCTCCTATCCTGAAACTTCAATGTTTTTGCTCCTAACTGGACGAACTAAATCTCGTGTTGTCCATTTATATGACTTCGCTTGGGTCTTCATCCCGTACTTTTAAGACGACCGTCATTTTGGAAACAGCCCTCGACATCACTAACCTGGTTATTCTTAATACAGGTGAACCAAACATTTTTCAATAGCAACGAACTCAAGTACGTCTATTGACCTAACCGTTTGCTGCCCTTCACTTGCAACCGCTCTGGAGTGAACTATATTAGAAGGCCTGTATGGAAGTAACCTTTTCCCTACCATCGTCCATACTGATGGACTAGGTCTCGTTTGCTAGACCCGCTAATTCCATCGTGCAACTCGCGGACTGGTCGACATTTCTAGCTAATGTTCACCTCTCAGATGGTCCCTTCTACGATATGGAAGGAATGGCTGCATATTTCAGTGGTGCTACAGCACCACTGTGTTCTCAATCTTTTCCACTTGAAACTGAGATCAAACGCATTCAAATTGCGGAACAGAACGTTCATATTGGGTCTAACCACAACTTGAGAGTAAACACTACCACATTGAGAACTTATTCAAATTGAGACCAAACATCAACTTATTTAAACTAATGGTCATTTCATTTAAACTTAACTTAAAGATGTGAATGTAAAGAGACTGGTTGATACCATTTTACGACACGGACGTATGTGCTTGTGCTCTTGACTTTTCGTGATTTATCTATAATTTTTAGCGATTATACTGTTTGGTGTGTTTAAGTAATTTCATTACTTGTTGCAGGTTAGCTGAAAATATAATTTCGACTGTTTGTTTACGAAATTTTGTACTTTTGTGAATTTTGTATATTGCATACCTTCTCATTCTTGTATTGAATTTTGCATTTTAATTTATCGAATACACATCAATCCTACACTTTTAAAATATTAAGCTAGGGTCTTGTTGCTCTTATCTGAGTTTTCTTGTATTTATTCCAATATTTATCACATACATCGTGCACACATACACGCATTCGTGACACTGCTCGTTCTACTCATTTTACTCTCTACACTCTCAAAGCCGACCTTCTGAAAGCCTTCACACACGTAAACAATAATTTAGATGAACATATCCGAAGGTTGGAAGAGGTCGTTCTCTACACAGACGGTTGGGTACAATTCGCCAATACTGCGAATTTTCCCAACCGTTCACCCGTGACTGCACAGAAATCTCACACCACATCCAGTCGCAGCTAAAAACAAATTTAGTTTTTTAGATTATGAAACAGATTTTCCTCGCCTCCCAGATCCACACAACCCGTCACTACCATCGACAAATGCATGCACAAACCAACGCAAACAGGCTAGGAAGCGCATCAAAACCACAACACGTTGCCCACTAATCCTAGCCCGCTTAAAAATAGACATTCCTACTGAGCCTAAAAAACAAGTTATTTTAGCTGGCAGCCATGGCCGCCATCTTTCCAGTGGGAAGTTGGCCTTCAACTACTCAGTATCATCTATTTTTAAACCTAACGGGAGGTTTGCACATGTGACTGCAGAGTTGGACACCCACACGAAGGCACTGACCAATCAGGACACAGTCATTACCATAGGAGGGCAGAATGAAATTAATTTGCGCGATAACTTTACACCTGAACAAAATGAAAACAAATTACAATGTGCTGCCCAAAACTCTAACATAGTAGTCTCGACTCTGCCCTTCTGATACAGCAGACCAACACTGTGCACCGAGGTTAAACACGCAAACCAACAACTGCAACTGCAACTGAGAGAAACAAATGTCACACTTAGAAATTAATTTTCTCTCAGCAAAACACTTCACCAGGCATGGTCTTTACATGAACCTTGCTGGAAAACATTGCAGTTGGTATCTTGGAACCTTTGACCTTGCTGTTTGAAATGTCTACAAGCTTGCACAATACATCAATTCCAGTCCTACGCAGTCTCCTGCCAAAAATCCATTCCTTTCACCTTCCTTACGTTTCCATCCCCCGCCCTTATTTCGAACCGTCTTACCTCCTCCTGTGAACCTACTTCCGTTTCTCCCATTCCCACTACCAATTCATCTACACCTGATGCCCCATTTTCCTCACAATCTGTCACTGCCGGGACACATTAGAACCTTCGAACACGTACTTGAGGTAAAAATGGAGTAAATATATAGCAACTACAGTGAGATGCAGCAGAAAAACATCCGTGTAGGTACTTGCCAAAAAATAAACATATTGCAGCATAATGTTCAATACCTTTCAAATAAAACTGAGATTATCGAGGCAGCTCTACTGAGCGATTTAAATCAAATGGATGTTCTTTGCTTTACAGAACATTGGTTATCTCTTAATGAACGTAGCATTTTCCAAATTCCACAGTTTTATCTCGCAGTCTTTTATTATAGAGAGAGGCAATCGTATTGAGATCCTACATATGGGGGTTCCTGTATTTACGTTAGAAATAATGTCAATTCGATCACATTGACATAATTAAATGTGCATTCCGTTGAAAGGGTTTTCGAAATTTCTGTTGTACATCTTCCATCGCTAAAACGCTACTGTTACGTTTCTAAGTGGTGAATTAAAAGTCTCGTATTATTTTAACAACAACGTTTATTTAATTTCTTAACACAATCACTGAAAACACTTGATAATTTATTTACACTACACTTCTCTTGTTTCAAATAATTCGACCATGAAGTGCCATCAAAGGTAGGTGGTTTTAATTATGCTTTTCCCAGTGGCTCCCGTACGGTGGCCACTCGTGCCATTTCCAGTGGTTCCTGTACGATGTTTATATTCGGTTTTTCTTGAGGTCCGGAAATTAATTTTTTTCCTTCTAAATTCTTGGAATTTTCCGATAACCTTGCTTCTAAATTTCTGGAATTTTCTATCAATTCTCCTTTTAAAATTCTGGACAGGTCCGAAAAGTTCCCCCGTTGTCTCGAAGAGAAAAGTCTCCGGATTCTCGCCTGCTGCCTTCATCGCGTTTGCAAGACGTTCTTGTAATATTGCTTTCGTTCCGGAAGTGTCTTGTTCCCTCTCTTCTAACTCTCTCTTCAACTCGGCCACTTTCAGATCCCGTAAAACTTTTGTGAAACTCATCTTGATTAATGTTTTAATTCACCACTCGTTATACCCCCACACCTGACACCAATTGTTACGTTTCTAAGTGGGGAATTAAAAGTCTCGTATTATTTTAACAAAAACGTTTGTTTTGTTTCTTAACACAATCACTGAAAACACTTGATTATTTATTTGCACTACACTTCTCTTCCTTTATTTACACTACATTTCTCTTGATTTATTTACACTACATTTCTCTTGATTTATTTACACTACACTTCTCTTACACACTCGCACAGTCCTAAGCACTGGCCACAGTTCACTGCATTAATCACAGTTCGATGCACTGGTCATAGTTCACGTCACCGACCACAGTACGATGCACTGACCACGGTTCACGTCACTGAGCACAATCACTGCACAGCTATTCACCGCGATGCACACACTTTACAGTTCAGCTTTCACTGCGGACTTGAGACTGACTCGCGGTCGCCGGCCGTCGCGTATTTATACTCGTCAAGACAATCCAGAACCTTCCGGACACCGCGCACGTTCTGGAATAATCCGCCGGCAGGTGATGCAACCCGCGCTCACAGGCAGCTCGTGATAGCGCCGGCGGATGACGCAATATTCGTTACATTACTTTTTATCTACAGGCCTCCAACAAAGAGAGCTGCAGATTTTTTTGTTCTTAGAAAAACTGGAGATAACACTTAATAAAGTTAGCAATCGCTCTTTTGAATGGATTGTTGTATGCGGAGATTTCATCATTGACTTTCTGGTCGAATGTTGCGAGAAAGAACAATTTCTAAATTTAATTCTTTCAGTTTAGATAATACAATAAATGTGCCTACACTGATCTCACTAAATTCAATGAAGGCAATCGATTAAATTATAATTAACCAAACTATTACTCGATATGAAGTTGAAACAAAAGATTTTGGATACATTGACCACTATGCACATATTCTCACCATTATAAGAAATGCGAACACTGAGACAATAAAGAATACACGCATGAGTGGATAGTTTACTGAAAGTAAAATAAAATTATTCATTGATTACTTGCTGCAGTAGTCATGGGACGCAGTTTATAATACTGTTGTGAAAATAAAAATATAATTTTTTTCAACGCTTTATTTTCACTTTAACACTGGCTTTCCTCTTCTAAAAAGGAAATTAAATATTTCCCGGAAAAGCAATTCTAGGACAACACAGGATATCATTTAAAAACAAGAGAAATCTGTCTTTCATTTCTAAACATCATAACGTATCTGAAGATTTCCTCCTCTATTTAAAAAATATAAATCACTGTTAAGAAAAGTCATAAGACGGGCTAAAATCATGGAACACGATCGGGATATTTTGAGCTCAAAGAACAAAACAAAAGCAATGTGGAATATAATACAAAAATCGACCAATTCAACTAGAAACCTTGTAGAGAATGTTGTTTTAAAATATAACGATAGAAATGTGACCGGCCCAGCAACAGTGGCTAGTCCCTTTAACCAATACTTTTGGAGAATTGCTGCCGATATCACTAAGCGTCGTCAGCCACAAAATTCAATATCAGACATTTCTCAAAAAATTTTAAACACAATGTTAGAGATTCAGGCACTTTTCAAAAGGCGAAAAAATGAAATTCAAAACTGACAGAAGAGAAATAGGCAATTTCTCTTCTGTCAGTTCTTTCAAAACTATTAAGAGAGACTTCTTTTACGTACGAATGGAAACCTTTCTCAGTAAACACGAGTCGCTTTCTAATTGCCAACATGGATGTAGGAAATCGAAATCTACAGAAAGAGCCATGTTCTCTTTCCTTAAAGATGTCGCTTCATCATTTGATCAAAACGAAGCACCTATTGGATTATTTTTAGATCTTTCCAAAGCTTTTGACATCATTAATCATAACATTTTACTTTCAAAATTACCTTAATATGGAATCAGCCCTAGATGGGTTATGTTCGTACTTTAAACAACGATCTCAGAGAGTAGAAATACCTTACTGGAATGATGGAACATTATATACATACCTTTCCGACTCTTTGCCAATTGCACGTGGAGTCCCGCAGGGATCGATTTTAGGCCCTATTCTCTTCCTACTATACGTAAACGATATGCCCTCGACAATTCGAAACGGAAGAACAGTTCTCATTGCGGATGATACAAACATTCTTTGCTATAAAGGAACCGTAAATAAGTACAGTATCAGATTTTCAAATTGGTTCCGTAATAAAAAAATTAATAGTAAATGTAAATAAAACGGTACTCCATTGAAAATGAACGGTGTACCATTGACTGATGTTAAGGCAACACAATTTTTAGGCCTCTCAATTCAGTCCAACTTCAAATGGAAATCCCACTTAAATGAATTGAACACAAAATTAAGTCCATTTTGCTACGCGTTCAGAATTCTTTCAAATTCAGTCCGCTTTCATACTGCTCGTGTATATTTCGCGTACTGTGCATTCCCGCCTGAGATATGGCATAATATTCTGGGGAAATACATCTTATAGCTCCCATACTTTTAGATTACAAAAACGAATTGTACGAACAGTAACCAAACCCCACCCTTGTGATTCTTGTAAGCCTCTCCACATTAATCTAGGAATTTTAATATTACCTTGTCTTTTGATTTATGAATCAGTGTTTTTTTTTCAAAATGACTTGCTTAAGGGCGGTAATTTATTTTCAGAAAACGGCGATCTCTTTTACTATAACTCTCGACATAGTAATCATATTCTTGAGGTGACAGTATTGTAACTCCGACGGTTGGTCGCATCCACCTGGGCTCGTGTTGCCGGCTAGCTCAGGAGGCGAGTAGAGCCTGAAATTTAGATGGTGGACGGACGTGGCTACGTGATAGAGGTCAATTGAAAGAAAATTTAAAGAAAAAATAAATTAAATGAGAAATTAAAAAAAAATAGAAAAATTAGTAGAAATAATTTGTTATAATTATCTGAGCTCAGTTTCAAACCCTTGCTTTTTATCACGCAGTCTTAAAACTTATACAATTAAATCTTATGATTGGAACAAATAAAGGAAAAAATAAATAGATGTGCTTACAAAATTACAAGAAAAGGGCCAATGCGCGGCCGGTATCTTCTGAATATTGAATATAGTCCAGGTAAGACTGAAGGGCGTGATAAATGTTCGTTTTGTTCGTCGGAGCTCGACGAACAACGAAAATCACCATGTGTGGTAGAGGAACTCGCTGGGGTGAACGGCCTCCAGACAAGCAAAACAGCCGGGCTCCTTTTCTTCTGGACAGCACGTCCCTTGGATGACGGAGAAGAGTTTCTTCTCGTAGCCTGCTGTGACGTTTGCGGCAGCGGTGACGACGTTATCGGTGACGACAGTTTATGAGTCCGAGCGTCGGAATAAAACACGATACTCGTCGGGAGAATTATCACCGACTTCACTAATTATCGTAGTCGCGTAACTTGCGACACTTGGCGCGGACGTAAACGAGCAGAGATAAAAACGAATAACCGAATTGAATAAAGTTCATTTTCATCAACCCAACACTCGGTGTGATAATATCACATCTGCACGTCTCTATCGTCCCTGCGCTTCTGATCTGCACGACCCTAGCGCCTCCGCCCATCTGCCTCTCCTCCGCGCTTCACGGCGCCCACACACTTCTTTCCTCCCTCCAATTTCTACAAATGTTCTAGAACTTTCTGCTGAATTTTTTTAGAAGGCGTGACGTTATTGGGCGAAAGTTACTACGCCGTACATGATTTTACACCAATCAGATTACGCGTTTCTTAGGTAATTTTGGTGGAATTTTCAGGAGACAGCCGAAAGCGCTCTTTCTCGCACACTTCCTATAAACAAAGATTTGTTTGGGGTCTTCTGAAATTCTTCTTTGGGCGGTCTTCTGAAATTCCTCCGAGCAGCGTGGCCTGGGGAGATCCCAAGGCGCGTGTGTCATTGTGCCCTTCGCTCGTCAGGGGCGACGCCACAAAGGGCGTTTGCAGCTGTGCGGAACTAATTGACCCTTGTGGGAATTCTGATTGGATGTTGTTGACGTTCTTATAAGAAGAAATAAAAGAGGTCATCTTCGTCAACATATCAGCTTTATTAAGATAGCCGGCTTTCGACGGCTTTGCCGTCATCGTCAGTATCGCTGCTGTCGCTCGACTTTTGTCGTACAGTCGCTCGACTTTTGTCGCACAGTCGCTCGACTTTTGCCGACAGCAGCGAGACTGACGATGACGGCAAAGCCGTCATGCTTAAAGCTGATATGTTGACGAAGATGCCTCGTTATTCTTGTTAATTGACCCTTGCCTACGGGAGGCGCCCCGGAACTATAATCGAAATTTTTAAAAGGTTTTAAAAAATTTTTTAATCATTTACATGCACATACAATTCATGTACATAATATTTCAACACTTTGCCAGATGACATTAAACGACTAAATTCAATAGAAAAGTTTAAATTTCAAGTAAAATCGTTTCTGCTGCATAACTGTTTTTATACAATTAGACTAAACTGAGCATCAAAAGGTCATTAATTTTAACAGTGATATTTAATGTTACTATTTACCATTTGAACTGTATAATTGTGAAGTACTTGTAACAAGTATTCTACTACAGCTTCCGGGTCAATGACCCCCATTTCAATCAAGTTTTGCGTCGTTTCCCTGATCCTTTGAGCAAATGCTGAAATGGCCTCTTGTTTTGCTTCTTGACATAAATGTAACTTCATTATCTGTTCACGTGTTGTAGAATTGAATGGGAAATATAGTTATTCACATTATCGTTCTTAATGATGTCGATGCAGGAAGTTTTGTTCCTTGAAGGACATGATGAGGGATAAAAGCCCCAATTTATTGCTGATTTACCCTTGAAAATGGATTTTATTACATCAGAGCGAATATTTTGTTAACAATGCTTGCAGAAAACGCTCATTTTATTTGTGTATTAAAAATTCAAGTAGTATATGGCCTAGGACAGAATTTTGAAAACGTGCACAGAATTCACATTTTTCGTCACACACAGTTTTAACTGTTTTTGACATAAAATAATGTAATGATTTACACGATCCCCGATGGTGTGCGTTTGGATGATGAACAGTTCGAAAACATTTACAGCAAAGACGCCATAGTAAAAAATAAAACCGATTGAGGAAGAAAATAAAGCGAACCCGATACTTGTGCAAGTTTGGACCATAGACATTAGATCCGGCTTTGATTTAGGAACATTTTAAAAGTTATCCCAGTAAAATCGCGTCAGGCAATAAGTTATTGAAATTTTCGTATTTCGTATATTTGTGTTAAGGAAAATATTAATGGAGTCCATTGTTGGAGCGATGAAACGCTTATAAAGAAGAGGGTTTTTCGAATACTACAAGAGAACGCGATAAGATATCAAATTCAGACTTTCGGGGGGCAAAAGAAGAAAATTAGCTGCATCATGCAAAATTTATCCCATTTAAGTATCTTGACGGGAAGTATCAACATTTTAATAAAACAGATAAATTAATTCAAGCAAAAGCTTAGCAAGAAGAAGCGATTAGCGAACAATTGCAGTGCGTTCCATTTCACATTCAAAACGGAAAATAGGGAAAATAAAGGATTTTGACCAAAGGAAAACAAGAGAAAACATCAAATTTTAGGAAATTGCCGGGAGAATTTTATTAAAACTAAAACGGAAATAAAGTGTTTGGAAAACGTTAGAAATTAAATATTTTGAGAGAACTAAGGTGACGCGATCGTCAGTTATCGAGCGATCGGGAAAAGTGTTGAAGCAAGAATAACAATGCTAAGTTGAAAAGGATTTGCCAGAACGTGCCTGGACTTGGTGAAGGCAGGACGTGTGTTCGCGTAGGCGATGTTTGAAAATTTTGTAAAGTGCGGAAGTAATGGACATAATTCGAAATAGTAACTGGGAATACTTTATGTACATTGTTTAACAGTTCGTGAAAGGAATTTCCAAAAAAGGGGATTTTCGGAATTACTGTGAAATTCGGCAACGCCGTTGGACTTGCGAGCAAACGGTAATGAGCGTGGCAGTATGAAATTTTGCAACGGTGGGGAGCGCGACGTTGCATTTACAATTAGAGGCGCGGAATTCGATTCAGGATTCAGAGATTTTCTAATAACTTGAAGGTTTATGAAAAAGATGGCAGCGTGAATTCCGACAGGTTGAGTAAACAGTGATGCGTACGCGAGTGTTCCGGAACTGGTGGCGACAACGGGAGGCGCTGTTGGGCGTGGATAATCACACCAGACACGCGGATTCGTCGCGGAAGCAGCATCATACGTGAGCAAAAGTATTTTGACATTTGTTTTTTTTTGCGAATTGAAGAACGCTCTGTCGAAGACCAAGTCATGTAATTAATAGATTTTAATACGTGAATCTCGACAGAATGCATTCTGGGTTTAATTATATGTGAATGGCATTTGTTTCTGTTGTTGTAAATAATCTGTGTGAATGAGAGAGTATATATCCATGTATCGTGTATTGGGGGAAAAAGGAATATTTATTTGTTGTTGTTCTTTGTTGCTGGGTTATGTTGATGTGTGCAGTCAGAGGCACCAGTGCTATTACAGCACTAAATATTGTAAATTGAAAGGGAATATGAGAAAGGAGGCAATATGAATAAATTTCATGGCCATCTTTGGGGTCATGATTTGTAAAATCAATATGTTTTCGTAATCATTCACGTAGCACTAGAACTGATCCACGCACGTGAGCGCAGTACCTTGCTCGCGTCTGTACAGACGCACCGCAGACCACGCCCAGGTGAGTCAAAAGGCCAGGTAAGCTAGCAGACGGGCAATTGTGAGTAGGGGAATGGGAAGGTTATTATATGTGGCAACCCAACGCGAGGCTAGTGTTTGTTTGTTTGTTCATAAGAAGGGCTAGAGCAGGGCAATCTATTAAAAGTAGCAGTAAAACGTGCCGGGCTTGTAGAGAGTATTACAAGTGGCCGCACAACGGTGGGCTCGGGCTAGGCCAGTGTACGGACACGACGACACGGACGCACGCCGCCGCCAAAAAAAAGGGAGGAACCCATTACAATAAATAGAAAGAAAACATAAATTACGAACGTATGCCATGCACAGGTAGATACATGAACACTTAAAAAAATTTTGTTTAATTTTTGTTTTTATTAATAGGTAATTATTACGTACAAATTAGAAAACTTGATGCTAAATGGCTAGGTCGAAGGCCTTTAAGCCATTACAATACATACATTCTACCGCGTTCTAACCTTTCGTATTCTGGTATTCACCCCAAAGGTTCTCTCCATCGCATCAATACCGTGGAAAAGAGACCATAAGGTACGGCTGAGGAAAAAAAACCTGAAGGGGAAGGGGGAAAGCCTGCTGTCAGAAGCCGAGTACATGTTAATCTATCCGATTTTTATTTTTAAACTATTTATTTATTTGGCGCGGGCGTCAGGCATTCTCCTTCCAGTGTTTGGCTTCCTCAGCACCTGAAAACAAACAGCACCACAGAAGATCGTCCAACGCCTCTGCCCTAACATTTCCGATTCCCACTTCCCTTCACCCTGTAATGTGCTTATTACTTTAACCGTTTCATTTTATTTTTTATTTATTTACTTTATTTTAATTTAATTTATTTTTATTGACTTATTTATATACTTATACTTAAACATTGACCAAATTTTTTTTTATTGACTTATTTATTTCTCTCCAGTCTAGGCTCCGCTCGTACTAACCAGTGCTGTTTTCCCACTCCCTAATTTCAGTTTCCCTAATGGTCCGAACCTTCCTAGAAATGTTCCTAACTCTTTCATAAATTTAGATCTTTTATCTCCTAAAATGTTTTGGGCGAGCGTTACGTTCCTATTTTGGAAGTAGTAATTTCCCATTCCCAGACAATATCCTCTTCGGCCGCACCGCAAATTAAAAGGATGTAGATCCAGTCTTCTCTATCACCGCAAAGCACACAGATACCATTCCCATTAGAGTCCTTTAATCTACGTTGCATCCACCCCCCGACCCTGAACCAAGCATATCCCGCTCTTGCGTCCTTTCCAGATGTGTACGTAACGTTCACAACCCCATAACGGACTCGCGTGAATTTGCGCAACCAGCGAACGTTTTTCGGCCGTTGCTGCCAGGACCTCTTGCCTTTTAATATCCGCAAGTCTATCGGAAATTAGCCGTTCTATCTCACGTGTTCCCCTATTTCCCACCATCTCCGGAGAAACGTCTCCCAGACCTGCACGTTGCTGTAGCAGTTTAATTTTGTACGACCAGTGGCGTTGGTTGCTTCCCTGCAACTGCACTCTAAAACATCTTTGTATAAGTGTGTCAGCCTGTTCACCTACTAATTTTATCCAAAGTTTAATGCGTTTCATTTTAAAATATTTCCAAATTCCTACACTACCTACCTCTCTTAAGACTCCGGCATTTGCTGCGAATCTAGAGACTCCGAGAATTAATTTGAAATAATCTGTTTCGATGCTTTCTAGTCGATCTATCTTATCCACTCCCCAGATTTCTGCCCCATAATTCATAGCTGGGAGAACTAGCGATTTAAACAATGTATCGCACACCTTTATTTAAAGGCAATTCCGGAAACCTGCGCAAATATAAACAATATAAACAATAGCGACGAGAGATGACAGCCATGTCTTACTCCTACTGTCGATTTTATTTTTTGCGTTGTACTTCCATCACCGCACCTGGCATAGAAATTTACTTCTGCGTACATGCTCTGCAACACTTTTAAAACTTTACGTGAGACGCCTAGCTCATTTAGTTTTCGCCATAAAGCTTCCTATTGATAGAGTCAAAAGCCTTTTCAAATCTACAAAACTGCAATATAAGTGACCCCGTTTACGCGCAAGCGCCTGTTTTACTAGGGTATTGTAGTGTCGTGTCGCTAAAAACAGTGTGGGCACGTGGTGCGTGGTGGGCACCGGATGCGTAGACAAAGGCAGAAGCGATGACGCACGGGGTTTTTCTGACAGGGTGTGCGCATCGCTAGGGCGGAGGCAATGGAGGCGGCGGGCAGCGTCGCGAGGGCTATTTAAGGGCCGTGAGAACAATAGCTCTTCCTTCTTTGTGATCCTGGTGGCAGCAGCGTAGGTCGTCCGTGAGAGGTGCGAGCGTGCACGCAGCGAAGAAGCCAGCAGTTATTGTCGTGACTAGTGAGACATGTAGTCGGTCTCAGGGCAGGCGGTACTACGCACGGCGAAACATTAGGTAGTATGTTGCGGTGTGGTAGGCGTTGTAAATATCTCTCCTAGCAGTGGGGTATATTTTGTTAGTTAATTGTATACAGTGCATTGGTTATTTGTGACTACGGTCTAAATTGTGAATAAACCTGCTGTTATTACAACCCACTCTCGTCTGTGGACTGATTACACCTGTATGACGCCACAGTATCTAACAAAAAAGATACTGTCGGTGGTCGCGAAGCCTCTCCTAAAGCCTGCTTGCAATCCTGATATTTTACTGTACTTTTCCGCCCATTCACTCAGTCGCCCGTTCAGTATTTTACAGAATAGTTTGCTCAGCGCTGGTAAAATACTAATTCCGCGATAATTTTGTGGGCAATTCATATCCCCTTTACTCTTAAAGACCGGTTGGAGGGTAGATGTACTCCACGTTTCTGGATACGATCCGGAATCAACAATTGCGTTAAATCTATTTAGAATACTCTCTGGATCTATGTGCCACAATTCCGAAATAAAATGTGTCGGAATGCCCTCCGCGCAGCCTACCTATTCATGGCTAGAATAGCCCTGTTTACTTCATTCCAGGTTAGAGGTTCGTCTAATTCAGGGACACCCCGGTCAGTGATATCTAGCCCTGTTTCAATATTCGCTATTGCGAGCGTCCGTGAAAAGTACTGCTCCCATGCGTCTGCTGAAATTGCGTTACTTGCATTTGTTTTATTACGCAGAGATCTTATCCCAAATTGATTTACTACACTGAAAAAAAAACTGGTTGTCGTACATTAAAAAATGGTTCTCCCACCCAGAATTAATAGTAAAATTTAGCCCAGCTATTTTTGTGGTTGACGTACCGTAGGTGCCGTGTGTGACCCTGCGTGGTGCCTTGAACCACCGCTGTGTCTCCTGATTCCGTTGTTCACGTAGTCCCGTGAACAAAAAAATGTTTGCAGATCGTGGTTGATTCTCTCGGAACTTCGGTGAGAGGTTCCACAATCCATATTTTTATGCTACAGTTCCTACATAATTTTGCATCAACCCTTGATTGCATGTACTGCTTACCTCGTTATATCCGTACCAGTAGTTTTAAATTGGTTTTGTAATTAAGAATTTATACAATTTCGCAGAATTACATGAATTTGTGCCAGAGCAAAATAATTTAAAACCACAAATATGACAAAAAAGTTTTGAAAACTTGGCACTAAAAGCACTTGCTGAATAGAATAAGATAATTAAAAATTAAATCTGAAATAATTTTTCATACTACTTTGCCAAATATTTTCACTCCTAACCTTGCTAAAGTGCCTGTCTAAAGACCCCAAACTACAAAAACACACACACACACAATTAAGCAAAACGCAATAATATAGAGTATTTTTAAAAACAACTGTTAATTCATGTCTTATATTAACTTATTTGGTCTCTTGTTTCAACAAGTCATTTGCAACTTCTACTGCATAATTGCGCAACTTGTACTGCACACATCAATATATGAATGTTAAAACTTTTACATTTCATGAAACTAATTTATGAATTTTAACCTTTACCTATTAAATGCTATATGCCACATGTTGCAAATGACTCAAGAAGAACAACGGTCCAAATAAAGGAATACATTAAGAATCAATTACTGTAATCAGCTTAGGCACGAAAACCACAAACAGGAATATGAACAAATGTGGAAAAATATGAAATAGGCAAATTTGGGAAATTCATGTGAGAAATAAACAGATGGATACAAAGAAACAAATGCTACATTGTATTTCAAATAATTATTTACATTATCTTTTTATTATTTTCACAATGAACGTTTCACAGCAACAAGAACACATTCACGGCCCTAAGACAAAAAAAATTCAATGAATCCAAACTTAATTAGGTTATCTACGTTCCAAGAGATCTTGTATTGTAACATATCAGTTTTGCATCTAAGAATACTGTAAATTTTCTCATAGTAAAAACATACATGTGTGCACATGAACATTTTGAGAGGAGCTCATAGTCTCCTGTAATAAAAATATTATATGCAGTGCTTTAGAACATGAAATATGATAAAAGAGATCAAATTAAAATCCATTATAATTAAGTGTATTATTAATTGCCCCTATGGTTAGCATTAGGAAGGGGATCAGACTGAATAATTAATAAAAATGAGCCTGCCCCCATTAGCGCTGAACCCTTAGAAATGGGAAAAGGCAAGGTTGAAAAGAAAAAAAGTAATTTTATTGAACTTGTAATTATTACTTGCAAGTCTCTCAGTGTTTACATTCAAAATTATTTAATCAACAAGTTTTGTGGTCCAAAAATGAGATAGGAAAAAATGTAAGAATTTTTAATGAAGAAATATTAATTACAAAAGAAATAGCTTTATAAGCCTAACATTTTTTAACGTCAATCCCAAACAATAATTAAATTTTTAATATCATAAAGTTTTATTAAAAACTTAAAATGTTGGAGTTAAAACAATGCAATTACATTTTCACATGAGAATGCTAGTTTCAAATTCAGCAATCTCTATTAATTTTTTCTGAAATGTTATTGGCACCACTAGTGGATCAGGACACATGAATCTGCTAATCAAATGAATATCAATAGTCACTGTCAAAACCATAAAACCAAACCAAAAAAACAAAAACATGCTCTTCATGGCATTTAAAACTATTGTTTTAATCAATATTGTGGCCAATTGTCAGATGCATGTACAAACTGTTTATACCATTAACCCATATTTGCCCGGTGTTCCATTATTGGAACAGCCAACAGTGGATTTGTCTTTGACTCCTTATTGCGGACCGCACTTGGAGACTTCATTATAATACTAGAACTTAAAACAGGGATCGAATTTCCTGATGGTGCCAAGAGTTGATTTTAGTTCTAGATTGCACTCAAAACAGAGAGTGTTTATTGAGTTGTTGTTTCACTGCTCGCACTATGAGTGATACAAGGTGAAAAAAATCTATTACATTTTTTCTTTAAACTTTTTGTTCCTATGAAATAGTTAAATGACATTACATTTTTATCAGTAAAGTCAAATATCTTTAAAATATTACAATTTAGCTGAGCTGGAAACAATTTTTCTAAAATGTTCCAATATTGGAACACCAGGCATGAATGGTACCATTAATTATTATTTCAAAAATCATCTAATATATTTTTCTTCTTAGATTATTAACAACAGAACAAATAATTGCAATTTTGGTGGAAGATAATGTTTACTTCAGTGCATTTATCTTTATAATGCCTCAGGCGATGTATCAGTGAGGAGGACAGCGAGGATGAAGATAGGCAGCACACTGAAAAACCTGGAACCCAACTTAGATCACAAAGTGAGGCACTAATTATGTGATTCAGTGAAACTGAAAGACTCACATCTGAGACAACTAGAGAGTAATATTGGATCTGGACACTGTGACGAGTGCATTCATGAGAATATTCTCATGATACAATACTAGCAAATGAATGATATTTCGCATATTAACTTCTGAGGGATTCGATAGTACAAGACACTGGATTTCAATAACCACAAAACAAGGAAGATGTGCATGTAAATAGAACACAAATAATCAATTTCAAAAATTTAAACACAAAATTGCATGAAAACTATTTCATACTCCATACTAATTATTAACTAATTTTGATATAGAAAATAACCAAATTGTAGATTTTTATATTTTAAATAAAGAAAAAATATTATAGATGTGACCTGACTTGTTGAAAAACTCTGGACCCTCTGTGCCTGGTGTTCCAATATTGGAACAGTCCATATTTTGAAAAAGCTAACAGAAAAAATTACAATTTTCATTTAGAACATAACTATATATCACCTATATCATATTTATTTGCTAAAATGATAATTATGTAAAAAAATAAACTCGGGCATAAAAGGGTTAAAGGTATTCCTGCATTCTGTGCAAGCAGGCATGATTGCAGGTACAATAGTCAACCCAAAAAATAGGTATATTCAAATCTTTACACAAATATTTTTAATAATAATAATACATTTAATTTCATTAGCCATACATGCATTCTGAATTGTGCTTCCAAAGACTTCTGCGTCACTAATAACATGAAAACAGTTTATGTTTAGTATACTAATTTTGGAACTACATTCCTAAACGCAGGTGCATACTTTTGCTAACCACCTGCAAATGGATAAGGTAGGCTCGCCTTCATCTGCTGAAGTCTTCCCTATAGCAGTGCTCTTCAAAACTTCCTTGTATACTGAAAACAGAAAACAAATTAATATTTCTGGATTTCAGATTACTGATTCTCTAAAATTAAATACCTACATTATTTCCTGGTTGATTATTGTTGTCAAATCTCTCTTCAAATTCACTATTTACTCTAATCATTTTATTCCAACAAATCTCATGACTATCTCCTGGCACACTCCTGCACTCTTGAGGTAGCATTAGAAATTTCTACCTCAAATGATATCTGTTGCTGCTATTATGCATTTGGTGCCAAATACTCACCTTCAGAGAGACAGCTGGTGAATGTATTAGTTCCCTATATCAAATAAAATGACAAATTAGTTTAAAAAATCAGCACGCATCTGTGGTAAAATGCAAACATACATAGAATATTCATGTACAAAGTATCTCTTTAATTTTACATACATACACTCGTCTACAAAGGATCTCTTTCATTTTAATGAAAACCCAATTACCGAGTAAAGTCATTCTTTATCACACCTCATCCAAAGATTCCAGCCCTTTCCTTAACATTAAACCATCCCTTTCAGTGAACATTATTTTAGAATTAAAAGAGCTTTGAAATCCCAATGATTCTTGCAAACTCAATAAAATTTACAATTTTAAAAATTCTGGAAAAGAATCTTAATTTTTTAAATTTTATTCTAAAATAGATCATATTTCTACTTAATATTGCCATTACTTCATACAATTGCAGTCCCTAAAATTATTATTCATTTTTCCTTTTTCTTTTAGAAATAATCTGAGAGAATCTGATGAACAATAACTCACATTAGTTCTTTTCACAAGAATATACTGCAATATCTATAAAATAATACATTTATTGTAAATAATTACACAAAAAGTACACAACAAGCAATTTAAATGTTCATTAGAAATTTTTAAGCATGCTTTTGGCCACTACTGAACTATCAAATTTGCATCTTCTAAAAACCTTGATTTGGAGATTCGGCAAGAAAAAAAATATTCCTATTTCTATGAAATTGCTAATACATATATTTTTAAAATGCTTCCTTCCATTCTTACTACTTCAAAACTGTACATAATAATTAATAACAAATTTAATAAAAGCTATAATGCATATTTTCAATACTCTACCCATGTTTTTATATTTGCTCCATATTCAGTATAAACAAGCTCAGCATGTATACAACAAGAACTGTTATCCAGACACACTTTCTATGAAGAGCGAGAACATACTTCCCTAGTGCAGTCCTTTCCAAAACTTCTTGTATAAACTAAAAACAGAAAACAAAATAATATTTTTGTTTTTGTACTACTGTTCTCTAAAATTCATTACTTACATTTTTTCTGCTGGTTGATTGTTTTCTTCATATTTCTCCATTTACTCTGATCTTTTTGTTCCGATTAATCTCAGGACTGTTGAATTTATTTCCTGACACTCCCTCTGCAATTACCTCATTCAATGATTCCAGTCATACCCTAAACATAAAGCATGCCGAACAATACAATGGTGGAAATTGAGTCAGGATATTTTTTTAACAACAGAAGAGCATTATAATACATATTAATCCTTGTTATCTAGATGAAGTTCACAATTACATATCAGGGGGAATTTATGATTTTAATTATTAAAATGATAATTTTTCATACATTGATTTTCAAATAAGACAAGTATGTAAATTATAACTTTGCATCATTGCTTCCCAATTACATTTCTTGCTTCAAATACTAATAGCCATAAGTCAAAAGAAGAATTTCCACATTTTGAATTGTGCACTCCTTATACTCTGGTGATTTTACACTGTTGGAAAAATAATTGAACTAAGTATTGTTTGTCCCTCTTCTTCGACCCATCCATCCCAGCTTCCTAAATAAAATAAATTATCAAACACATGAATTACCTATTTAAACAATCTATTAAACACACTCTGATTAGGAAATTAGAAGTTTGGTTCAAAATGAAAAGAACATTTTATAAAACATAGTCGCTATCATTTATTTTACAATGGAAAACAGGTATTGGAAACATGCAAATGAGCCAAATATCATTAACCTCAAAGACAGAAGGCTGAACATAAAACACCATGGGAATGTCCCTATTATACAGTATGGGGATCAAAGGAATGGATAGAAAAACGTGCGCGTTCTTATTTCAATAACAACTTCACGTGATCTTTCTAAAATATACCAGTTGAAATCGGAACATTTAAGCAAAGTATGCTCTTTGTATTAAACACTATACAGCAATAGTATTTACACTTACCAGCAAACTTTTCAATCAAATGGGGAAGCTTCTTGTTTGTTAGTACTTCTCTGCACTTAAGAGTCCATTCTTTACTGCTTAAACACCAACACGCACTTCTCTATAACACAATACGACACAACGCACAGCCGAAAGCATTCACGAATGCAGGAACTCCGCGTTCCCTCGCGGGAAGGGCTTCCCGCCGAAGCATGTGTGGGCACTGTTACCAACACCATGGACTGAAATACCATGCGCTCAAGCGGCAACCACTTGAACGTAATGGGAATTAATTGGTGGTTACAGTCACCTCGTACTTTTCAACCTCCATGGCTTGGAAGTATGAACAATCAACCACCGCCACGTCATCTGTGATGATTATTGTCAGAATGAATAAATCGATTGCCACAACTGGAAGACACGTAACCAGGTTCGGAGTGAGACAGTAATTTTTTTCAGTGTATGATCGTTTCTTAAAATTGCCTCTATTCTTGCTGACTCACTCTCCTGCCAAGATGTCTTCACTTTCCTAATTGTGGCCTCGTACTGCCTACAACTACTGCTATCAAAGTAACTATTTCTCGCTTCCACAGTTCCCCTGTTTCTGAACATCCTTAAGGCTAAATGTACCGAAAAATACTTATAGGAAAAATAAATAGATCGCAGCACTATCACAGGGAATTACACAGGGAACGTCTGAAGAAATGGTGCGATTTTCGATGTGTGAACAGCATTGGACTCCTTTCTAAAATAGAATTTACGCTACGAAGCCGTTTTTCCAAAAACGGTGTGAATTTTTTTTCATTGTTCCAGGAAGAAATTAAAAAATATGGGCTTATAGCGAGATGACGACGTACTTCCTGAATCCAACGCCGTGTCAGTCGTGCAAATCGGATGAATAGGAGCGGCGTAAAGTGAAATTTGGGAAACGCCTCACCCCCCTTTCCGCTCCACGCCGTTGCGTCACCCGACCCTTCCTCGACGCGGCCGAACGGCCAAACCCGGCGGCCTGCGGCGCGGGAGGAGGCCAAACTTTGAGGCAGGCAAACCGAGCAGTCGGTTTATGCTTTCGTCCCTTTCAATCTCAATATATTTTTCTCCACATATCAAACTAGTGATGCTGCAACATAACCAAACGGTCTCGTATCATCTCCCGTCGAGGTGGGTTGGTCCACGTCCTGACGGGGGGATGCAGAGGGGACTCTCAAGTATTCTTTTCTTTCACCAGACATTTTTCTTCTCCCCATATATCATTCTCGTTCCTTTATTACATCCTTTCTCTTTTCTTCTCCCTCTTCTATTTCACTGGCCCCCTCTGTATGCTGAACGCCCACCCATGTGTTTGCCGTGCATGGCGACCCGTGTCGGAGGGAATGTATGTCCTGGCGGTTGAGGGTCCTGTCTGTTTCCCAATTACTCTCCTCGTGCTACTTCTTTCTTGGTATCTAGGGATACGTGCTCTTACGTATTTTTGGGGAACATTCCTTGTAGGTCTCAATACACTTGCTTTGGCTACGGACTCTTCTAGACGGGCGGTCGGGAGCTAACCCACTCCCGATCAACCGGCTTGGACTAGGTCTTGTACTGAACTCCAGGGTGAGCGGGGATCCACGGCGGGGCAGCGCTGTGACATCTCCCTACTATATCTCTGTGCCAACCGTGGCACCCCAGTGGGGTGTCCCCTTGTTGGACTCCATGGTGGGTGGGAGCACGGAGATGAACCGTCTTCTACTCTATGGAGCAGAAAATAAACCCCCCGCCCTCCTCCGCAAGGAAGAGGAGATGTTTTGATAGAACTATCGATTTGAATAGTTTTTTCGCAAAAGAAGGTGATCAACCGAAGAAGCCCCGATTCCTCCTTATGGCATGCGCCGAGGAAGGGAAAACTTTTAAAAGCATAAGTGCTGTCCGTCTGGCGCGAACCATTGAAGACGAGTTTGGTAAGCTCCAAGCGGTCGTGCGACAAAGAAATGGTACCATTCTCTTTGAAGCACGCACCGACGAACAAATTGGAAAAATTCAAAAAACGAAGCAGATTGCCGGCATCCAGGTGGTAGTCACGAAACACCCGACTTTGAACTTGTGCAAGGCGTGAGTAACTCCACGAGGACTTTGCTTCTGAAAGTGATGAAGATCTGTCGAACTTCTTTGAGAGTTTTGGTGTCACTGAAGTGTATAGGATCAGACGGAAGGAGCAGGGGAAATTAATCCCCACTTCGACCCTGATCCTTACATTTGACCGTCCGTCCCTTCCAGAAAAAATAAGTACTGGTTTTTACAACCTCCGTGTGCGACAATATGTTCCGAACCCTTTGCGCTGTTTCAACTGCCAAAGGTTTGGTCATCTCAGCAACGCTGCATGTCAGTTAGCGCAGTATGCAGGAAGTGCGGAATACCAGCGCACGACCCACACCTCGACAGACCACCGCACTGTCTTAACTGTGAAGGCAACCATGCAGCCAATTTCAACCAGTGTCAATCTATCTCCGTGAAAGAAATCCAAAGATACGAGTGACAGAAAAAATTTCTTTCCCTGAGGCGAAGCGTCGATTCAAGCAAGGAATCCAGTAGACATGTCACGATCCTTTTCCAGCACTTTAAAAGCTAGGCCCCCGGTGGTAACCGTGAGCTGCCAAACCCAATGCACTCCAGCCCCAGCAGCGCATTTCTCCTGCCAGGTTGCTCCTATAGACTTCCCTGAAGATACGGCCTGTATCCAGGGGGAAAGTTATTATACCAACCAAATACAAAATAAACAGCAAAAATCTCCAGCCACGAAAACTTCTACTGAGCTCCTATAGAAACTGATTCCCAAACAGAAATCGACACCAACTCAAAATCCGTCGCCGAGTCTCGTCCTCCTCCCAATGCCGAGACTCACACTGGAAGATCTTCCAACCCTTCTAGATCTCGGTCACCTGTGTCAAAACACCGGGACACCCCCCTGACACAGGCGACCTTATCCAGCAGCAGTCAGGACAACTCTGCTGTGGATGAGGAGCACCTCAAGAGCTCTTTTTTTACGAAGGTGAGAAAGAAAAGAAGGCACCAAAGAAATAATAATTTCCTTGAATGGCTCTCTCATGGAACTTGAAAGGTTTCGCATACATTTAGAAGAATTGAAGCTCATACTCTCCCCCCACAGACCATTTATAGTATGTCTCCAGGAAACTCATCTTCTTCCTAACCACCCCCTCTGCCTGCGCGGATTTCAAACCTATCGGTTTGACCAAGATGCCGGACTTCGTGCTCACGGAGGTGTCGCGGTTCTTATCCGAGACCATCTGTTTTCTGAGGAACATATCGTTCGAACCGACCTTCAAACTGTATGCGTCCGTATATATCTGCCGTCCTTTTCATTGACGGTGTGCAATATATACATTCCTCCTGGCCAAGCCGTGTCACAAGAGGAACTCGAAGAAGTTGTTTCTCAGCTGCCCGCCCCTTTTCTTATTGTGGGTGACTTTAATGCCCACAATCCCGCCTGGGGTAGCACGAGGCCATGCCCTAGAGAAACTATTGTCGAAAATATTATTGACCAGCAGAACCTAATTCTTCTGAACTCTGGGGAAAATACACATTTTTCCACAGCGTCAAACACTTTCTCGTCAATAGATCTGGCACTCTGCAGTCCATCTCTATCTACCATCTTAGAGTGGACTGTTCTTGATGACTTACATGGGAGTGACCACTTTCCTACCATGGTACGCTTTAATATTCCTAGTTTAGACGCTATTTATTTATTTATTTATTTTACGTCAAAAAACAGTTAAAAACTGCGTATGACGTCCCGCTACCCGTTCACCTCGCTGGGTAATCCATCGAGCTGACTGGAATACATTCAGCGAGGAAATAAACATTCCAGAGAACCGTTCAAGTAACGTCGATGCCTTAGTCGCCCAATTCACTGACGCCGTTCTTCGCGCAGCCACCATTGCAATCTCGAAGTCTGCGTGCTGTCTACGACACATCCCTGTGCCTTGGTGGAATAAGGACTGCTCTAGAGCGGTCAGCGCTCGAAAGAAGGCACATGCACGTCTTAGACATTATCCAACTGTGGACAACCTTATCGAATACAAAAGATGTAGGGCGAGGGCAAGGAGAATAATTGTAGAGAGAAAAAAGGAATCGTGGAGAGCATACGTCTCCTCCCTGAACTGCCACACGCCACCACGCCTGGTATGGAGAAGAATCCGCCAGATAAAAAGACACTCTTCTCCAAACATGGTGCCATGTCTTCTCAAAAATGGTGAAATGATCACTTCTCCAGATGAGATTGTAGAGGAACTTGCCACGTACTATGAACAGATGTCAAGCTCGGCGAACTACGCTCCTGATTTTCTCTTGATCAAAGAGAGGATGGAGTGTCGTCCGCTAGAATTCTCCTCCAGAGAGACTGCCGATTACAACATCCCTTTTTCCATGTGGGAATTGCGCTGCGCTCTTGAATTGGCGAAAAGAACTGCCCCAGGTCCTGATGGGATACATAATCTAATGCTACAACATCTTTCTGATGAGGCAATGCAATTCCTTCTCCTCTTGTTTAATCGTATCTGGGAAGAGCACACCATTCCTGTTCAATGGCGAGAAGCCATAGTCATTCCAGCTTTGAAGGACGGAAAAGATCGGTCGTTGCCATCGAGCTACCGACCCCTCGCTCTCACCAGCTGCCTGTGCAAAGTATTGGAACGGATGGTAAGCCAGCGCTTGGTCTGGACCCTGGAGCGCAGAAACCTGCTCACACCAATCCAGTGCGGCTTCAGGAAACACCGGTCAACCTTGGACCATCTTGTCACTTTGGCAACCGAAATATCAACCTCTTTCGTCCTGAGACAACACCTTGTGGCCGTACTATTTGACATAGAGAAGGCCTACGACACCTCCTGGAGGTATGGCATTTTGCGAACCCTGCACTCGTGGGGATTAAGGGGGAAGCTCCCCTTATTCCTCCAAATTTTTTTATCGAACAGATCATTCCGAGTTCGCATTGGTAACAAACTGTCTAGAAGTCACCTTCTCGAAAACGGCATTCCCCAAGGGTCGGTGCTAAGTGTCACTCTGTTTGCCATTGCCATAAACAGTATAGCGTCGGTCGTGCGAGAACCAGTAAAGGCATCGCTGTTTGTGGACGATTTTGCCATCTATTGTTCGTCCAGTAGCATCAGTGTGATCCAGAGGCAACTCCCAAATGGTGCTCAACAAGCTCCATGAATGGAGCTTGTCAACAGGTTTTAAATTCTCGCCTAGTAAATCTACTGGTGTACACTTCTGCCGAATATATCACTTGCACAGCGATCCAGCTCTCTACCTGGGAGGGAATCCGCTTTCATTCGCCGACTCTGCCAGGTTCTTGGGACTTACGTTTGACAAGTCCCTAACGTGGCGTGCTCACATCCGCACACTAAAATCGAGATGCGTCTCCCCCCTCAATCTTCTTCGATTGCTGAGTGGTACGTCTTGGGGAGCCGACCGCACTACCCTATTGCGGTTATATAAATCACTCATCCGCTCAGTTTTGGATTACGGTAGTGAAGTGTATGGTTCGGCAGCCCCTTCTACTCTTCGGCCCATTAACACCAATTACCACGCTGGTATCCGCCTTGCAACAGGTGCATACCGCACCAGCCGAATTGAGTGCATTCTAACTGACGCTGGGGAGCCATCCCTGGAAAGAAGACGAGCTATTCTATTATCATCCTATGGAGCTAAAGTGTCGGGTCTCCATAGCCATCCGTGTCGCCGAATTATTATCCACCCAAAATATGAATCATCGTACATACTTCGAACATCACTACCCCAGCCCCCAGGCATACGATTAAGAAATCTTTTGCGGGGACTTAATGTCGAACTTCCTCCTGTAAAGCCCCCAAGCGACCTGATCCCCTCTTGGAAGCTTCTGCTCCCCAATATTGACCTCAGACTACTACTGCCGTGTTTCTGAGCCAATCTTTCCAAACATATCGCTAGTCCTCTGGTTTACCAGATGCAGTTTCAGGCTATGAGGGAAGCCTATCCCGACCATCTATTCTTATATACAGATGGTTCATCGTGCAACGATGCAGTGGCATGTAGTTTTTATTGTATCAAGACCACCAAATCATATCGACTACATTCCCAGTGCAGTGTATTTACTGCCGAGATGTATGCAATTCTGGAGGCCCTGAAATACATCGAGTCAGCGAGGCTGCGGCGTGTTGTTCTCTGTTCTGACTCTCTCAGCTCCCTTCAAGCAGTCTCACGCCCGTCGTCAGACTACCTGATAAAATCAGTTCAGAACCTCATTCATCGTCTTCGGTCTTGCCACTATGACCTGGTCCTTAGTTGGGTTCCAGGCCATGTGAACATCACAGGGAACGAGCTGGCCGACCGAGCGGCGAAATCAGCGACCCGTAGGATACACATTGACATCCCTGCTGTACCATTGTCGGATGTTAAGGCTTCGTTGAAACGATACGTACTTAGAGCGTGGCAAACAGAGTGGCACAATACTACTTTTAAACTTAGCGCGATTAAGAATTCCGTAAATCCTTGGCGCTCCTCATCCCGCTTCTGTAGGCGCGAGAAATAATTTTAACCCGCCTTCGTATTGGACACTGCCACTTTTCCCATAGTTTCCTCCTTCGGAAAGTCCTCCCATCTGTGACACATGCCGGACGGTTCTTTCTGTGGAACACGTCCTGCTCGTGCACAAAATTCGATGACAGCCGACGAAGGCATAGCCTGGGCAACTCGCTACGGGAGGTGCTTGGGGACGACGATTCTGCACTCTCAAACTCTTTTGTATTTTGAGAGAAAGTGGAATACGTAATTTTATTTGAGTGGCATGGACAATATCTTATGTAGTTTGTTTTGTGGCCCCTTTACAGCCAATTTTACATTTTATGATAAATTTTACGAGTCTGTTATATTTTCCTTCTGCCTTATTTAGTCGTACACTATTGCGGGATTCATGCCCTTTTTAAGTAATGTTCATGATTTTAATTAGCGGGTAAGTTGTTTTTGCAAACTTACTCAATCTACTTTTTTAAATACTTTGACATGGGCGCCAATGACCTTGGCAGTTGAAGCGCCCTTTAAACACTAAGTAATCAATCAGTTCAGAAGCGCGATGCCGGTCAGAATGAAATCTTCCTGCATGATTCACCCCTCGAAGACTTCGTATCAAACTACCTTCCTTTTTTTCATAACATTTGACCGTCCTTCTCTCACCCAGCCAATCCATACGTTCGTTATATTTTGATGTAGCTGACCTTTCCATCGTCTAAACTTCTTCGCCCAATCCCAAATTTTCTACTTTCGGCATCAAGCCATCTCTTAATGCATTTACAAAAAACAAAAACTACATTGTTTATTCACGGTCGTTGCTAAGCTCTAGCTCTCGTGATATTTCGTAATGCATGTTCCACCATATAGTCTACAAATAAATGTTAGTTTATTTTCATGTGACATATCGGTATGTCACAATATATTTTCGTTGCAAAATTACAGAAAACTTATTTTTAACAGTAAAGGAACAAACAGATTTCATTTTTCTGTATTGTTAACAAAATAGAAACTCACCCTAAACTCTACTACCACTACAAGCAAAAGGAAAGTTCAACAAAACGTGCGCATAGTGAAGCTACATTTACGTCCAGGAGCAAAGCAAGGGGCCATCTCAGCATTTGCTCAATGGATCAGGGAAACTGGACAAAAACCGATCGAGATGGGGGTCGTAGACCCGGAAGTACATTATTTGTTACTTCTATTGATTTGTTACTATCTATTATTATTTGTTACTTCTATATTGAGTCTTTTTTTAAATATATAATGCAAATGTAGACTAATTCATTATACTATATCTTGTTTTTGTTAAAGTAAACATTATTTTTCTTTTTGACGATCAGTATAGTCTCTAAGTGTATAGAAACAGTTTTGCAGCAGAAAAGATTTTACTTTTATCTTAAATTTGTGTACCAATTTTAATTGTTTAATTTCATCTGGCAATGAGTTGTAAAGTAACGTACATGTATTATATGTGGATTTCTTGTAGTGAGCTATTGATACTGACACTTGATGAACATCATTTCTACGTCGAGTGTTGTAACTATAAATATCAGTATTACATGAAAATAAGTTCCCACCGTTAAGTCAGTTTTGACAAATACTACAGACTCGTAAATAAATAGGCAAGGCAATCGTAAAATTCCAAGCTCAATGAAAAGAGGCTTGCACGGATCACGTGGGTGGGATTTTTTCATTATTCGGATAATTTTTTTTTTTGCAATCTAAATGTCTAATTCCCCAGAATATTATGCCATATTTCAGGCGGGAATGTACATTTGCAAAATACACGCAACGAGCTGCATGAAGGCTGCCAGAATGAGAAAGAATTCTGAATGCATAACATAATGAGCTTAATTTAGTGTTTAATTCTGTTATATGTACCTTCCATTTGAGGTTTGATTGAATTGAGAGACCTAGAAATTTTTGTTACCTTAACATCAGCTAATTGCATATTGTTCATTTTCAATGGAGCATACGACTGCCGATTTGAAGCGCAAAATTGCATTGAGACAGTTTTTCCTTCGTTAACTATTAATTTGTTATTACAAAACCAATTTGAAACTTCTGAAATTGTAATAATTATTGTTTCTTTTTTGCAAAGAACATTCGTGTCATCGGCAAGCAGAACTGTTCTTCCATTTTTATAGATGGGGGCATATCGTTTACGTACAACAGAAAGAGGATAGGACCTAAGATCGAACCTTGTGGGACCCCATGTTCAATTGGCAAAAAATTGGAGAGATAAGTAAATAATGTCCTTTCGTGCCAGTACGGTATTTCTACTCGTTGAGATCGATGTTTAAGGTACGAGGTTATCCAATTTAGGGCAATACCACGAATTCCATAAGAAGGTAATTTTGAGAGCAAGATGTTATGGTTAATAACGTCAAAAGCTTTCGAAAGATCTAAAAATATCCCAATGGGTTCTTCATTTTTGTTCATTGATGAAGCAACATCTTTAAGGAAAGAAAAAATGGCAGTTTCCGTAGATTTTGATTTCCTGAAACCGTGTTGTGAGTCTGAAAACGCTTATTTTTTCCTGAGAAAGGTTTCCATTCGCGTATAGAAAAGCCTCTCTAACATTTTTGAGAAAACTGACAAAACAGAAATTGGCCGGTAATTTTCAATTTCATTTTTGTACCCTTTTTTAAAAAGTGGTTATCTTGTGTTGAAAGTAGCGAATCCTGAGGTTTCGTTAAGTTTCGTAAATAAACATCGTGCCGAATTTTTTTGGGAAGCATATGATGTTGAATTTTGTGGTTTTAGTCCCTTCGTGAGATCAACCGCAATTCTAGAAAAGTGTTGATTGAAGAGATTCGCAACTTTTTCTGGATTTCTTGTTTCTCTTTCATTATCCTTTAAAACAACATTTTCTACGAAATGTGATACGGGTTTTTCATTGTTTTAGTTTTGTTTTTAGCGTTCAAAATATCCTCATTATTTTTCATTATTTTTGCCTGAACTATTATTTTCCTTAACATTCTTTTATATTCTCGGAAGTAGACGTGGAAACCGGGTGACACGTTATGATGTTTAGAAATAAAGTAGAGAGTACGTTTATTTTTACAGGATGTTCTAATTCCTTGTGTGATCCAAGTATTACTTTTTCGTGAAATGTTTAATTTTCTCTTTTTAATAGGAAAGCATGCGTTAAAGAGAAATGAAAGCTTTGAGAAAAATAAATTATATTTTTCATTTGTGTCAATAGCGTTATAACGCTAAAATATAAAATAAAAATGAAAAATCATGGGAGGCAGTTTATAAACTGCCTCCCATGATTTTTCATTTTTCAGATTTACGGACTACTGTCCGTAAATAACTTTATGTTAACTGTAGTAAATGCTCTGCACATGCGTATTTTATTTATTGTGTCAGTATTCATGTTATTAGTAATTGTAAGAATTTGTGCATCGTGGTCACTGTAACCTAGATTATTCGTTATAATTTCATATCTAGATATGTTGTCTCATATCTAGCTCCTTCACATTCTTGGGTGCCGGAAGGTTTTTAATAGCTTCCACGTGGTGCTGCGTTGGCCTAATACCAGATTCTGTTACTTTATGGCCTAGGAATGTTACTTGCTGTTTGCAGAATTCACACTTTTTAAAATTTACTCTGAAACCCCACTCGGACAAAAGCCCTAACAAATCTTTTAAGTTTTTTATATGCTCTTCAGTGCTTTTGCCCGTCACAATAATATCGTCCAGGTAGTTAATGAACCCGTTCACCTGTGACGTAATCTGTTCTAGAAACCTCTGGAAGATAGCAGCTGCTGAAGCAATTCCGAAAGGCAGCCTATTATATCTAGCCCCAAAGGAGTGTTAACCACTAATACTTTTTTTGCTTCCTTGTCGCGGGGAATTTGCAAGTATGCATATTTTAAGTCTATTTTCGTGAATTGCTGCCCGCCTGCCAATTTGAAAAATAAATCTTCCGGTTTGGGAATCGGATACTGTTCAATTTCTAGTTGCTCGTTCACCGTGCTTTTAAAGTCCCCACATAGACGCACATCCCCACTGCTCTTTGACACCACCACTAAAAGCGTAGCCCAACTGCTTGTTGTCACTTTTGTAATTATTTCTTGCTCCTCTAACCTTTTCAATTCCGCTTCTACTTTTCCTCTAATGGCCCACGGCACCGGCCGTGCCTTAAAAAATCTAGGCTTGAAATTTTCTTTTAATTTAAGCTCTGCCTCACTTTTTGCATTTACCCAATCCCGGGTGTAATACCTCAGAAAATTCATCCTGTAGCTCATCGACCAACGTCGAAACTTTTTCCTGTTGCAGGGTGAACACATTATCCACCACTCCTAAGCCCACTTTCTCAAAACTGTCTAAACCCAGAATGCTCATTACATCATACCAATGTCCACCACAATCACTTCCAAACTTGCTTTTCTGTTCTTATACACTGCTAGAATTTTCACTTTTCCTACGACTTAAATCGGGTCTTTTCCAAATCCGAAAACAGGTTTTCCTACTCTTTTCACCTGGGGACTACCTAATTTTTTGTATGTGTCCAAATTTATCAAAGTACCCGTCGCGCTTGAGTCCATCAAAAATTTCACTTCATTTTTTCCCCACTCTAAATCTAGGAGAAGCCTATTTTGTCCCTTACTATTTAGCACTTGGTTCACTGTGTTAATCTCCATTTCTTCTTCTTCTTCTGCCAACCTCCTCCTTTCCCGCCTTTCTAACTTAACCTGCCAACAAACTTCCTTAATGTGGCCCATTGTACCGCACATGAAACACTGTGCTTGTCTAAACCTGCACTGCCACTTCTGGTGTGATTTCACACAGTCTTTAACACGACTTCCTTGGTTTGTTATCGGCACTGTAATTGCTGTCGAATGTAATGCTATCAATGCTACTACCCGAACCGACACGCTTATCTAATCGCCGCTGATAACGCGGCGCCCTTCTGACGTCACCGGACTCGTTTGAGCTGGAAGTGTCCACCGATCGATGGCTCCGCGGCCGGCTTCTTATCTTGCGCTCCAAGGTTTTACCTGCACTCCTGCTGTTATCGCGGCAGCGTTCTCTCTTGGAGTTCGCTTGCAAAATCTGATTATCGACCGCGATCTGTCTCGCCGCTTGTGCTGTAACTTCGAACGTTGTAGCTAACCTGCGCACCTTCTGTAGCGATGGGTTACTACTATTAAGCGCTTGCATTCTGATGCCATCTTCAGGTGTATGTAAAATCACTACATCTCTAATTAAAGTTTTTGCATAGGATTGCGTACACGACTCAGATTGACACTTAAACTCGCAGTTTTTAGCTAGTCCGTTCAGTTCCGTTATCCATTCGGCATGATATCTTTATCTTTCTTTTTGCACTTAAAGAACGCATACCTGGCCGCGACCACTTGTGGTTTCCTCTCCTTCTGCTTGTCTAACATATTTTTAATCTCCGACCACTGAAGCTTATTCACTTCTCGCCCGGTACATAACGTTTTTAACAGCGCACAAATCTCACTACCACCATAACTAAGAAACGCTGCCCTTTTACTTTCCTCACTGTCGACCCCACAAAAAATCCAATTCTGCTCCAGTCTTTCAACATAATCACTCCAATCCTCTGACTGTGTCTTAAATGGGTCGAAAGGCGCAGGCTGTTGCTTGCCTTTGCTGTCACTCACCGCCTTAAGCGTTTCTTATAGTGCTAAATGTTGTTTGGCATGCATCTCCAACATTTGCTGCATAAACTGTTGTTGCTGCTGTTGAATAAACTGCAGCACCTGCGCCAACTCCGATTGAGCTGGTGTGCTCGCCATCTTCTGCTTGTAGAAAATACCAGACTGTTGCACTATTTTTACTACTTCGCCGCCTGTTGCTACCGGGCGACGACACGTGACCGACTTTGCCCACAAGTTTATCCTCGTCGCCAATTGTTATGTTCAGAATAATTGCACGCTTTTCACAAATAAAGATTTATTACAATTATCCGCAGAAAGAACAATTCCAAAATCCAAAAGAGCATACCAAGTCACAAGCCAAAATCAAGAAACCAAAAGTTCGGGAGATGTACCAAAAAAGCTATGTCGAACCAAGAAATCTACACGGTACAATCTCCTCACTCAATTCCACTCGATACACGGTCACTAGCGTTCTGTCGCTCTGGCTGACGGCGCTCGCTTTTAATGCGGTTATACAGCCGCAAGAGGTACTGTACATGAAGCCTCAATATTTTTGGAAATTTTCTCGGAAACGTCTCCAAATTTTTACATTAAACTTTGCCCTCGGATAGCTTAAAGAACACTTAAGAAATGCAGGTCTCATTTTCGTTGAACTTCTTTTTTTTTTTTTTTTTTTTTGTAAATGACAGAATAGTCCAGTAAAAAGGTATCTGACCCAGGAAGAAATTGAGGAAGTTTTTTTTTTCAACGATTCTATATGTTTCTGAGAGTGCAGAATTCGAATTTGATGTTTGCCACCTCAAAAAATGTCGGCATCACAGAAAAAATTTCAAAAAGCCCTCAACATTTCGCCTTTTTTTAAGATTTCGAGTGTATCATCAAAACTATGCGTTTTATCGAAACAATTGCTATTAAATATTATGATAAAATTTCCTACAAAATGCATATATTAACTTTAATTTTACGAATAACTAATTAGGCGCTAGAGCGTACTGAAAAACAGTTACTTTTTGGGCCTCTGGCCATAGTGGAGAAAAGCTCTTTCCAGCCATCCTATCTCGTGGCGGGGCTCTAGTTACACTTTATCATTCTTAAAAACAGGTATTGTGAACAAAGAATTGACATTCTTAAATGATTAACACCCCGATTCTCACGGAATCAGTAAGGACGTATTTGCTCGCTATTAAATCCAAGCCTTAGGTAATCAAAATAAGACGAAAATAAAATTATTACGGTATGTTTTGTGAATATGGGCCAAGTTATCAGGTAAAAGTAGTAGCACCAAAGAGGAAATTTTATTTTTTAAACAAAAATATTCACCCAGATATAAAAGAAATTTTCCGGACTGGTAGGCCGTGCTCCAATTGGCATTGAGGAGCCAAACGTTTCGTCCATGTCTGCGGTGGACATCTTCAGTGGCGGCAGCGTCGTGTGTAGTATCCGGGTCGGCGGCTGGCTAGCGACTGGCGCCGCGATTTTGTTTTGTTTTTTGTTTGTTTTGTTTTTTCAATTTTCCCCTCTCCAATTACCGTGGAGAGGCGAGAATTTATTCAATATTTGGTATATATTTTCTCCAGCATTGCTGCTTTTGGAGATTGGGAAGGGCTGTATCTTAAATTAATTAACCTAACTTATTTCTAACTTAAAGATTGAACATCAAGCCTCTTGGATGACACTCAGCTCTTTATCAAACGCTCTATTCTCAGTGAATGGCAAACAAAATGGCAGAACTCAGATTTTAAGCCCCCGAGAATCAAGGATTCCATAAATCCTTGGTCCTCCTCATCTCGTGGTGCTTGGCGCGAGGAGATCATTTTAACACGCCTTCGTATCGGTCACTGACATTTCTCCCACGGGTATCTCCTCCACGGGGACCTACCCCCTATATGCGAATACTGCAAAATAGATCTTACCGTGGAGCATGTTCGCTTCCACTGTGGTAAGATACGAGATAGCCGCCGAAGGCATCACCTTGCTATCCCCCTAGTGGAGATTCTTAGAAATGGCGAATCTTTTCTCTTCTAGCTTTTTACGAAAGACTTCTACAGCCTTATCTGAGAGATGATAATGCCAATTATTGGCTTTTAGTTCGAGATTTTAAAGTAACAGGCTCTTTTCTGCCAAACCCTTTTATTAGAATATGTTCCTTTTGAGATTTACTTTGCTTTCCATTTAAAAATTTTAATTTTCCTTTTTTAGCTTGGAACTGCAATATAGTGTACTGGTCTTAAAATAATTTGACACGGGCGCTAATGACCTTAGCTATTGAAGTGCCCTTAAACTCAATCAATCAATAAACAACCTTGCCTTGATGTGGGAGGTCTTAGTAGTGTATTGAGATTTCGCAAAGTAAAAAAAAATAAATTTCAAAATATAATTGGAAGCAAAAGAGTTTCGAGGCTGCACTCTTTGCAGACTTTCGATTATGCTATTGGAGTTAATTACAATATCAAACATTTATCTAACAATTTCAAATGTATGTAAAATTGTTTTGTGTATTGCATGTTTTTCATATACAACCAGATTTTGAGTAAAAAATAACGGCACTAAATAGCGATTTTTTCGGCAAAAAAAAAGCGATTCCTAAAAAAAATTAGTGCAAAATATGGCTCCTTCTATACATCCGATGGCAAATTAACCATACTAGTGACGTCTTTCAGCTTGATTCAATATTATAGTTCAAAAGAGAGTTGAATAAACTTTTTTTTCTTTCTCGTCCTTTCGGAAGTACTGGGTAAAAAGTGAAAGTTCTGTAATCGTGCGCCGGGAAACGGCAAATTTTAGGCAAGAAAAACTCTTATTGCCGGGTCCTGATAAAGAAAAATTGAATAAAGCCTGTTGCTATATGTAATAAATTACTTTCTCTAACACGTGGTGTAGCCAGAATCCATGTTTTTGGGGTCCGAAAAATCGATTGACGGCAAAACGTCTGTCCGTCTATGGACTACGCTAACGCCTAAACCGATCAGCCGATATTCTCCAAAATTGATATTCCCCGATCGATTTGAATGAACTTCGAGGCTGGGAGATTCAAACGAATATTTTGATTTTCGAGGTTCTTCACACGAAGCCTCAATAACATTTTCACAATTTTCTCAAAGATGGTACCAAATGTTTTGATCAAATCGCGGATAGCGAATAGAATCGTATAGAATTTTTGGATAGCGTAAAGGACGCTTAAGAGCGCAGGACTCATATTCGTTGAAATTTGCAAAATAGAATAAATTTGAGATTTTTTTAAAGTTTTGAAAGTGCAGTTTTTTGGGCCTCTTCATACAAGTACAATATTGAAGATAGAGAGTTTTTCTTAAAGTAATATGTTCTTTAAAGACGGATCTCTAAATAAGTTTATGTTCAATTTTTCGAAAATATGATTAGTTTTCGTGTAGTTTGACGCGAAATGTAGGCAATGTTAGCACATATAGCAGATTTAACATTTTTTCTCAAAAAACCGCTCAAATATTTCTCTTTAAATTTTTTCTTCTATCGAAGAAGGGTACTTAAAAGAATGACCCGAATCTCATTTACGTTGAACTCTTTGAATTTTGGAAAATTGCAATTTGGAAACAATGCAATAAAGTATGTGCTATTGCAGCACCACTAGTTTATCTTGATTTTTATTCCCATCAACAACTAAGTTTATTAGCGACCACAGTGATTACGGAAATTATGATATCATCCATCATTACATTAACAAAAGTTTCGTAACATATTGTAGCATCACTTTATTATTTATGTTAACGTAAACTAAAGTATGCCAACGTAATGTTTATGTGTGATTATGCATCACATAATCGTACAGTAACATCAGGATAATCATCATAATATAATAAGAAATGCGATCACTGACACAATAAATAATACACGTATGACTAGATTGTTTACTAAAAGTAAAATTAAATTATTCATTGATTACTTGATGCAGGAGTCATGGGAAACGGTTTATAATACTGCTGATACAAACGACAAATATAATTTTTTTTTCAACTCTTTCATTTCATTTTAACACTTGCTTTCCTCTAAAATATTTCATGGAAAAGCAATTCTTGGATAACACAAGGACATCTTGTAAAAACAAGCGAATTCTTTCTTTCATTTCTAAACGTCATGACGTAAAAAAATTTCCTTATTTAAAAAATTTTAAAAAAGGCAGGCTAAAACATGAAAAACGATCGGATATTTTGAACGCAAATAATAAAACAAAAGCAATGTGGAATATAATAAAAAATACTACCAAATCAACTAGAAAACCCGTAGAGAATGTTGTTTTAAAATATAACGATATAAATGTGAACGATCCGGCAACAGTGGGTAATCTCTTTAACCAATACTTTTCGAGAATTGCTGCCGATCTCACTAAGGGTCTTCAGGCACAAAATTCAAAAACAGACAGTTCACCCAAAATTTTAGACACAATGTTCGTTTCCGAAACTCGAAACCGAAATTCTCAAAATAATCGGTAAACTAAAAAATAAATATTCGTCCGGTTTTGATGAAATCCCAGATTCTTTGTTAAAGACTTGTGCGTATGCCATTATACACCCGTTAACTCACATATTTAATGCATCTTTATGCACTGGAACATTTCCAGATATTTTCAAAACAGTTAAAATTAAGCCGCTTTTCAAAAAAGGCAACAAAAATGAAATTTAAAATTATCGGCCCATTTCTCTTCTATCAGTTTTTTCAAAAATATTAGAGAGGCTTTTTTACGTACGAATGGAAACCTTTCTCAGTAAACACAACGCGCTTTCAGATTGCCAACATGGATTTAGAAAATCAAAATCAACGGAAACAGCTATACTTTCTTTTCTTAAAGATGTCGCCTCATCATTGGATCAAAACGAGGCACCTATTGGATTATTTTTAGATCTCTCATAAGCGAAAATAGATTTTTTAATTACATGGAGTTTTTTTTGTTTATTTTTCTCCCTTTCAAAATTCAAAATTTATTGCTTATTTATCCTTAAAAATAGATTTTACTACATGGGAGTTTTTGTTGTATTTTTTCTCCCTTTCAAAATTCAAAATTTAAGTAGCATATGACAGTGTAGGGATCACAGAATTGTGAAAATGTGCATACAATTCACTTTTCCCCATAGCACGTCATACGCAGTTTTTAACTGTTTTTTTGACGTAAAATAAATAAATATATCTCTGGTGGAGTTATTATATTCCTAGCATGACATTTTATTTTGAAAATTTTGACAATCTATTAATCTTTTTTGTTGAGAGAAATTATCGATTGTTTCACGTGAGCCTCAGCCTACTGCCGACTTGGAAGTGTCCATGGCAGTACTTTCGTACTTTCGCCTCCAGGTGAAAATGTGATAAGGGACTATACAGCGTTGCTACTTGGTAAAAAATGTAAAATCAATATTTTCAATCACGGCTAAGCAAATACAGAAAACCCTCATTAACACGAATTCTAAGGGACCGAAATGATCGGAGTTCGTGATATAAAAATTCGTGTTATCCGAGTATTATCGAGTCCGTATTTCCGTAATCCCGGAACCAAAGTTTTGTTCGTGTGACGGCGAAATTCGTGTTAAGCGAGTTTGTGCTAACGAGGGTTTACTATACAACTACTCCCTATTCATTCTTCGATGTGGTTCATGATACGAGAGCCAAGCTAGACCGCACGAGAGCGAGTTATTGCATCAATGGAAGAGAGACACGTGTTTGTCTCAGAGGGGACGTTTTTGGATTTCTTATCAAGCTTGTTTTTTGATGAATTAGCTCTTGCAAATAAACTATGTTATCTCCAAGATAAGTGTATCATCGGTGTAATGTATATTAGAAATAGGAATAGCATTCTCTTTTACTCCCAGATTACGATTTTCTAAGGATCTTTGAAATTATGTTTTGGATGCAAGTTGAATAGTAAAGGTGAAAGAACACACTCCTCCTGTTTGACTGCTTTTTTCACAGACACCTCGTCAGTAAGGTGTCAACACGCACTTGAGCAGATTGTCCCCAATATAAGTATATTATAGAATTCCTGGTTCCTGGAACGGTTCCTGGTGGTGAAGTAAAACACAGATATTTATTTCAACAAAGTTATTTATTTTTTTCTTAAAGATACACTAAAATACTTATGTATATACATATAGTCTTTTATATTTTTGTCATAATTCTCGAGTTATTCACTTGATTACTTTTCTATATTTATATTACATTTCTTCAATTATACACCTGGTCATTTATTTTCACACGGCTCACTTCCTTTGCACTGCTACACAGTCTGCTGCACTGACACTGCACTGCTGTTCGTCGCAATGCACACAATTCACAGCTCTCCTTTAGACTGACAGCGGCCACCGAGGCTGCTCCATTTATACGGGGCAGCAGCCGAGCCTGGAAGTTTCCGGAACTTACGTCCCTATGCGACCCGCGAACACCCCGAAACCGTCATGTTCTGGATCCGCCATGGGATGATGCAATCGTCGTTAGAGTATTTTGTAGTGTATTAATAACATAAAATTACAAGACAACCAGACCATACAAGACAACCATGACCATATGTGACCATTTTGTGATACTTTTCGAGTTCAGCACTACATAAAAACACTAAATATCAGTAGTTTTCTTTAATTTTAATTCATTTATCCTGCTTTTATGTTGGAAAATATTTTTGCGTAGTCTCTATTGTTTTCTTTTCTTTTTTATTTCTTTTTTTAATGGATGTTTCAGGTTGTTGGGACGTGGATCAATGTTCGTCTTCTCAAGAGGACAGTTTCTGCGTCTTTTAGCCTCAAATTCTAATTGGCATAGGGAATCATTATTAGATCTTGGAGCAGGTGATGGTGCTACTACAGAAATTATTGCCCCATTGTTCAAGAGAGTATTTACAACGGAAGTATCTCCTCCAATGCGCTGGACACTACAAAGAAAAGGATTTTCGTAAGTACCAAAATGAGAATCATCACGAAGGTAACTTTCTAGTTTGTGTACATACAAATACGATGCACATTCCTTCAATAATATTAAAACGGTGTATAGTATAAAAGAATGGTCACCAATATTTCTTTAAACTTTTTATGTTTAAAATTTTCGTGTAATATTTCTAAGCCTGGAAAACAGGAAAAACTAGTAGGAATGCGCGGCAAGCGAAAACTTTTAATCCTCTTAGTATTATAAAATGCTTAATTTGGATAGTACATAAAGAAAATATCTGAAATAAGATAAATATCGGAAAGATAACGTAGTTGAAATTATATCGGCCGGCGTCGTTAGCCGAATTCGTTTACTACGCTCCGTGAAGTCACGGAGGTTTAGCGAATTCGAGACTCGCTGGTTCCTGGTTGGGTGACAGGCTAGGAACCCAGGAATCTAATGGCGTCAAGCCCCTGACCGAAGCGATTAAAGGCAACGACTGACTGCTGCGTGACAAGAATTGACAAAGAAAGTAAAGGAGGATTTCTCCACGCAAACGCTCAACGCCCAACAAGGGTTTAAGACATGCGTTGCGTCAATGACGCAACAAATTGTAAAAAATTCAAATTATATCTGAGGATAGACGAACTAAAATTGTCTTGGAAAAAAGTTGTCAATATAATCCAGCCATATAATTCACCGTTAGAAAATATTTCCGTAAACGAAATTGAAGACTTTGATGTCGAAACGCCGGGGGCCCAACTGGTGGGTTACCTGGCAAGCCCGGAAACTTGTAGCTTAACATCGCCTATTCACTGCCTCCACCTTGAAGCGAACGACGTGAGTGCGCCCGCGAAACTCAGGGTCCGAGTGGTCGTATAAGACTCTCCACAAGATATCACGACAACCTACGTCACCATGATTCCCCCCTGTGGGCACGCACGGAAAAAGAAACTAGAGGTGCTACAGAATGGCACAGACTTTCTCGTAGTAAACTGTTTCTAATTTCCTTGGTGCGGACTGGCTTGAAGGTCTTGCTCTTTTCTCTGTCCAGCTGCCGTCTATCGTCACCTAAAGTAAATTTTTTGACGTTTTCTCAACATTTCGGTTTCCTGTCGGTAGAACCGCACTATTACTTCAAGAACATTAAAGAAGAAGAAAACCTCGTCCAAAATAGAATTTTTCGTAGAAAGTTTTGAAGCTTGAAACAAATGGCGATTAAGCATTTCTGAAAATGCGAAATTTGTAGCCCTTCTTTACTGAGTTTTCGAATTTACTGAGTTTTCGAAAAACTTAATTTAACGTCATTTCAAACACTTCCACTCACAAATGTAATAATGTGTCCAAATCGATGGAAATCTGCCTATTAACGGTGTGAGATATTTCAAAAACATTTCATTTGTGTAATTTTTGAAGAAAACAAAAGAATACAGCAAAATGAACTTTACGTTATATTAAACATTGCAATTAGCACTATCCATTGGAAAAATTTGAAGAAAAAATTTGGAGTCATTTTTGAGAAAATGATATTTGAGCGTGTCTGAAAATACGGAATTTAGAGCTCTTTTTACAGAAAACTGTTGAGTGTTCGAAAAACTTTACTTGACATTATTTCAAGCACATGTACTCATAAATCTAATACTGTGAAGAACTATCCTCTAATATAAATATTACCGACGTGAGAGACAAGTAAAGAAAAATATTTTTGTAATTTTTGAAAAAACAAAAGTATAGAACAATATGGCGTTTATCTCATTAGTTAGGGTGTATTTGGTACTATCCTAACCAAAAATTTAAAGAAAAAATTTGGAGCCTTTTTGAGAAAATCTTGTTTTTGTAATTTTTTAAAATTGAAATATTGCACGCAGTATTCCACGAAAACTACTTTAATTTACAAATAAATGTACATGACATTTATGAAAGAAATCTTTATGGACAACAAATTTCTTTTGAAGGCAAAATCTCTTTCTTGAATTTTTTGTAAATGTCCGCGGGGCTTCTTGTAAAGTACCCCCAAATTTTAAAGAATGTTCTTCAATATTTGAAAGCTTCAACTAGAGCCAGATGGACAGGGGTTTCTTCAATTTGGAAAAGATAGTACGTGTGGTTTAGGCGCTAGTAGTGTTCGTGTTCACAGACAGACAAACTGTTTTGAAAATAACCACTTTTTCGGTATCGGGAGACCCCAAATCCGTATTTCCGTGGAAATTTCGAAATCGATTTTCCGCAGCATTTCATAACTTTCTCTATACTGCGAATATTACTCCCGTATATATGTATACGAGAAAGTAAAAACGTTTAAAAGTGATTGTGCATATCGTCTCGCGCGAGCCATAGAGGGCAGTTTCGGTAAGCTGGAAGCAGTGGCAGACAAATGGCTCTTCGAAGCACGCATCGACGAGTAAGTCGAATAAATCTCAAAAACTAAGCAGATTGCCGTCCTCCAAATGGCAATGACAACTCACCCTACCCTTAACTTATGTAAGGGAATGGTCAATCACGAATTCGCATCGGAAACCGAAGCCCGTCTCACCTTCAAGAACCAAGGTATTGTAACATCGTGTCGCTAAAACCAGCGTGGGCACGCGGCGCGGTGGGCACCGGATGCGTAGGCGGACAAAGGCAGAAGTGATGACGCACGGGTTTTTTCTGACAGGGTGTGCGCATCGCTGGGGCGGAGGCAATGGAGGCGGCGGGCAGCGTCGCGAGGGCTATTTAAGGGCCGTGAGAACAATGGCTCTTCCTTCTTTGTGATCCTGGAGGCAGCAGCGTAGATCGTTCGTGAGAGATGCGACCGTGCAGGCGGCGCAAGGAGCCGGCAGTTATTGTCGTGACTTGTCAGACATGTCGTCGGTGCAGGCGGGCAGGCGGTACTACGCACGGCGAAACATTAGGTAGTATGTTACGGTGTGGTAGGCGTTGTAAATATCTCTCCTAGCAGTGGGGTCTATTTAGTTAGTTAATTGTATACAGTGCATTGGTTATTTGTGACTACGGTCTAAATTGTGAACAAACCTGCTGTTATTACAACCCACTCTCGTCTGTGTACTGATTACACCCGTATGACGCCACAGTATCATTGAAGTGCTCAGGATCAGGAGAAAGAAATGGGGGAGAGATATCCCCACTCCCACCATCCTGACGTTCAATCTCCCTTCTCTCCCAGAGAGGATTCATTGTTGCTTAAACTGTCATGTTCTTTTCATCAAAGACTGTAAAAGTCAAGTGTAAAAATCTGTTCCTATCAATAGTGGCTCGGCTTATTGCTTTCCCAATTATATCTGTCCGGAAATCGTGCACTGAAACATTGTTGTCTTGATATACACCCATAAGTAGTACTACTCTAATAAATAAACCTCGGCAATAAATAAATAAACCATGCAAATTTGCAAGAAGCGTTCAAATAGTTTTTTCTCAGAAGAAAAAAGAAGAAGAAATCGGAAGAAATCTCAGGAGAAAAGGGTATAGACGTGATAACGTTTATTTATCGATTTATTTATTTATTTATTTTACGTCAAAAACCAGTTAAAACTGCATATAACGTGCTATGGGGAGAAGTGAATTCTGTGATCCCTACACTAATTCATATACTACTTGAATTTTGAATGAAAAAAGAAGCTCCCGTGTAATAAAATCTATTTTCATTTATAAGCAAGAAATTTTGGGCTCTTATCCATGTTGTCCTTCGGAATAATACTTCCTGCCGCGACAACATGAAAACGATAATTTGAATAACTGTATTTCCCACTGAATTCTAGAAGACGAACTGGGAGCGGTAGCTCAGTGCATCGACTGATATCACTGTAACGCCTCTGACCGGGAGGTCCTAGGTTCGAGTGCTGACGGCGGCGGGATTTTCGACGCTAGCTTTTCAGCTAGGTCGAATTCAGTCGCTGTCTGGACGAGAATTCTAGCGGCCGGCTGCTCTGATCGGTAGTTTTCCGTGGTTTCTCCGATCAACACCAGGCGAATACCGGACCGCGCGCGATCAGTCCTTGTCCTATCATCTCCCCTTACACACACTCTTCCACTAACATGCACTACATTACCAGATATTGCGGGAGACCGGTCGGGAGCTTACAGTTTGTCCCGGTTGGGGCGGTGCCCCGCTGGTGGGAGAGTAGGTTAGGGGGAAACCCGCTAACCGACGGTAGGTCGGCGCCGGATCTCGCCATCCAGCGGTGGAAGATCATTGCCATCTCCCGAGAAAAAACATGCAGTACACTAACGGGTCTAATGACCAAAGCAGTTGACGTGCACACATCGCGGAGTTGTTACTTTGATCCACAACTCGCTCCTCTCTGCAAAGTTTCCAATTGAGACCGATCTTCAAACAGGAGTATGCAGGTGTATCTCCCATCCCTCATGCTTATTATGTGTAACATTTACATCCCTCCAGGACAGAGTGTATCTGCCGACGAACTCTTAGTTTTGATAAACCAACTACCCTCAGTGTTCTTAATAGTCGGTGATGTAAATGCCCACAGTCCTTATTGTGGCTCGTGCCGCTCTTGTCCGAGAAACGACGTATTGGAATCAGTTATAATTGATTGATTTTTTTCGTGTTTCCGGCCGCGTCAACTGCTCTGGTCATTAGTCCCGTTAGTGCATGTTTTCTTTCGGGAGATGGCGGTGATCTTCCCCCGCTGGATGGCGAGATCCGGCGCCGACCTACCGTCGGCTAGTGAGGTTTCCCCCAACCAGACTCTCCCACCAACGGGGCACCGCCCCAGCCGAGACAAGCTCTAAGCTTCCGACCGGTCTCCCGAAATATGTGGTGGTGTAGTGCATTTTAGAGTAAGTGTGTGTGTGTAAAGGGAGAGGATAGGGCAAGGAAGAGGATGGAAAGATCGCGCGCGGTCCGTGGCCCGTTTGATAGGGTACTGCTCCGGCATTCGCCTGGTGTTGATCGGAGTGCTAGTGTCGAAAATCCTGCCGCCGCCAGGACTCGAACCTAGGACCTCCCGGTCAGAGGCGGTGCAGTGACAGTTAATGCACTGAGCTACCGCTCCCGGTGAATCAGTTATAGACACTTCGAATTTGGTAATTCTGAATACGGGTGAACCAACTCATTTCGCCGTCGCCACAAACTCGAGTACGTTTATCGATCTAGCTCTCTGTAGCCCTTTACTTGCAACTGTTCTCCAGTGGTCTGTTCTAGACGACCTATTTGGAAGCGATACCCCACTATCATCCATTTTGATGGACTTGTTTATGAGTTGGCTTGATTCCCTCAGTAGTGTGTATAACGTGCTGACTAGCCGAAATGACAGTCGAGTGTCAGTCCATCAGAAGGCGACTTTGACTGTGTAGACAAAGTGGCAGCACATTTTAACAGTGCTCTACTACGAGCTGCGAATATAGCAATCCCCAGCCTACTGGTAAACCCCGACACCCCGTTGTCGTCGTTGAGAGATAAAGCAATATTTTGGCCCCTTTACAGTCAGTTTTACGTTTCATGATAAATTTTACGTCTTCGTTTCATCATATTTTCTTTTTGCCGGATCTTCTATATTTAATGCGGAATTCAAGCCCTCTTTTTAGGTGGTGTACATGTACTTCATGCCTTATAGTCTGAGCCTCACCACTAATAAACACGTTATTATTATTATTATTATTATTATTATTATTATTATTATTATTATTATTACATGTAGCCCCTTTGTTATGTTACATTGATATGAAACGACCGCATCTTCGCCCGAGGCTGATGCCTCGGGCGAAGATGCGGTCGTTTCATGCTTTCGTTTCATTTTTCCTCTCCGAAAAGAAAATTAAATATTTCACGGAAAAGCAATTCTTGGGTAAACACACGGGATTAGGACATTGTGTACAATAGGCGAATTCTTTCATTTCCACTACCACTACTGGTGCTGCTGCTTGCTGGCGTGCTACCTGCTGGCTTGCTTGCTGCTCGCTGGCTTGCTTGTCTGCTTGCTGCTTGCTTACTGTTGCTGGCTTGTTACTGCTTGCTTACTGCTTGCTGGTTGCTTGCTGGCTGCTTGGTGGCTGCTTGCTGCTTGCTGGCGGCTAGGTCGCTGCTTGCTGGCGGCTTGCTTGCTGTTGCTGGCGGCTTGTTGCTGCTTGCTGGGGCTTGCTGGCTGCTTCTGGCGCTTGTGCTGCTTGCTGGCGCTTGTGCTGCTTGCTGCTGCTTGCTGGTGCATCTCTTGCTGCTTACTGGCGGCTTGCTTGCTGCTTACTGGCGGCTCGCTTGCTAGTGACTTGCTTGCTGCTTGCTGGCTGCTTGCTTGCTCCTTTCTGACGTACTGCTTGCTGCTTGCCGGCGGCTTGCTTGCTGCTTGCTGGTGGCTTGCTGGTTGCTTTTTGTGCCTTGCTGGCTGCTTGTTGGCGGCCTGGCTTCCTTGCTGCCCTGGCGCTTGCTGCCTTGGGGCTTGCTGCTTTGGCGGCTTCCCTTTCGGGATTACTGGCGGCACTCTTGGTGCTTGCTGGCGGTTAGCTTGCGCTTGTGGCGGCTTGCGTGCTGCTTGTTGGCGTCTCGCTTGTTGTTTGCTAGCGGCTTGCTTGCTGGCGGCTTTGCTCTCTTGTTGCTTGCTTGCGGCTTGCTTGCTCTTGCTGGCGGCTTGCTTGCTGGCTTTGTTTGCTGGGTTGTGTTTGCTGGCTCTGCTTGGGGCGCTTTCTCGTGCTGCTTGCTGGTGGTTTGCTTGCTGGTTTCTGGTGGCTTGCTGGCGTATTTATTTCGGCTTGCTTGCTTTCGGCTTGCTTATGCTTGCTTGCTGCTTGCCCGTTTGCTTGCTTGTTACTTATTGGCTTGCTTGCTTGCTGCTTGCCTCCTTTTGCTTTCGTGCTTGCTGCTTGAGGCTTAAGTCAGGAAACACAATCAGGATATTTTGAACTCAAATAACAAAACAAAAGCAATGTGGAATATAATAAAAGATTCGACCAAAACAACTGAAATATTGTAGTGAATTGTGTTTTAAAATATTACAATAGAAATGTGACCGTTCCGGCAACAGTGACGAGTCACTACAACGAATACTTTTTGAGAATTGCTGCCGATCTCACTAAGAGTCTTCAGCCACTAAATTCAATATCAGACTTTTCCCCAAAAATTGTGGACACGATGTTTGTTTCCGGAACGTCAAACTATGAAATTCTCAAAATAATTGGTAAACTAAAAAATAAATATTCGGCCGCCTTTGATTTCCGGATTGTTAAAGACATGTGCGCCTGCCATTATACGCCCTTTACATCACATATTTAATGGATCTTTATATATCAGAACTTTTCGAGATATTTTCAAAACAGCTAAGATGAAGCCGCTCTTCAAAACAAGCAACAAAAATGAAATTGAAAATTATCGGCCTATTTCTCTTTTGTCAGTGTTTTCAACAAGATTGGAGAGTCATTTTTACGTACGAATGGAAACCTTTCTCAATAAACACAGCGCGCTTTCAGATTGTCAACATGGTTTTGGAAAATCAAAATCTACGCAAACAGCCATATTTTCTTTTCTTTAAGATGTTGGGTCATCATTGGATTAAAACGGAGCACGTCTTGGATTATTTTTAGATCTTGGAAAAGCTTTTAACGTCATTGATAATTACATTTACTTTCAAACTACATTCATATGGAATCAGTGGTATTGCCCTAGATAGGTTATGTTCGTACTTTAAACAACGATCTCAGAGATAAGAAATACCTTACTAGAGTGATGAAGCATTATGTACACACCTTTCCGACTCTTTGCCAAATGCACGTGGAGTCCCACCGGGATCGATTTTAGGCCCTATTCTCTTCCTACTATACGATATGCTCTCGACGATTCGAAACGGAAGAACAGTTATCTTTGCGGATGATACAAACATTCTTTGCTACAAAGGAACCATAAATAGTACAGTATCAGATTTTCAAATTGGTTCTGTAGTAAAAAATTAATAGTAAATGAAAAGAAAACGTAGTTAATGCAGTTTTCCATTTCAAATAAACAATTCTCTACTGCATTGATCATGAACGGAATACCATTGACTAGTGTTAAGGATACAACATTTTTAGGTCTCTGAATTTAGTCAAACCTCAAATGGAACGTCCATTTAAATGAACTGAACACGAAATTAAGTTCAATATACCATCTCGATCAGGTTTTTCGTCCAGTTTTCCTGATCCTTTGAGCAAATGCTGAGATGGGCCCTTGTTTTGCTTCTGCACACAAATGTATCTTCATTATCTGTGCACGTCTTCTAGAAAATCTTCTAGGAAATATAGTTATTCAAATTATCATTTTCCATGTTGTCGCGACAGGGAGTATTATTCCTTCACGATGAACATGATGAGGGATAAGATCCGATCATTTTCTTACTGTATTTAAAATTGAAGTAGTAATTGGCTTACGGTAGGAATCTCAGAATTTTGGAAACGTGCACAGGATTCACTTGTCCCACAGCACGTCACACGAGTTTTTAACTGCTGTTGACGTAAAAAATAAGTGGCGGAGCCGTCTATGCGTCGAAACCTTTTGAAGTGAAATATTGTAGCTATTTATTACGTATTTAATTGAAATACTGAATGACTTTTGTTACTGTAGAAAATTGGTAAAATCCATGTTCGTGAATATATTTCATCGGCTTTTGAGGATTGGACAGATTTCCCCATGGAGCCCTTTGGTTGCGTCACTGAGTTGCGAAGCTAATAGGGGTGTACCAGGTAGAATCTTGCCCGAGACTGTTTCGCCAGAGCAGCACTGCAGTTAACCAACGTGGTAATGTTTGATGGCAACTCGTTATGACACATTTTTGTTCACTGTGACGTCAGGAGCAAGAACGGCTCGCCAAGGGAAGCCGAGGGTCTTCTGGCTCCATCAATTGAGTCACGTTTTGAAGTGTAGAAAGTGAAGTTGAAACATTTAAACACGAAGTACAACTTAAGTTGCACAGTTAGTTTACAATTGTGTATGGAATATATTATGTCAAAGGGAATGGAAAGGGAATCAAAAATGGAATGTATTATGTCATCCCTTGAAGTTAATGAAGGGGAAAATTGTGAAATGTCGTGTTTTAGCGAGTTAAAAATTCATATTTCTCAATAATATTTAAAAAAAAACTGTTTTTATTATTGAGTTTATACAAAGGATTTTAACTGATTCAGATGCTTAAAATGTTTTGCAGTATGTACAAACAAAAAAAAGAAGAAATGTAAAATGTGTTTTTTTTATAAAATGGGAGGACGACGGAGTGTGTCGGCTTGAAAATTGGTAAATCTTAGTTTCTCTTGATCCCAAATACTTTTTTCACGCAACGGTGGTTTACGATGGTTTCGAAGCATTTTTTACGTTCTTCTCCCGCATTTCTGGGAGTTTGTATCATGATTCTTTTTCAACTTGAACTGTTGTTCATCAAGAGGCATTGTGAAAAATAAAGTGGAACTATTAGAAATAAGGGACGTTTTAGAAATAAGGAACGATTTCTCTTTAGCTTTCTGATCGTATTCACACTTGTGGTCAATAGAATTTGAATATTTGTAAACTTACTAGTTTTTAACTTTCTTTTTCAAAACCATTCCGCAAAAATTTCGCGTGACTTTGCAGTCGAACGGTTTGCTTTTAGAGTTTTTTCTTTCTTTTCAGGATTTTACATGCCGAAGAATGGAAGAAATCTAAAATGCAGTACGATGTTATTACATGTCTCAACCTCCTGGATCGCTGTGATCATCCGTGGTCTCTTTTGCGCTCTCTTCGAGCGGCCCTTGCTCCGAATGGAAGGCTGGTTGTGGCACTAGTTCTTCCATTTCAACCATACGTGGAAATTGGTAAGTTAATGTCACCGAGGTTCTATTGTTTTAATACCGAGTGGTCTATTTGTGTAGGTGCGTGCACACTGCTTTAGTAACCTCGATGAAGGGGCCGATATAGCGGGAATAATAAAATGAAGGCAGAGGTCATCCGATTCAAAACTGTCTGCTTTCAACGATATTTATTTATTTATGTATTTACGAGTAATGTCCTCAGAAGTTAACCTCTTTTATACGTAGATTTACTTCTGTTACAAAGCCAGCCGCTTCGGCGTGAACTCTAAAGCATCCAGCCTGTCCTGTGCTAAGTCCTGGATTCTCGCTCGCACTTTGGTCATATTTGGTGCTAAATGTTTTTGACATATGTTCTTGTCAAGTAAAGACGTGTCTAAGTGTGAGCTCCGCAGACTGTGCCGGTAGTGCTATGAATTTAATTACGCTAGGGTAACAACAAAGGCAGCAGACAAGCAACATGTGTCTGTTTGTTAGTGTGAAGAAGTAATTGTAAGGTAAGTTTCATTTTATGTAAATAAACGTGAATATTATTTATGTGGAATGGTGCAGAACTGCAACAGAATGAACACACATTTCAAAGTCATAGGCATTTAATGATTAATGGTGTGCTCTATGCGATACACGTGATGATACACGCTCTATGATATACCATCTGTACAGAGAAGATGTGAAGGCACACCTCAGAAGAAGTCACCAATGTGAAAGAGGAAGAGAAGGGAAAGGACTACGTGGAAGCGTAACGAAGCAAAACAGTGACAGAACTTGGACCTACAATCAAGGCTCCTTGAAACTTTTTCTCATTAGCTACCGCAAAAGTTCCTTTTTTTAATAAAAAGTTTTTTATTGTCAGAAAATACTACAAACTATGTGACATGTGGGGAAGAGGTCTAACTTCATCGTATTTACATTTTTCTCGCTTCTCTGTTCATTGAATCTTGAGTCATATTAAATTCTACAACAACCAAACTGAAATACACTTCCATAAATCTCTACTGTGGGGCCATTTTTATAAACGTACATTGCTCTACCCCAACAAAAAAATAAAAGCCAACATTTTTGAGACGTATTGAGAATATTCTGAAAATGTAAGGGTTTCTTGTCAAGTACCCCAAAAATTAAAACATCAGTTTCGGATTCTCCCAACCTCCAGTGCCATCAGATCGATTGAGGAACATCCTTTTTGGAGAAATCCTGTGAATGGTTTAGGTGCTCGTGTTGCCCACACGACAAAGTTGTTTTTGAAATGAAAAGGAAAGAAATACTTTTTCGTTTAATAATAATAATAATAATAATAATAATAATAATAATAATAATAATAATGTGCCCAGAGAAAACACAAACAATCATCATAAAGGAATTCAAGTTCAAACGCTCTCTTTAAATGGGAATAATCATGAATAATAATAATAATAATAATAATAATAATAATAATAATAATAATAATAATAATAATAATAATAATAGTGATCAGTAAAAGAAGTATCGAAAACTGCCCAAGTGTGAGATTACAAGAAGCAAATCTAAATGTTAGAGAAACTTATAGATGATGTAGAAAATGACCCTTGGGAATGCCTACAAAATAGTGACGAAAGCTTTCGTGAATTCGATGAATGCCTCGTAGTTACAATAAACTAATGTGTCTTTTCCAGAATTTGATTCAGAGCTTAAAGGTGATCTGCTGTTCAGAATGTGAGGGGACCCGATTTTCAGTAATTTATTTGTTATGCCATCTTAAGGAGTTTTTCCTTTTTTATTTCTCGTATTTCCACTTCTCGTGTTATGATTTCTGGGACTGGATAATCCTCTTAATATCTCTTGTCTAGATCATTAACAAATCTAATTATTTTAGCGTCATAGTTGTCGTATGAGCTTGAAAAGAGTGATTCGTAAAATGATGTTGTTCTTTCGATTATTTCTTCTCTTTTGTGAATTGAAAGACCATGCTGGGATTGAATTGATTGCATCCAGTGTGTGTCTTCATTTAGCGCATGTCTGATTTTATTTATGGTCCGGGATTACATTATTATGCCGTGTATTAATTTTTCCTTGTGTATCATCAAGTAGCTCTTTCGACTTGTTTGTTGTAGGAGTATTCCTTTCTTTCTTGAGGTCTTGTGTTTTATGGTGCTGCGGTAGTCTAGCATTTTCCGGGTGGCGGTGCCCACTCTACTTCTCTTTTTGCTGTCCTTGTCTTTGATGAGTGCTTCAGATGGTGATCTTTTTAATATTGATTCGAATTGCGTGTATCGAAGCTAGGTCATTGTCATTTTCTATATTTAATGAAGGTAGGGTCTGTTGAAGTTTTAATTCGTATTTATTTTTGTCTGTAGAGTTAAATCTTTCTTTGAAAAATTTATTTTTATTTATTTTCGTTGTGATTTTAACTGATGCTCTTATCATCCGACGGTCTGTACTGAAGTTCAGGGAAGTAAGTATCTCAAAATTTGACACACAATTTATGTTGTCTGTGAAAATGTAATCTATTTCATTCTTCGTCCTGCCATCCGGGCTGTGCCATCCGGGCTGTTTTTAATTCGTTTATGTTATTGGGATTTTTTTGCCGGATTGTTTAGACGAAATATTGTGTTTATCATTGGGGGAAGCCTTTTCGATCTCTTTTGCTTTTGCTTTTATTGCGTGGTTGCTTTTATTAGTTTTTTGACATGCTTGCCTTTCCATGTCTGCTTGGCCGGTTTTCTCATTCACCATTAATTTACAGTTTATGGTATTCTATTTTGAACTCTTTAACTTTTTTTTCTCTCTATTTTTCTTATTTGGTTTCCATTACATTTTAGAATCTTTTTTTTTTTTTTTCCGTTAATCTTTTGATTTTAATTAGCTCATTGTTGCTTCGATCTTAGCCAATGTAGAAGGCTTCTTTGTATTTCACTTCGGTACAATTATTTCCAATACTGTTCTAACAATTTCCTCTACCCTTCTCATTAATATTTATTTCTTTACTTTTTATTATAAGTCTTTTTTTCTTTTCATTCTTAAGTTGTCTTTTAATGTGTTTTTCAATGAGTCTTCTGTCGGTGGTACACCTTTTTTCTTTTACTGCTTTTTTAATTTTCTATTTTTTTATTTTTCTTTCTATTTTTCTATCTAATTCACTTCTGTTTTTGTCGTATTGTTGTTTATGGCCTCTATTGTGTCTTTTATTCCTATTATTTCTTTATTTCTTCGCGAAACGTGGCTACTTCCGTTTTGATTTCTTGCACCTCTTTTTTAATTTCTTTTGTTTCTTTGATTCCTTTAATTTCTCGTAGGATTTCTGTAAGGAGCTTTGAATCTATTTCATTCTCTTTTTATGTATCTTTGTTGGAGGTATACGATCAGTCTTTCCTCCGTTAGATCTCAGACCGTGCACAAAGTTGCCTGAATTATATATTTCGCATCAGGTAAGATGCTTGCTTTCAGTTCTTTTAGCTACTAACAGGCTTGATAGTGTTTCCCTGATGACACCAGAGTTCGTTGTGATTTGGTTAGTGTATGTTGGCATCACTCGAATAATTAGGTCTTGATTTGGTAGATGTCGCTGTCTTCAAAATATAGCACTAGTAGGTTTAGCGAATAGGCATGTCCTAATTGCATAATCTAACTATCTTGTAATATCGCTGATCAATTTGTGCGTCCTACTTACGTTATCCCGAGTGCGTCAGTTTACCTTTACTTGCACTACGTCTTCTTGTTCTATGAAAGCTACCTTTGCTATTAAAGCAAAGCGAGAAGCTTTGCTACAGTCTGTCACTGTGACACAGTCTACCGACTTTTACCGAAAGCAGCGAGACTGACGATGAAGGCAAAGCCGTCGAAAGCCGACTATCTTAATAAAACTAATATGTTGACGAAGATGACCTCTTTTATTTCTTCTCATATCTTTAGGATTTTATCAGGAAAGTGTCGGTTCTTCTCCCCGTGCTTGCCGAGATCTGGCGCCGACCTACTCGTCGGCTCGCGGGTTTTCCCCATCCAGGTACCTCCCACAAGCGAGGCATCGCCCCAGCCGGGACAGGCTCTAAGCTCCCGACTGGTCTCCCGACGGGTATGGTAGTGTATTGCATGTAAGTGTGTAAGGGATGAAGATAGGTCAAGGAAGAAGAAGGAAAGTTCGCGTACGGTCCGTGGCTCGTTAGGGTACTGCTCCTAAATTCGCTTGCATTGATCAGAGAAACCTGGGGAAACTACGGATCAGAGCAGCCGTCCGCTAGAATTCTCCCCCAGACAGCGGCTGAACTCTGCCTAGCTACGTACTTAGTGTGGAAAATCCTGCAACCGTCGGAACTCGATCCCTAGGACCTACTCAGCAGAAAGAGTTTCAGCATTAAAGGCCTTTAAAAAGACCGCCTTGGATGGTCCTGCCGACATCCTTTTCATTCGCCTGTTGGTTCAACAAACCTAAACTGGGTCTGCCAACTTCTCCTCCGCTCTTGCCACTTCTATGCACACAGTCGGGTCACCGGTGTGAGAATGCTACTGCAGAGTCACTCGCGGAAAAAACCTTCCCTGCTGAGACACGGCTGTGCCACTCCCGATCCACGATGTATCAACGGATAATAAACTACTTTGCCGTAACTGGCATTATCCCCTTCTATTACTGCTCCGTCCCATCTTTATGTACGCCTTTAAGAGAACAGGACCTTAGTTCACCAATGGCGGGGGCGGCTATTCATGGTAAGCAGGTGAAGTAGAACTTCGCCAATTATTACTTTCTCGTTACTGCTTACGTACTATAGAGAAATTATTGTAATGCTGATAAAACTGTAAAACGGCGAATTTTCGATAGAAAAACTCTTATTGCTGAGTCCCAGAGACGTAAAAGTGGATAAATCTTGTCTATATAAACCAGTCAATTGGTGCTCAAAAGGGCCCGATCCAGGGAAAAATTCCGAAGGTTTTTTTCTCAACGGTTCCATTTGTTTTTGAGGGTGCTGAATTCAAATTTGATATTTGTCATAAAAGGTCGCCTTCACAGAGAAAATTGCAAAAAATAATTATCGTCAAAACTATGCGTTTTATCCGAACAATAGTTATTTAGAAATGAAGGTAGAAGAAATTTGCATACATACAAAATGCATACATTAACTTTAAATTTCTGAAAAACTGTTTGAGCGCTACAGCGCGTTGAAAAACGATTACTTTTTGAATCTCTGACCAAAGCGGGAGGAGACCAGCTCTTTGCAACCAACCTATCTTCCGGCGGCACTATAGTTTAACTTTATCGTGCTTGAAAACAGCTGTTGTGAACAAATAATTGGCATTGTTAAATGATTCTCACAGAATCAGTAGACACGTATTTGCTCGCTCGGACTATCTGTAAATCCTTGAGACATACAACATTAAGTTCACGTGCTTTAACGATTTCTGTATGTGGAAGAAAATTACCTTCAATCACTTTTATCAGTTTTTCAGCGGTAAGTTAGTATTCCTTGTCACAGTTTCCAAGAAAACTAAAAAAAGTTTGCATCGCTGATTCTGTATCATTTCTGCAGGGCCTGACTAAGATTTGTGTTCCTGTCTTCTTTGGGGGCTGATACAGTGCTTTCATGCACATCAAATAAGCATGTGCATCAATAGCTGACAAATCATTTACTGCCTCTACGCAATATAGTATAGAACGTCCAAAATCATCATTACGATTTCTCGCGAGCCACAAAACAGTTTCTCTGATAGCTAATTACCTTAGTAGAGGGAAGTTTTTGAGGGAAGTTTTTTTAATTGTTTCTTCGCGAAGTCTCGTGGTTCCTCCTGTCCACAAATAAGACAATGTTAAGACAATAAGACAAAGACAAGTATGGATGAACGTAGTTGAGGTAATTCAGCTTCATCTTGAGCTCTCTTCACTTAAACAAAAGTCAATTTTTACTTTATCGTGTACGTACGTATATACGGAGTAATATACGTAGTAGAGAGAAAGTTATGTAATGCTGAGCGAAAAAACGGCGAATTTTCGACAGAAATAAATTCATTGCCGGGCCCTGAAAACAAGGAAGTGGATAAATCCAGTTGCTAAATTAAGAAAATAATCCCCTAACACGTGGAGTAGCCAGAATCCCTGTTTTATGGGTCCTTAATGCCGAAAAAACAATTGGAAGCAAAACATCCGTCCGTCCGTCTGTCCTATGTGAACAAACCCTTTCATTTCATTTTAACACTTGCTTTCCTCTTCAAAAACAAAAATTAAATATTTCACGGAAAAGCAATTCTTGGATAACACAAGGGATTAGGACATCTTGTAAAAACAAGCGAATTCTTTCTTTCATTTCTAAACGTCATGACGTATCTCAAGATTTCCTTATCTACTTTAAAAAATACAAAACATCTCTTTAACCAATTAATCTCTTTAACCAATACTTTTCGAGAATTGCTGCCGATCTCACTAAGGGTCTTCAGGCACAAAATTCAAAAACAGACAGTTCACCCAAAATTTTAGACACCGAATCGTTTCCGAAACTTCTTCCTATGAAATTCTCAAATAATCGGTAAACTAAAAAATATTCGTCCGGTTTAGATGAATTCCCGGATTCTTTGTTAAAGACTTGTGCGTATGCCATTATACACCCGTTAACTCACATATTTAATGCATCTTTATGCACTGGAACGTTTCCAGATATTTTCAAAACAGCGAAAATTAAGCCGCTTTTCAAAAAAGGCAACAAAAATGAAACTCAAAATTATCGGCCCATTTCTCTTCTATCAGTTTTTTGAAAAATTTTAGACGTTTTTACGTACGAATGGAAACCTTTCTCAGTAAACACAACGCGCTTTCAGATTGCCAACATGGATTTAGAAAATCAAAATCAACGGAAACAGCTATATTTTCTTTTCTTAAAGATGTCGCCTCATCATTAGATCAAACCGAGGCAACTATTGGATTATTTTTAGATCTCTCAAAAGCTTTTGACGTCATTGATCATGACATTTTACTTTCCAAATTACCTTCATATGGAATTCGTGGTATTGCTCTAGATTGGTTATGTTCGTAACTTAAACAACGATCTCAGAGAGTTGAAATACCTTACTGGAATGATGGAACATTACGTACGCACCTTTCCGACTCTTTGCCCGTTACATGTGGAGTTCCTCAAGGATCGATTTTAGGCCCTATTCTGTTCCTACTTTACGTAAACGATATGCCCTCGACGATTCGAAACGGAAAAACGGTTCTCTTTGCGGATGATACGAATATCCTTTGCAATAAAGAAACAGTAAATAGTGCAATATCAGAAGTTTCAAATTGGTTCCGAAATAACAAATTAATAGTAAACGAAAAGAAAACGGTTTTAATGCAGTTTTCCATTTCAAATAAACAATTCTGTGCTCCATTGAAAATGAACAGTGTACCATTGACTGATGTTAAGGCAACAAAATTTTTAGGTCTCTCAATTCAGTCAAACCTGAAATGGAACGTCCATTTATATGAATTGAACACACAATTAAGTTCATTATGCTACGCGTTCAGAATTCTTGCAAATTCAGTCAGCCTTCATACTGCTCGTTGTGTATACTTCGCGAATGTTCATTCCCGCCTGAGATATGGCATAATATTCTGGGGAAATACATCTTATAGCTCCCAGACTTTTAGATTACAAAAACGAATTGTACGAATAATAACCAAATCCCACCCACGTGATTCATGTAAGCCTCTCTTCATTAATCTAGGAATTCTACCATTACCGTGTCTTTTTATTTACGAATCAGTGGTTTTTTGTAAAAAATGACTTGCTCAAGGGCGGGAATATATTTTCAGGAAATGCCGAAGTCTATTACTATAACACTCGTCGTAGAAATCATATTCACCAGGTGACAGTATCAACAACGCATTACAAAAATTTCACATACGATACATGTACATTATTTTACAACACTTTGCCAGATGACATTAAACGATTAAATTCAATAGAAAAGTTTAAATCCCAAGTGAAATTATTTCTGTTGCATAACTGTTTCTATACAATTAGAGACTATACTGAGCATCACAAGAAAAGTAACATTAATTTTACCAATGATACATAATGCATTATTTACCATTTGGACTGTATAAATGAGTATAAACAACCTGTAACAACTATTGTACTACAGCTTCCGGGTCAATGACCCCCATCTCGATCAGGTTTTTCGTCCAGTTTCCCTGATCCATTGAGCAAATGCTGAGATGGCCCCTTGTTTTGCTTCTGGACATAAATGTAACTTCATTATCTGTGCACGTCTTCTAGAATTCAGTGGGAAATACAATTATTCAAATTATCGTTTCCATGTTGTTGCGGCAGGAAGTAATAAGAGCCAAAATTTATTGCTTATTTATCCTTGAAAATATATTTTACTACATGGGAATTGTTTTTTTTTCTCCCTTTCAAAATTCAAAATTTAAGTAGTATATGACTTAGTGTAGGGATCACAGAATTTTGAAAATGTGCACACAATTCACTTTTCCTAATAGCACGTCATACGCAGTTTTTAACTGTTTTTTTGACATAAAATAAATAAATAAAAAACATAGCACCTAAACCACACGTACGATCTTTTCCAAATTGAAGAAAACCTGTCCATTTGGCTCTACTTGAAGCTTTGAAATTTTGAAAAACATTCTTTAAAATTTGAGGGTACTTTACGTGACGCTCCCCGGACATTTTCTAAATTTTCTCCAGAACGGCTCCAATTTTTTAAAAATTTCTTGTAAGAATAGATTAAAATACACTTATAAAGGTGGCATAGGTACGAATTTTATGATTAACTCTGAATTTTTGAAAATTGGAAAAGTTTGAATTTTTTCGGCGTCTTCCAACAACTATAAAAATGAAGACACGGATTACTACGTATTAAATTTGTTGCTCATAAATAGTTCTTTCATTAAGGTCATGTAGATTTTCTTGAAAATTTTAGTAGTTTTCGTGCAATATTGCGTGCAATATTTGCAATTTTAAAAAAATAACAAAAACAAGATTTTCTCAAAAACGGCTTCCATTTTTTCTTTATCTAATACACCGTAAATTAATTCCTCTAACACGTTGTGTAGTCAGATTCATTGTTTTGTGAGTCTTTGATACCGAAAAATCGATTGACGGGAAAACCTCTGTCCGTCCCGAGCGGTTAAACAGTAGATTTTCACCAAAATTGATATTCCGCAATCAGTTGTTGTCGCGACCCCCCTGAATTTGAAACCAATATTTCAATTTTTTTCCACGAAACCCCTGGGACATTGTCCAAATTTTCCAACACTAGGTTCAAATTTGTATTTAAATTTTGTCTCCTGATAGCGCAAAGAATGTTTAAGAGAATGGTACAGATCTCTTTGTCATTGAAATCCGATTTTTCAAAAAAAGAAAAGAAAATGAAAATTACAAAAATTACAGTGAATTTTCTTTCGGCGTTTTCCTACAACTGCAATTATGATGATAAAATTATTTTCTATAGTGAAATGTGTCAGATCTTCACGTAAGCTAGTCTCAACAAAGAGGAACACAAATGTCATTCCAAATATAATTAATAAGCAAATTAGTAGAAGAAATTACTACATAAGCCGCTTACATTATTCAATTATTGAATACTGAACTGAAGAGCTGTGATATGAATAAACCAAAGTATAGAAAACATCTCAGAAGTTGGGTTATCCAACTAGATGAAGGTCACATTATCAATCTGTACAGTGACCTTGCATGGTTTAGTTTCATTTAATAAACACGAAATTAATATTCATAAAAATATAGTCATACTTTTTTCTTTCTTTTATGTCAGTTAAGAAAATAACGTCAATTAAGTGCTGTCCGTTTTGCCGTACGCATTCAGGAAGTTGATTCTGAAGATTTTGCACAGCCCGGCGCAATGTATTCTCCGAGATGTTTACGACGTTTTCTTCAATCTGAGTCTTGAGTTGTGTAAAGTTTGTTGGTCTAGCCTGGTAAACAAAGCTCTTCAAATGTCCTCATGAAACATTGTCACAAACTGAGACGTCTGGAGAAAAGGACTTCATCTGACATCCAAAGATGTTCAATGATTTTCATTCCTTCTTGATTGTAGCCAAGAGTTTTTCTGAAAATTGTAGGCGCAGAGCAGGATAATTAGTTTTCAGTTCTTGAATAATATGAAGCTTTTAAGAATGAAATTTAACGTCGTGGAGTATATTTTGCGCGCTCCGACGCTCGAGCCGTAATAACGAGGCAAGTTTTCGCACCGAAGGACGAGGACGCCTTACCACTGCAGCTTGCTCAGCATCCATGTTTTCTGGGATACGTAGTGACAATACACGCCCACAATGCTCTTTTTTATAAACCTAACCTAACTTTTCAAAGTTACAAACCCACGTTTTGATTGCGCGAGAAGAAGGAACATGACCTCGGGGCGGGATCTCATAGTTGCACGGAAACACTCTTTGTGCATCTGTCACGGTGATAATGTGGGCCGCACGCTCCACACTACTCCACTGCTTCATCACTACTAAATGTCCGTTATTACTCGATATTTTGACGTTATCTTCACACTTCACTATTATAATCCACTGAGCTGCCAAAATCAACTCAAATTTTCCCGTTCCTCTGCGCCACCTGTATCACAGTTATGAATATTGCGAGAAAGTATGTGATGTAGCACTGCACGTTTCCACTTAAAACTTCATCTTTTGTATCAGGAAACAAATGCTCCTGTGATGATGGATGTGATTTATGAAACAGAAGGACATAGTACTCTGCAGCACTCAACCACGTCCCCCATCGCGTTACCACTGGGCGCAGTGGAATAGAAATATGAGGATTCTGTGTCCTGAATAAATCAATCCTAGCTAGAGATTTTACAAACACTTTCTTTTGATAAAATCTGGGATGAATGAGGTATCAAACCACAATAAAGACTAAATAATTTTACTTCACATAAAATTAGGCCATACACGTGTTTCAGGAGCGTTCTCCCATCATCAGTGGCTCTATAATATATAAAATGACATAAACAAATAAACATATGAAAAACAATATCTACAATGAAGCGCAAATTTGCTAAATAAAATTATTTCAACAAGGAACTTACCCAGTTAACACAGATTAAACATTTGGGATCTAAATTGGGATTGCTCATTTAGACCCAGTCCCATCATAAATTTATTCATTGACTAACTTACTCATCCTTAGTTTTCCTCCTTCCTCTTCCCTCAGTCTGCCCTCGTGCATCGTACGATGCACAAGATGGCGTCATATGAGGACAATTTCGAAATGGTTTTATAAGTGTGTTTTATCTGTGTTAACTGGGTAAGTTCCTTGTTGAAATAATTTTATTTAGCAAATTTGCGCTTCATTGTAGATATTGTTTTTCATATGTTTATTTGTTTATGTCATTTTATATATTATAGAGCCACCCATAGAGTTCTCCCATCAGGGAGAACGCTCCTGAAACACGTGTATGGCCTAATTTTATGTGAAGTAAAATTATTTAGTCTTTATTGTGGTTTGATACCTCATTCATCCCAGATTTTATCATGGAATACCACAAAATCTCCGCTGCCACCACAGAACTTTCTTTTGAGATACGTCCGGGTAAGGCATGCGTCTTTTTTCACAAACTGTGCAACGCGTGAACTACGCAAGTCACATAAACAATTTTGGGATAACTCACCATGCGACCAACTGCAGCCTTCTTCATGAATGCCACTGTATCGGTCAAAAGCAAAACATTGTCGTTTACCCCATTGACTAAAGCAAATGGATTACCTAATTAAAAAGCCTTGCATCGGTAACATGTTTTGCTGCAGTCATTTCTTCGCATGTCAGAAGAAAGCAATTTCTTTTACATTCTTCGAAGGCGTTCAATACACCTATGACATTTCCGACTTTTCTTCCACTAGAGTCAGTTATTTCATCGATGAACACCCATATTTCGTCTTCTTTGCAGACCGTACGAATATGTTGTAAAGTCTCTTCGTAACACTGTAGAAGATAGTTCTTACGCAGTGTTGATTCTTCAGGGGGATAAATGTTAGAATATTTGAGAAGAATTTTAAAGAAGAATGAAGGATTGCTTACCTCAAAGAGTGGCATGTGAGCAGAAAGCACGATATACAAATCTGCACAGCACATGGATAATTTTGAAGGTGCATTTGTGCTGGCTGGTTTCGACACACAAACAAGTGTTTGTTTACCTTTCGCACATGTTGCGTTTTGTACAGATGTGCTCAAATGCTGGATAACTTGGGAACGCTGTTCGACCACAATGGATTTTCCGCAAAGTTGACAGAATAAATCAGTGGTAAAATCATCTCCAAATTCCGCTACGTATTTTGTTCAAACAGTTCTCAGTCTTCGCCTTTACTTTGGGGCTCTTTGTAGTCTCGGAAAGGCAAACGCAATCGGGCAGTTGAGCGACAGACTGTCGTCTGACTTCCTTAACTGTCATCTGACTGTTTTAAGTAGAAACCAAACTCCAGAAAGGTCGAGTTATTTCGTGCCCAGCGAAAGCAATCCTGGGAATATGCAGGAACTCGAACGCGCCAGACGCCACGATGTCTGGAAAGGTGTCGACTACAATACTGATTCCACGAATAGTGCCCACACAGACGCTGCGAGTACCGGCCAACGGCGCGGGCCGCATTCTAATACGCTCGGCGACTAGAATATTCTGTTTCCTTTCTGTATTGGGTTCCAGCGCGTGTGCAGGATAAATACCTGGAATATACTTTTACATAATAACTAGTATGGGAATCGCGAGAGTATATATTGTTGGGACACTAACTCAGAAAAAAAGAAAATAAATCAAGACTTCTTCGAAAATATGGTTTTTCAACAAAAACCAAACATCTTAATTTAAAAATAAGAATTATGAAAATGTGGTTTGGAGGACATAAAATTCCATATTTTTGAGTTCAGGATGGTGCAAAATACTCGCTAAGTCTTAAGTTGCTAGTTAAGTCTTGTCTTAAGTCGCTAAGTCTAGAAATCATCATTCAAAATACGTTTTTTGGTAAAATATCCGTTCCCTAGTTAACATACTTCGTATTATGTGTCAAATTGCATGTCTTGGAAAATGTGTTTGTGTCTTTTGTAAGGAGTACATTTATGACGCAGAAATATAATTCAGTAATAATATAAATATTGGTGTAATACCGATTTTTTTTGTCTAGGTCGAGTCGATCATCAGCCGTCTGAAAGACTTCCTATTCAAGGCAGCACATTTGAAGAACAAGCTCAAAGTGCAATAGAAGATGTGTTCGTACCCGCTGGATTCATTGTACTGTGTTGGACGCGTTTGCCATACTTATGTGAGGGCGACCTGAACCAAGCGTACTACTGGTTGGATGATGCTGTATTTGTTCTCCAAGTATAGGTAGCTGTTATCGGAAAAACATATTATTGATTTATACGGACTCTGGAACTGTCTGATTACAAATAATCTGTACAAGTAATAAGCTCAGAGATCGCCAGTAAAGAAAAGAGGAAGACATTTTTGTAAAAACAAAGGTTTTGTGAAATAAGGATGTAAAGAATGTACCAAAACAAATTAAACCAGCTCCGCCTGGAATATTTGGGAACAAGAAAAAATTATGTTTATATGTTTTCAGATACCTCTCCTTGTCGCCTCCCCTTTTATCAAAGTGTATAGAATTTCCTTATTATTATATTCCAAAAAATGTTTTAATATCTGAAATGGTTGAAAACGGGTTTGTAAATGCCCAATAATAAAAACAAAAATGATTTTTGGGGTTGTAAATTTCTGTATTATAATCCAAAAGCATAAATTTACTTTAATCCAAAAAAATAAACGTGCCTTTTGAGAATTTTTAGAATGATTTAGCATACTTCAAGAAATAAAACTGACATTTCACGATAAGTGTTATCATATTGTCGTTCTATTATCGCACCAACAAAACATAGGGTTTGTTGGTGCTACTGGGAGACATTTGAACATTTTTCACATTTTATACTTTTACAGCCAAAATACACATTTATTTATTTATTTAACGTCCAAAGCAACTGCTGTGACATACTGTATAGACATTATACGTAAAATTGCACAAAAAAGACCAAAATTTGCCCTTCATATTTTTAATTATTCTTGATTTTTTCTATTTATAATATGGACCTAGTAAGTTAACACGTGAATTTTTACTTTCTCGTTAATACGTATATACGGAGTAATATACGTAGCATAGAGAAAGTTATGTAATGCTGCGGAAAATCCTTTTCGAGATTTCAACGGAAATACACGTTTAGGGGTCCCCTGATACCGAAAAAGGGCTTTTTTTCAAAATGTCTGTCCGTCCATCCATCTGTCTGTCTGTCCGTGTCTGCCCGTCCGTCTGTCCGTCCGTCCGTCCGTCCGTCCGTCCGTCCGTCCGTCCGTCCGTCCCTGAACACTCCTAACACCTAAACCGCACGTCGATCTTTTCCAAATTGAAGAAACCCCTGTCCATCTGGCTCTAGTTGAAGCTTTGAGATTTTGAAAATCATTCTTTAAAATTTGGGGATACTTTACATGAAGCCCTAGGAACATTTTCAAATTTTTTTCAAAAACGGCTCCAAACTTTTTCTTTAAATTTCTTGTAAAAGTAGAGTAAAATACACTTATAAATATGACAGGTCCGATATTCACAGTTAACTCTGAATTTTTGAAAATTGCCAAAATTTGAATTTTTTTCGGAGTCTTCCTACAACTACAAAATTGAAGACAGAGATGGAGGACGTCAAATTTGTTGTCCATAAATATTTCTTTCATAACAGTCATGTACGTTTTAAAAAAAAAATAGTTTTTGTGCAGTGCATGCAATATTTGCAATTTGAAAAGTTATTTCTTTACATTTTTTGTACGGTTAGTGCAAAACAAGCCCTATACATTAACATAAACACCATTGGTCTATTCTTTTGTTTTGTCAAAAATTACAAAAATTTAATTTTTTTTTACTTGTCTCTCACGTCAATAATTACTTTAGAGGCGATATCTTCAAAGTATTATATTTGTGAGTACATGCGCTTTAAATGTCAAATAAAGTTTCTCAAAAACACATTTTTCTGTAAAAATTAATTCAAATTCCCGCATTTTCAGAAACGCTCAATCGCCATTTTCTCAAGAATGTCACCAAATTGTTTCTTCAAACTTTTGCAAGGGATAGTTGTAATGGCACTATTTAATATAACGTAAAGTTCATTTTAGTGTACTGTTTTGTTTTTTAAAAATTACACAAATGTATTTTTTTTAATTATCTCTCACGCCATTAATACGCGCATTTAGATAGATAGATAGATAGATTTATTAAAGTTCGCTTTGAGCTAATGCTCGGTGGCAAACATTATTACAATTAGATATACAATTACAAAACTATTACGAATATTTACAAATATAATTACAATTAGAATTAGAGATTAATATCCAATTTGTAATTAATTTTGAGTTATCTATATGTTGACTTATAGCTTTTCTAACACTTCACTCCACTTCACTTCACTTCACTTCATTTCACTGCGCTGCACTACACTCCCCTCCCCTCCCCCTCCGTGCCCCCACCACACTACACTTCACTTCACCTCACTGAATAAGAGACATGACTATATTATTAATAATACTAACGATTATAATAATGAAACTAATAATAATAATAATGATAATAATAATAATGATAAAAGTCCCAGTGCTATTAATGATGACCTACATAGAATTAAGTATATTTTTAAATTTCACTACATTAGAAGGAAGAGTCTCTAGTCCTTTTGCAGGTAGTTTGTTCCAATCTACTATAGTACGATTCACAAAGGAGAACTTGCCTACATCAGTTCTTTCTTTCTACATCGTATTTTCCAGGGATGGTCTCCTCTACTTTTATAATCAGATTTCTGTAATCTTTTACTGATGTCTGCCCATGCTGAGTCCCTTTGTATGTCTTGTACATTACGCATAAACGCGCCCGTTCCCGTCTCTTAGATAAGGGTTCCCATTCATCTCGTCCATCAACGCGTCCATGATTTACAAACTTCCCGACCCGTTTTTGAATTTTATCTAACGCCTCGATTTGCCCTTTTCTGTACGGGTCCCAGCAGGCCGCTCCGTACTCTAAAATAGGACGAACAAGTGAAGTATATGCCAAGGATCGGGCATTCGAACTACTGTTTTTTAGAATGCGCATTACAAAGTGCAGCGCCCTCCATGATTTTTTGACCGTATTGTTAATATGATCCGACCAACCCAAGTCGCTACGCAGGACCAAACCCAAGTACTTACAGTTTTTACACGCGGTATATCGTTAGTTCTAACTTGTAATTCGAGTGTACATTCGAGCGAGATTTGGTAAAACAAATGAATTTACTCTTTTCCGGATTTAATTCCATCTTATTTCTGCACGCCCAGTTCCATAAACAGTTAAGATCGTTCTGTAAAACATTTTCATCCGAAGACGCGCCAATACTCCTATATATTATGCAATCATCAGCGAAAAGTCTAACTTTCGATTTTATTCCAGTTGCAATATCATTAATAAACGCTAAGAATAGCAATGGCCTAACACACTCCTGGGGACCCAGAGGTTACATCGGCTTTCGATGAGTGTTTGTCACCTATTCTGACTGCTTGAGTTCGGCCCGTAAGAAATTCTTTTATCCACAAGATTATTCGATGATCTAATCCAGTTTTTGACAGTTTTTCAATTAAAAGGCCATGTGGAACCAGATCAAATGCTTTAGAAAAGTCTAATATTACTGCATCTACCCTTCGTCTAATGAATCTGCTATGTCCTGACATAAAGAAATAGTCTGGCTGTCGCACGAATAGCTAGGACGAAAACCGTGTTGATTTTGAAAAAGCCAGTCGGTTTTATTCCAGACTCGTCTAATATATTCCGCAATCATGTGTTCCATCTGCTTGCATACAACTGATGATTTCAATGGATTTGTATACATTATTGCATTTGTGAGTGGAAGTGCTTCAAATAACTTCAAATAAAATGTTCGAAAACTCAATACATTCTTGTGAAAAAGAGCTTCAAATTTCGCCTTTACAGTAACGTTTAACGCCTTTTTCTTAAAAACTGCTCCAAATTTTTCAATGAAAAATGCTATTTAGGATGAGGTTTTAGCATTCTTTAATATTCTTAAATTAATATTTGGGTTCTATTACTTGGATACCGAGAAGTTGAGAATATTTCAAAAAAATTACTCTGGGCGGCGATAGATGGCAGTGGACAATGAGGGGCAAGACTGTACAGTACCAGTCCACAAAAAGGAAATTAGAAAACTTTACTACGAGAAAGTCTGTGCTATTCTATATCACCTCTAGTTATTTTTACTTTCTCGTATACATATGCATATACGGGAGTAATATACGAAGTATAGAGAAAGTTATTTAATGCTGCGGAAAATGGATTTCAAGATATCAATGGAAAAACCCGTTTTGGGGTCCCCCAATACCGAAAAAGTTTTTTTCTTTCAATTCGTCCGTCTGTCGTATGTGAAGAAATCTAGCGCCTAAACCACACGTACGATCTTTTCCAAATTTAAAGAAACCCCTGTCCATCTGGCTCTAGTTGAAGCTTTGAAATTTTGAAAAACATTCTTTAAAATTTGAGAGTACTTTACGTGACGCTCCCCGGTATATCCTAATTGTTGTCCTAGAAGAATACCCAACACTTTCAAACCACCACATACCATTCAGTTGTGATCCTCATGATCAACGGTAGCAAGAACCTTCATGTTGTCATCATTCCTTCAGGTCCATAGAATGGCCGACAGATATTGAGGTTGCACGTGTTACCATTGTGCAGAACTGCTTTCAGGCTTCTTTTAGAGAAGTCTTCAGTCACCTGGCGCTTACGGAATAGTGATCTGACCCATCAAACCTTGTTCACCCATCAAACTTGAAACATATTTCGCGTCGAAAATGCCTTTCCTGGAGTAGTTGATGGCGATGGACAGTCCAACCTGTCGACTCCGCTATTAAACGAGTTTTTCAAAACTATGTTCTCTAGGCTAAATTTATTTTATTGGAAGCAAATAAAATACATCGATTGAGAAATGGTAATAGTATTGAAGTAAAATAGTACTTTTGAGATTCCTGCCCATGAAACTAAATTGACAATAATATTTGTATACGTAAAGTTGCTTTCAATTAAATTCAATATAAAATGTGATGTTATAAAAAGAGTGATGAAACAGAATGGACGTCTCAGTGTCAAAGCATTGTTCCATAGCTCGGGGAGTAGCGACTTCGATTCCCAGACTGCGTAGATATTTTTATCCATTCTACATTGCCATAAAATCTACTAAATTACAACATTCTACATTTGTCTTGTCAATATAATCCATAAAGCAGACAAAATTCGCTTTCGCCAACAAGGCGAAAATTTGAATTCTGAAGAAATTACAAAATTGAACGCTTGTGTATAAAATTAAAAAATTCCATAATTCAGTGTGGAGATAAACATAATAAATTTTTACCCTACACCTTGCGCGCCAGTTTTATTTTCTCGCTACGGAGTAGAGAGAAAGTTATGTAACGTTGCGTGAAAAATCGGTGAATTTTCGGCAGAAAACTCTTATTACTAGGCTCTGATAACGAAAGGGCCGTAGTAACGAAAAAGTGGATAAATCCATTTGCTAAATTTACAAAAAAATCCTCTTGGCGTGGTGTGCCCAGAATCCATGTTTTATGGGTCCTTGATAACGAAAGATCCAATGACGGCAAAACATCTCAGTCCATCCGTCTGGCTCTCTGTGCGTCCGTCTGTGATCATCAATTGAAGCTAAATCGTTCAGCCAATTTTCTCCCTAATTCATTTTCTCCAATCGATCTGGCTGACGCCGCAGCCCCTTGAATTTGAAACGGATATTTTAATTTTGGAGGGTACTTCACACACACACACTTACCCCTCGCATATTCTCAAAATAAAAAAATTACTCCAACATTTTTGATTAAATTTTGTTGTTGGATAATGAAAGAACGAGAATGGTCTGCTCTCCGTGACTTCCCTGATTTTTCGAAATTTGCAAAAAAACTTTTAAAACTACAGAATTGAAGAAAGAGATTTTAACTCCAAATCTGTTGTAGCTCTTTAAATAAGGTCACTGACCATTTTTGAATAACCGATTAGTTTTTGCGTAATATGCATTTGAAATTTACACAATTTTTTACTCAAAAAACACTTCCAATTTTTTCTTTTAAATTTTCTCCAAGTATGTAAAAGGAGCGGTAAGAAATAGGGTGCTAGTATCATTTTCTGGCATTGCTCGTTTTGTTCGAAACTGCAAAAAGAAATTCAAGATAAAGATTTTTGCGTCAGCTAAAGTCTTGTACAAAATTAGCTTTTTAAAAAAGGTCATGTATAATTGTTTGAAAAAAATGAGTATTTTGTGCGTAATTTCTGCTTGAAATTAATGAACTATATACATATTTCTCACCGACTACGGGCCACGAGAAAAATTGAATGAACGATATGAAAAGTAAGTAATTTTATTTTAATTATAATTTGCTATTGAAGATGCCAATATTAATTCTATTTTTTTCGCTTCTATTTTTTAATTATATTTTTCTCGCTTTCTCGCTTTTTTTTACTTTTTATTCAACTTATATTCTCAATGTATTTCTTTTTAAGCAATCCGCGATGCTTAATAGAAATTTCGTAACAATGCCGCATAGATGTTTGAGAAGCTAATTGTTGTTGAACGTCGATATGATGGCGGTGATAAGTTACAGCTGTTTTATTTAGTCGATCTGGTGTTTCCAAATAAACCTGTCAGAAATGATTCGAAATCTATTTGATAACCCATATTTTTGTGGCGGTTTTTCCTCGTGCCCTAAGAGAGCCAGTGCTCGCACGCTTTATTTGTACAGAGTAACTTCTAGGTCGAGAGCCAGTCCTTCCGTTTGCGATGGATTTCGAAGCAGTTTTTTATAAATTACTCCTCTGAATGCCCAGTGAGATACCACCATTTAATATCAACTGATCCCTTAAAAACTTTACTGCGTATTGAATGGTGCATTAATCGCATAACTTCTTCAATAACTTGTCTCACCACTATGACCTGGTACTAACTTGGGTCCCAGGCCATGTGGGAATCGTGGGAAACAAGATGGCCGATCGGGCGGCGAAATCGGCGACGGTGAGTACTCGTGTTGACATTCCTTTTGTACCATCGTCTGATGTTAAAGCTTCCTTAAAACGATCCATCTTTAGAGCGTGGCAAACAGAGTGGCACAATACTCAAACACGTGGCAAACAAAGTGGCACAGTACATTATTTTACAACACTTTGCCAGATGACATTAAACGATTAAATTCAATAGAAAAGTTTAAATCCCAAGTGAAATTGTTTCTGCTGCATAACTGTTTGTATACAATTAGAGACTATACTGAGCATCACAAGAAAAGTAACATTCATTTTAACAATGATTCATAATGCTTTATTTACCATTTGAACTGTGTAAATGAGTATAAACAACCTGTAACAACTATTGTACTACAGCTTCCGGGTCAATGACCCCCATCTCGATCAGGTTTTTCGTCCAGTTTCCCTGATCCATTGAGCAAATGCTGAGATGGCCCCTTGTTTTGCTTCTGGACATAAATGTAACTTCATTATTTGTGCACGTCTTCTAGAATTCAGTGGGAAATACAATTATTCAAATTATCGTTTCCATGTTGTCGCGGCAGGAAGTAATAAGAGCCAAAATTTATTGCTTATTTATCCTTGAAAATAGATTTTACTACATGGGAGTTTATGACTTAGTGTACGCATTTTCAAAATTCAAAATTTATTGCTTATTTTTTTGAAAATAGATTTTACTAATGGGAGTTTTTGTTTTTTTTTCAAAATTCAAAATTTAAGTAGTATATGACTTAGTGTAGGGATCACAGAATTTTGAAAATGTGCACACAATTCACTTTTCCCCATAGCACGTCATACGCAGTTTTTAAGTGTTTTTTGACGTAAAATAAATAAATAAATAAATACCACCTATAAACTAAGTGCAATAAAGGACTCTGTTAATTCTTGGCGTTCCTCGTCCAGACCTTCTAGGCGCGAGGAAGTTATTTTAACCCGTCTTCGTATCGGACACTGCCACTTTTCTCACAGTTTCCTCCTTCGAGGCGAGTCTCCTGTGATAGATGCAGGGCGGATCTTTCTGTGGAACACGTCCTCCTGCAGTGTTTGAAATTTGTTGGCAGTCGACGAAGACATGGTCTGGGCAACTCTCTACGAGAGGTGCTCGGAGATGACGATTCCGCGCTCTCAAAGCTTTTTTGTTTTTTGAGAGAAAGCGGAATATATAATTTTATCTGACATTGGGCAATAAATATTTTCTCTGCTCCAGATTTGTTTTTAAAATTTGTCTTGTTTACCTGATTTTTTTATGCGTAATGGATGGTTTCCTTGTAGGGTATATATGAGCTTTTAAATTAGCTGGAAAGTTGCACCAGCAACCCATTTAACAAACTTTAATTGATTTTTTAGAAATACTTTGACATGGGCGCCAATGACCTTAGTAGTTGAAGCGCCCTTTAAACCCAATCAATCAATAACTTAAAGAAAACTATGCCCACCATTTTCCCATAAGTGCCTTTACTAATTTAAACAACTTTTATTAAAAAATTTGGCCCGTAAGAGCCAAACTTTTCCTTATTGGTTAGAAGAAGAGAGAATTCTTTCATTTAAACTATATTTTGGGAGTACTTGACCGTGGTCGAACTATCGAACATACAAACTTAAATTTCATTTTCCTGCCCTTCGTTTGAGGCGGTGTCGCAGTAATAAATTAACTTAACATTAAATCGACCGACGCCTTTGACGACTACAACATATCCAAACAATGTTATTTTTATTAAAATGAATTGTGATTCATTTGTGGTCATTGTGATTGCCTGACTTTAAATGTATTTATGATGTAAAGTATACTTTCATTCATCAGAAATTTCGAAATTACGACGAAAGGCAACTCACGAGTGAGCAGTCGGAATTTTCGTAATTATTTTGATGTCAATTGCATATATTCTAATTACCATTGTAGAACTCACGACCATTAATAAATTGTGGGATGTGGGTCACGGGATTGGTAATAATTAATAAAACACATTACTTCGCCAACGTTTCGGAATATATAATTCCTTGCTCAGGGCTACAGTAAACACAACACAAGAAATGAAGACAACTTATTTGAACAATATTATTTATCATCACACCATATATATTGAATATTTATATATATGGGATGGGCCTAAAAAACCATATATATATATATATATATAAAAATCAACATATGTGAAAAATAAAAGTAGTTACAACCAAAGTAATGTATAAGGCGTGTATAGATAAACTATACACGCCTTACTAATATACAAGATGGCCAAGCTTCATGTGTGCCTCCAGACCAACTCCAGCATGGAGTTGCTACAGCACACGGATCCATTGAACGTCATGTCTGACCAAGGCCACGGCCCGAACGTAAGTGAATGAAAAATGCGTTGTGTCAGGACTACGTGCTACAACCACTCCATACCAGAAACAATGCGTATCCGGTCGACCACGTGTTCAATTAGCAATATAAACGGACAAATCAATGGAACTCAATTGTTAACTGTACATGTATTAACAAATTATTATTAAACTATCCTTAATTGACATCTTGAGAATTGTACTGAAAGAAAATGTAAATAAATCGTAAATTTGACGTACTTCCGATCAATTGTTTTATTTTATTTGAATTCATTGGGTCAGTTGTTGATTAAAGACATTCATGGTAATAATCAAAGCAAGTGCCAACTGGAGGTTTACACAATTGTTTACACATCAATGGAAAATACTTACGAATGAAACCATGGGCATCTTTGTCAACCCAAACAACCAAAAGTTTTTCATTAAAGATCCCAAATTGAATTGAATTAGAAAAATATTTAGACAAATATAAATTGTTGTTGTTTTAATTGTTTTATATATATATATATATATATATATATATATATATATAAATAGAAATGCTACCCACACATAATGTGGGGTAAGCCTTAAAAACCATGATAATTAAAACACAATAAATCTCAAAACATCAGTTATCCTGATCCAAATCTTGACTGAAAAACATACAATTAATAAAGTCTTGAGACCCAACAGCATTAAGTTGTTTAAGTAGAATTGGATGTAATTGTGATATAACTGTTAACGATTAATATACTAAAGAATTGGACAGTGAACTGCATGTGATTTGATGCAGTTTTGAATACAATATTGAATGTGATATACAACACAAAACAATTAAGTGACAAGGTAACATAAAAAATAATTATACAATATTAACTACCCACAACTATATATGTAGCAGTAGCGTACAGATGAGGTTGCCAACCAATAATACATTATTACAGTTGAGTTCTGATGTCTCCGGCTCTGTGACGTCATGCTACTTCGCTGTGTCAGTCGCAGAGCGAAGGAGAGGGGGTAGAGTGGGGATACAGAAAGGAAGCGACGGTAGGGAGTGGGGGAAGAGATGGACACTACTATTGAGTTAAAGACATTGACCTTACCTAATCATTGTCCACCGATGAACTATCGCCATTTTCAGTGTCTTCACACTCGATATCCGAGTCCATATTTATAAAAATAGTCTATAATATCTGGCACTGGACAGTCCCTCCCCCAGTCTTCAATAGTGACTTGAGAGATAGCCCAGTTTGTAAGCTCTAACAACTTCTTTGCTTTCTTTTATAAGTCTCTTAATTTTTGCCTGTGCCATTTCAATGGGTTTCAGTTCATACATGTAAGGAGAAATGTGGATGACAGAAAGACCCCTGGTAAACAGCACATCAATTTTGTATGTCTTGTTTTGAGGTTTTAGTTGCAGAACTAGTTGGTATAATTCAGGCTTTATTTATTTATTTTTATTTATTTTTTTTATTTTACGTCAAAAAAACAGTTAAAAACTGCGTATGACTTGCTATGGGGAAACGTGAATTGTGTGCACATTTTCAAAATTCTGTGATCCATACACTAAGTCATATACTACTTAAATTTTGAATTTTTGAAAGGGAGAAAAAAAACAAAAACTCCCATGTAATAAAATCTATTTTCAAGGATAAACAAGCAATAAATTTTGAATTTTCAAAGGGAGAAAAAAGCTCCCATGTAATAAAATCTATTTTCAAGGATAAATAAGCAATAAATTTTAATTTTGAAAAAAAACAAAACAAAAAAACTCCCATGTAATAAAATATTTTTTCAAAGATAAATAAGCAATAAATTTTGGCTCTTATTATTTCCTGCCGCGACAACATGGAAACGATAATTTGAATAATTGTATTTCCCACTGAATTCTAGAAGACGTGCACAGAAAATGAAGTTACATTTATGTCCAGAACCAAAACAAGGGACCATCTCGGCATTTGCTCAATGGATCAGGGAAACTGGACGAAAAACCTGATCGAGAGGAGGGTCATTGAGCTGTAGTACAATAGTTGTTACAGGTTGTTTATACTCATTTATACAGTCCAAATGGAAAATAATGCATTAAGTATCATTTTTAAAATTAATGTTACTTTTCTTGTGATGCTCAGTATAGTCTCTAATTTTATAGAAACAGTTATGCAGCAGAAACGATTTCACTTGGGATTTAAACTTTTCTATTGAATTTAATCGTTTAATGTCATCTGGCAAAGTGTTCTAAAATAATGTACATGTATTGTATGTGAATTTTTTGTAATGAGCTGTTCATACTGTCACCTGATGAATATGATTTCTACGTCGAGTGTTATAGTAATAGACTTCGGCATTTTCTGAAAAAATATTCCCGCCCTTGAGCAAGTCATTTTTGACAAAAAGCACTGATTCGTAAATAAAAAGACACGGTAATGGTAGAATTCCTAGATTAATGAAGAGAGGCTTACATGAATCACGTGGGTGGGATTTGGTTATTATTCGAATTTTTTGTAATCTAAAATTCCCCAGAATATTATGCCATATCTCAGGCGGGAATGAACATTCGCGAAGTATACACAACGAGCAGTATGAAGGCTGACTGAATTTGCAAGAATTCTAAACGCGTAGCATAATGAACTTAATTGTGTGTTCAATTCATTTAAATGGACGTTCCATTTAAGGTTTGACTGAATTGAGAGACCTAAAAATTTTGTTGCCTTAACATCAGTCACTGTTCATTTTCAATGGAGCACAGAATTGTTTATTTGAAATGGAAAACTGCATTAAAACTGTTTCTTTTCGTTTACTATTAATTTGTTATTTCGGAACCAATTTGAAACATCTGATATTGCACTATTTACTGTTTCTTTATTGCAAAGGATGTTCGTATCATCCGCAAAGAGAACCGTTCTTCCGTTTCGAATCGTCGAGGGCATATCGTTTACGTAAAGTAGGAACAGAATAGGGCCTAAAATCGATCCTTGAGGAACTCCACATGTAAGGGCAAAGAGTCGGAAAGGTGCGTACGTAATGTTCCATCAATCCAGTAAGGTATTTCAACTCTCTGAGATCGTTGTTTAAGTTACGAACATAACCAATCTAGAGCAATACCACGAATTCCATATGAAGGTAATTTGGAAAGTAAAATGTCATGATCAATGACGTCAAAAGCTCTAGAGATCTAAAAATAATCCAATAGGTGCCTCGTTTTGATCCAATGATGAGGCGACATCTTTAAGAAAAGAATATATAGCTTTAGTCTAAAGCTAGCAGCGCCCAGAAACGAATCTCTTCCAAACTATATCCAAAAATAACGGCTAATTAAATGCTAATTAAGTGCTCTATTCCCAAATTTTCCGCTCCTATAGTTTTCCCAAAATCGAGGGCTAAAAAAAAACCATAAATGCCCCTCGGCAGAACGCTGTGCGCAAGGAAGAGAGACGCTCCTTCCAACCATTGCATTGCAATTCATACTCTACGCCAAAATGTGCTATAGACAAATATTAAAAGTAATCTGTAATAAAACAATTTGCAATGGTTTGGATGAAGCGTCTCTCTTCCTTGCGCACAGCGTTCTGCCGAGGGACATTTTTGGGATTGGAGCCCATGGTACTCAAACTAAGCGGTGAGCAGCAAATTTTTTTATTACAGATTACTTTTATTATTGGTGTATGGTACATTTTGGCGTTGAGTATGAATTAGAAATTTCAATGGTTTGGAAGGAGCGTCTTACTTCCTATCACACAGCGTTCTGCCGAGAGGCATTTTTGGGATTCAAGCCAATGGTACTCAAACTAAACGGTGAGCGGCAAATTTTTTTATTACAGATTACTTTTAGTATTGGTCTATGGTACATTTTGGCGTAGAGTATGAATTATGATTTGCGATGGTTTTGGAAGAAACGTCTCTCTTCTTGCGCACAGCGTTCTGCCGATGGTCAGTTTGGGGATTCGAACCCATGTTTTTCACACTAATCGTTGAGTGGTAAATTTTTTAATTATAGATTACTTTTAGTATTCGTTTAGTAATATTTTTGCGTAGAGCATGAATTATAAATTTCGATGGTTTGGAAGGAGTGTGTCTCTTCGTTTCGCACAGCGTTCTGCCTTTGGTCATTTTGGGGATTCGAACCCATGTTATTGATGCTAACCGAAAAGCGGCAATTTTTTTTATTACTGATGACTGTCAGTATTTGTTTAGGGCACATTTTGGCGTAAAGTAGTAATTATAAATTGCCATGGTTTGGAAGGAGCGTCTCTCTTCTTTGCGCACAGCGTTCTGCCGAAGGGCATTTTTGGGATTCGAGCCCATCAAACTAAACGGTGAGCGGAAATTTTTTAATTACAGATTCTTTTAGTATTGGTCTATGGTAATTTTGGCGTAGAGTATGAATTATGATTTGCGATGATTTGGAAGTAGCGTCTCTCTTCGTTGCGCACAGCGTTCTGCCAAGAGGCATTTTTGGGATTCGAGCCCATGGTACTCTAACTAAACGGTGAGCGGCAAATTTGTTTACTACAGATTGCTTTTAGTATTGGTCTATGGTACATTTTGGCGTAGAGTATGAATTGCAATGGTTTGGAAGGAGCGTCTCTCTTCCTTGCGCACAGCGTTCTGCCGAGGGGCATTTTTGAAATTTGAGCCCTCGATTTTGGGAAAACTATAGGAGCGGAAAATTTGGGAATAGAGCACGTAATTAGCATTTAATTAGCCGTTATTTTTGGATATAGTTTGGTAGAGATTCGTTTTTGGGCGCTGCTAACTTTAGATGGCTTGCATTCGCTGCTGATAAGCAGCGCTGCTCCTCCAGCTACTGCGATCACATAGCATGCCGATCCGTCAGTGCCGAGATTAGCAGTTCTTCCTAGTAGTCCACTTCCATGCTTGTATGCTACACTCACGAGGTGGAGTGAGGACTGCCTGCGGACCATGTATTTGTCGAAATTATCTTATGTGACAGTCAAGAAGAGAATGCACTGTTTTTTTTTATGAAAAACTGTAAATCAAAATTTTAATCAGAATAGGACTCTACTAGCGCTTCGCGCTTCGAGAAAATTGTGTTCAATGTACAGAATATTAACGAAAAGGATACGGACTGACGTTAATTAACGAGAATTTTATAATTCTCGTTACAGTTAAAGTGAGAGTGTGTTTTACAGAACACTATTATTGATAAGAGGATTTGACAGCTCTCCAATTCCGCAATTCTGTTTGATTCTCATAACGTTACAAAGCAATGTACAGAACGGCAGTCCAATACATCAATTGCCTTCCATCAAATATGGGAGATATTTATCTTAAATTGATATAAAATTAACCAATTGCTTACATCCACATAAATTTGTAAATGCTTCTGAAAATGCATTGTTTAGCTCTTATTGATTTGTTTCATTAATGACGCAATATAACTTTTAACATTACTTAAAGTAAATTGTAGCATACCGGGGTGTCTTTGGATGCGGGAATGCATTGTCAATAAAACACAGAATAAATTTCACAACACACTGAATTGTTTTACAAAATTCTTACAATTATAATTTAGTTTTTGCGGCTTACTAGTCTGATTGAAGTGATAAAAAACAATTAATTTGCCGCTGCAAATAATACGCCGTATTGATGGCATCTACTCTCTCAGCTTCCTGCTTTGAACTGTCTTTCCGCATCTCAGCGGGGACCCGAGGAAAGGAGCTGACGGGGACCCGATTAAGAGTCGACCTCAAAGTTCTTACTCTTATTGTGGCGTGCTGGCTTCCTTGCTGAGCGGCTGGGCGCCGGCAGAGCCTGCGGCGCAGCGGGCAGTGAGGGAAGCGGTCATGCCCCACACGGTGTTCGGCTCGGTCACAGCCGCCCGTGGTGGTGTTGCGTGATGACAGCAGCCAACGACCCGCCTCGGTCGTCGCTTTCTCGTTCACCCAGGCCGGGCACAGGACGACAACGCCCGACCATACCACTGTGTCGTCGGCAATGTCGCGTTATCGTGGCGACGGATAGTTAGAATCAGGAAGACCGCAGTGAAAGTGCCTGCGGAGCACAAGTTAAGATGGACTCAAGAGATTAATTCTAAGCAAGTCTAGTGCCGAAATTAAACTACAAGTTCATGCTAGTGCAAGTCAGAAATTCAAGTATAATGCAAGTTCAGGCTAGAAACGCATACATTACAAGTGCATCTCTGAGACATAAGTGATTGCAATTAGGGATGCAAGACACTGCGAGTACATCTTCGAAGTGCAAAGTCAAGTCAAGAAGTTCATGTTCCAAACGCAAAATCAAAAGTGATACCGGAGCCTCACACGCGCCGAAACGAAAGCATCAATTCCCTTTTGTGATCCGAGTGCCTCCCCTTGATTGCTTAAAATCAGCTATCGGGAGTGGTGGCTGGGCGATACTCGAATCATTATGCGCTTGCTCATGCCCCAAAAAAATCCGTTTCATTTTCGTTACGGCGGTTAATGCACGGCCCTACGCGGGAGGGGGGTGCACCCTTCGTCCTCGCGGTCGGTGGAATATCATGCAGCTGCGGTCTATCGGCGTTCACCGTTGCGTACGCGGCAGTCTTTGAAATCATTGTTTTGCTAAAAGAACCGTTTGGTCGACGCGCATGTGCGCGTTAACAATTGCTGACTCCTGCAATTTTATGGAAGGGTGGAACGGTCACTCTTTCGCATGGGTGTCTATGAAAAAGTCGCGGTCTTCTGGAGTACCACGCCCGCGTAAATGCAAAGAATACGCTGTGGTCTTCATACCTGCGCGTTTGAAAGCTACCCCTCCGGTATCAGACGGCAGCGTCGCGGCATCTGTTAAATCTTCCTTATTTTTAGTGGAGGATACATTTGTTTTACTGCTGGCACTGGGTGCGGTGGGTTGAACTAAAAAAGCAAGGCGGCCGTCTTTTGAATCTATAGAATCTTTTTGGCGGCGTGTCGACGCGTTGTAGGTATGTGACGGCATGCTGTTGTATTTCAAAATGTCTATGTTCTCTTGCCAATGTATTTTCAGCCAAAAGACCAGCTTGTAGCATTAAGTAAATATAGTAAGAGATGTGTGTACCTGCCATTCACCTCAAGAAACTTTTTTCCAATTTTAAAAAATTGTATACAGCCTGTATTCTCATATATGAGTTTAAAATAAGCAACTTTGGTAAAACACCTTTGTAAAGGTAATCATGTATCTTTATTATTTATCATTAAATTGTATCAACATTCATGCAGCTTATTAATTTTCATATCTGAATTAAAAGTTTAACTTGTTATGCACTTTGCATAACAGCTCTTCATTGATAGCATTCAGTGATAATTTACAACTTGTCATCTGATGTCACAAGACACATGCAATGCAATAGCCTAATATTATGTTGTATTTATAAATACATTTGGTAATATGGAAAGTGATGAAGTTCTTCTAATTGCTGCCAGATTGCAGAGAAGTCAATGTGTCAACACCTTCAATTGTGTTATCAGTCACTTGTCTGATAGGCTAATTCAGTACTCGCCCGCTAGGGGCGCTCTTAACATCTACGAATTTATCACTATGTAAATTTCATAGCATGCCGCTTTAAAAAGTAGTTCATGTGGCTTGATACTTCATAAACGAAAGCTATAAAAGGACCGTGAGCCCTCAGTACGATGCTAGGTTATGGTATATCGCTCGGTCATGGTACTATGTCATGTCATGCTAGGCCATGCCACGTTGGCTAGAACTTGCCACTATGGCTGGTGTGCCTCTTTGATGTAAATTTAGTATTGGTTTGAAATTTGTAACAGTTTTAAATTGTGGCCTAGCCCGGTCTTTGGACCGTTAAATGGTTTTTTTAGAAAGGTATAAGCGTATGGTTCTCTCTGCGTGTGCTCAAGTGGGTTTTTATGTAGCTAAGGGCCTCACTTAATGTATCTCATGACAATAGTTTATGTCATGTGATTTGTTAGATTGCTATTTTGGATGTATTGTTAATTAATGCTTTTTTGCAGTGCATCTGTAAGCCTTAATGGCTATGTGTGGTAAGCATCTGTTTTGAGTTATGGCGAGTTAAGGGATTTTTGTGTTAGTCCCGACCTTTTCCCAAGGTACACGTGTCACGTTATTTTCCTGAAGTTTCACTTTCACTTTCACCTTCACTCTGGGATTTAGGAATAATAACTAAAACAAAACTCCTTTTTGTGCCACTTCTGTGGCTGGCGACCGTATTAAAAGTTTATTTATTTGTGCATACAAATTGTAGAGATACTTGTATTTCGCCATTTAAGTATAACACATGCATCTCGGGGTCGTGTGGCAAAAAAACGAGAGGTGCTACAGAATGGCACAGACTTTCTCGTAGTAAAGTTATCTAATTTCCTTCGTGTGGTCTGGTACTGTAGTCTTGCCCTTCCGTTTTGCCAGCTGCCATCTATCGCCGCCCAAAGTACACTTTTTGAAATTTTCTCCACTTTTCGGCTTCCAAATAGTAAAAGCGAAATATTATTTTTAAAATATTAAAGAAACCTTGTCGTAAATAGCAATTTTCATTGAAATATTTAGAGCCGTCTTAAAAAAAGTGCGTTAAGCGTTAATGTAAATGCGAAATTTGAAGCTCTTTTTCACAGGCATCTATTGAGTTTTCAAAAAACCTCACTTAAAATAATTTGAAGAACTTCCACTCACAAATTCAATCATGTATACAAATCCATTGAAATGTTCATATTAACGGCGTGAGACATATTTTAAAAAAAATCGTGTAATTTTTGAAAAAGCAAAAGTATACGCCAATATAAACTTTCGAGAGTTGTGGAGGGTGAAAACTGCAAGCTCCTAAGGGGAAAATGCCGAAGAAGACAAAAAAGAAGAAAAAGAAGAAGGAGAAGTTCTCTTCCTCTTCAGCGTCTTCTTTATTCAGTTTAGATGTTTTGTCAGCGTTGTGAATTAACCACTTAGATTTTGCAACTATTTTGTAATGCTGAGCACGATTTCTACTGGTTTGGCTTTCCTGAACTTAGGTAATGTTTCTTAAAATTGACTTCGTCAAGAGTTATTTTCAAAAGTTTTCCTTTCAATTTGTTGTAGAACATATTTTTAAAAACAATTTGAAAACCACATGACGTCGGCAAACACATTTATCTGTGGCACCTCCGGGTCTTTGCTTGCACCTATTTGTCTTATCCTGATTTCTAATATAAAAATTATCGTCTGGATATTCTTTGAAGACGTAACGCTGATCCCCGCTGCCCACTCGCAGCGACCGACTGCATGGCACCGCTATGCTCTTCTCGGCCCTCTTTTCTGGGAACTCAATATTCCCTCCACTTATTTAATTCATTTTCTGTAAAAGGAACTTCTTCGTTTTTGTATTCTAAAAAGTCTTTGTCTTCTTCTGCATCATCTTCTGCGTCTTCCTCTACGTCTTCCCCTTCATCTTTCTACACCTCTTTCTCTACGTTTTGGTTCCTTTCTTTCTACGCCTTCCTCTACGCCTTCTTCTACGACTTCATTTGCATTTTCCGCAATGTGTTTCTCTTTCAAAGATGCTCTTAGGTTCAGGAGTTTCATCAACACCACCTACATAGATCTATTTAGGTGGCGTTGGTTTAATTCCAGGCATATTCATCAAGATCGCAGCGCCAAAACACAAAAAAACACGTTTTTGGACATTTCTTAGAATCTTATTGACGGATCCAAAAACAAATTATCAGTTCCTTATCATAAGACCGAGTTGCTTAGAATGAAACCTCGTATGTCACGATTGGTGCACGGGAAGTGGTCTAACAGTGAGTGACGGGACCGCACATCCACACCCTCGAGGAGTTACTCAATTTTATATAGGGATTGCTTTGGGATAATCCTGTGAGCTGATCTGACGAACTTTCTGCTTCCTCTAGGAATTTACTTACATATGTGCTGTTTTTGCAAAACACTTTCAACGATACTCTGTGGGTCGTTGGCGTCGCGACAATGATCTCCCTCATATCCCTCATAGATTTCTCGCAGACGAATGTGTATTCTGGCCGTCGTTTTCCTGTTCCGTTGGCGAGGTGAAAGCATGGAACACTCCTGAATGAAATAATTCATGAAATTATTTCTGGCGAAAATTGTGGGCTGTGAACATTTTTGTTTGGCTGTTTCTCTTTCGTTGGAGATATCAGGTACGTACATTAAATGCATATGCGTTTTTAAATTGATCAGTGTGCAGCGGTGTTAGGTTCAAATTCTGTTTATCCCACGATACCATCCTGGACTCGAGCATCAACGTAACTCGAAATGCGCGCTTCATGCCGGCAACGGAAGTAACCAAAGTTACGGACAGAGTTCGCTAGCAGGATGCAGAAGTGACGCAACGCAGGTGCGCCCCAAAAATCTTTTTTTATTGGAGGCAAGCGATCGGAGAGGTTGTTGATTGGCGTGAGATGGGATTGTGGAGGAATGCTGTGTTGTCGGTCTCCGGTAGGATGTGATTCTTACATTAGAAATATAAATAAATAATGAAGTGCGCACGAAAGTGCATAAGAGAAGAAAAAAATTAAAGTTCTTTGCTATATTCTGTCACTGTTTTAGTTCTTTTCTTGCATCTTTGAATATGATATCGTTCACACTGTTCACCACACAGGGAGCAATACGCAGTCTTCTTGTACTTCGTGACGATGTGAGGTTGCGCAGATTTTGTGATGGAACCCATGAGTCGCCAGTCTTGTGATCACGTGTCTCAATTCCTGATTTGTTTCCGGCCATTTTCTTTCCGTCATGGCATCTGTTGAGTAGAATTCTGGCCATATTTCTCTTCTCTTCTTCTTTCTTCTAGCACTCGTGCGCTTTGCATGGTGGATGGTAGTAGTAATTGATACCTTAAGTCCTCAATGTAGAATGGTTCTCTGGTCAGTTCATATACTAATCCTGATTGTGTGTTCATTGGAAGACACAATACTCTTTTCAGGTATATTGCCTTGGTTTTCTCTATGGACCTTAGATCAGCCATAGAGAGTTTTCCCATATTAATGGTATTCCGTATGTTATGATGGGGCTAATGACTGCATGAAATATTTTGATTGCTGATTCTAGTGACAGTTTGTGGATATTTTTTATTGAGTACATGGCTCTAATCGCCGTTGCTGCTTTTTCTCTAATATGAATTTTGAATGAGCTGCCTGTTGTCTGAAGTGTTACTCCTAAATATCAGTAATATTGAGCTATTTCTAGAGGTTTGGTTTTGAATTTTATTTTCTCACTTGCTGCCGTTTTTCCTCCCTTTCGGAAGGTCATCTGCATTGTCTTGGTTTCATTGATTTGGAGGTAGTTTTCTTCCGCCCATGCTTCTAAATTATCTATAGCTTGTTGGAGCTTGTCAGGCTGGTGAGCCTAGCACCATGTCTCTGCAACTGTGTAATGATGTTTCCTGATTGTGCTCTGTTATCCTTGTTATGTCTGCGGTTAGTATGTTGAATAAAATGGGGCTTATTGAGTCTCCCTGCATTACTCCATTTGTTTAAACGATGACTTTAGAGAAACACACTCCGTCATGTATGTTTACTTTGTTGAGGCCAATACATTATTTAGTATTCTTGTGATGTTGTGCTTTTCTTTTATCATGTGTGCGAGCTTTTCCAATACCCTTTTTCTGTTCAGTTACACTAGAAATATGAGACGAGGTAAATGGATTGATAATCTATGTACTTGAGTTGGTAGGGGAACCTTTAATTCATTAGGAGAGGTTGTGTAGTGTTCGAGGTGCGTTGCAGGTTGAAGGGAGGGGTGCGTGCAGATGTTAGTGGATGAACATATTCATGAAATGAAGTATTAAGTGATTAATGGTTATTAACATTAATCGCAAAGCATTTAATTCAGGATTGTATTGTTGAATTGCGAACGGTGGGAGTGTGAAGTTAGAGAATCAATCTCTCCTTAAACTGAGATTCGTTACTCCGATTTGGAAATGTGAAAGTATTATTGGTGTAAGTCCTGACATTTCAAGTGGCAAGTGACTTTTTCTGACTGCACTGTGTAATATTGTTTTAAATACATGATGTTCTGTTGCGTTATTCTAGACTTCAAGAGACTGATAAATGAATTTGTGCCTATTAATGTATCAAATATCAATCACCAATATGTATATACGGATTGTGAACCAATTATTGATTAATGGGAAAAGAGCTTGAAGAAAGATGAACTTTCACTTTCGTTAACTGGTACTGTTGACAATTATGTACTTTCTATTTGTATCTTATATTGCAATTTTCTTACTATAAGGAATGTGTCAAGAGTTGTTAATTTCTGTAAAGTCGGGGATGAGATCCTGCAGTTCCTCTAAATTTGTGCAAAATTTTATTAAAGATTGTCCAATATCACAGATTGTGAAATAAATAACTGAGTGGAAAGAGGACAGTTACACAGCTATTTCTACTGCCATAACGTTTCAGCAAAATGTTTATCCATGAATATGTTCTGATTGTAATTTTTTGATTGTCGCATGTAGAATTAGCATGCGTTAAAATTGCTATGTGATCCTGCAGGGTAAAGAGGGCAGAATGTTGCAATGATTGTATGGCATGCACTAGTATTATCTTTTAAGAGTTTGAGGAATGATACTCCATTCTGTCTTGATTATTTAACAAAAGGAACGAAAAGCTTTGTCAGTTTTGATCTTCTTTTTCCTTACAATTTTTGTATATATTGTACAGAATATTTATTTCATTGTTTACATTTTAAATTAAATTTATATTGCTGTATGTTGATCAAATTTGGATGTATTTTTTTTATTTAAAACACGGGAATTGTTATAAGGAATGTACAATTCCGACATGTTTTGGTGCAAATGTACATAATTGTTGTACAGCTTATCTGGAAGGATAATGCTCATTCCAAATGACTAAGTTATTTGTTCAAAGTAAATAATTTGATTTTCACACATTTTTTTTAAAAAAGCTAATTATCGATAACCCTCAGAATAGTTATAGAAACATTACTTCTGTGTTGTTTTTTGCTTTTGTTGTGTTTTGGGACACAGAAAGCCAAACCATTGTACATCGTAGAAACATTGTTTCTGTTTGTTTTTCTTGTGTTGGGGGGGGGGCATTCAGATGTCTGTGTACCACAGTTCTATATTAAATGTCACTAGTTGTTTCTCGAAACATTACACTTTTTTCTTCTCGGAAGGGTGTGAAACAACACAGACAAGAACCTCGGCCCTTTAGTCCACGACTTCCTATTGAGAAAATCTCATTTCAAAAAATAGTTTGCATCTTGTTGACTAACCATGGACGGCGCGACCCACGTTGCCGCCGCCCGCCAGAGCGTTGCGTATACAAGTACACATAAATTAATGAAACTTCGCATATATATTATGAAATTAACTGTCAATACAAGACACAACAAGAAAGAAAGAAAGAATACTTTCATTTCTTAAGATGTTTTTTATATTATGTAACTCTGTTAATTCTAATTTTATATTTTTCTTGTATTAGAAAACTGATGATGACTAAGCCATCGAAAGCTGCTCTTATTGAAATAAATAGTATTGTTGGCAATGACAACGCCTTCAATCATTTCAAGAATACACTCATTCACATATGTTCGGTTAACGAGCAACACTCATAGGCTTGTTTTTTTGCTTTTGAATCAAGTATCAACCCTCGAGTTCCCAAGACCAAGAAAGAAATGTTTTACAGTTTTACACCATAATATTACAGTTCCTGCTCATATAACATAATTTTTTCGATTTTACAAAAAAAAATATATTTTTTTAGAAAAATAGGTGGCATCTGGAGGTGCCTTTGGGCACTGTACAATGAAGTGATACTAGAAGATCGAAACTTTATTTTTCGTTTCGTAGTGAAAACATAACATGAATTATTATGAATTATGACGTGAACATGAATTATATTAATTGTATATTAATAGTTACATATTTACAGCATATTTACAACTTTCGATCAAATTGGTAAAAGCCATGAATGTGCAATTCTTTGTTGCACTTACTGCAAATTTCTCTAGTTCTTTTGTGACAAAGAACGCAAGCTCGTGTTTGCTTGGTATTTCTTCGAGATTCTTTAGGAATAAGGCTAGCCAGGAGCGGCTCGCTCGTGGGTCATAGCGAAGTCTCTTACCCACACCACTGAGGTCCTGAATCGGTTCCAGTCGAATCTCATGTGAAATTTTTTCCAACAAAACGAGATTGGTTGCTTCACAAGGGTTTGAGTTCTGAAGGCGATTGTAACTTGATAGCATAGGAGTTTGTTTTAACTTGGTAGTTAAAAGTTAGCTTGAGAAGCGTATCTTCGAAAGTGAGGTAATTAAGAAGTGAAGTGCACAAACATTCGTCGCATTCACAATATTTGAGAGAGCAAGCGAAGTAGCAAGTTTGACTCCGAAATAATTTCAAATTTGTAAAATTCGCGCAGAAGGACATTAACTAAATCCAGCATCTCATATTGCACGCCGAGACCACACACGCACAAAGTGTGGTAGGTAGGCCGAGCATTTAAAACAGCTGTTGCTGAAGTTATCAGCAACATTAATTATTCGAGGCTGGAAGCGCGAACAAGATTGTACGAGGCGCGGCAGAAGAAGAAGGACGACCCCAGGAAGAGTGAAGCGTAGGTGGAATGATTTGGGCTGGAATCAGAATCGTACGAGTCCGGAGAACGGGAGAAAGGTGAGGAAATTGTAGGCGTAGTGGAGTCCAGAGTTCGAGAGAAGGAAACTGGGAACATCGTGGGACAGCAAGCGAAGACGAGAGGAAACGCGGGGCTGCGAGCGGCAGAAAATCCCCAAGGTTACCTACAGGCGAGCGATGTTGGGGTAAAAGAACTGGCAACTTTTATGCGGCGATCAGTTGGGAAAAGAGAATAGCCGTAATACACGACAATTCGTATTAAAAGTGGGTGAAAAGTTCAGAATAGATGGGATAAGTATCACGAACGATGCGAGTGGCAGTTTCAAGTTCATTTACTGCACGTGTCATTAAATGCAATGAGGCCATACCTTGTACAATTTTACTTAAATGATTCATGATTTTCACATGTTGTACAGTTGATATTATCTGGAAACGTCAGTTTATTGTATTGTGTTAAAAGTAATTGTTTTCTGTGATATGTAAAGGGGTCAGATTTAAGTAACGTGTATGTTACATTTTATTGTTGTTTTTTCTCTTTAAAGTTCAGTGTTATAGTGAGTGCGAAGCCCAAGGCTAGCACCTGTGAACGGGATTCCTTGAAACAAGTTAAAAATTCATTTTAAAAGCCGTGCACGAAAAAACTAGAGTAAAAAGAGTAAAATAATTTGGTAGATGAAAAATTCAGAAAGAGGAATGAGCAAATTGTAAATTGTAGTTGGTGAAAGTGTGTTCAGGCAATCGAGGTAACGCATATTTTTTTTGTTTTTCCTTGTTTTGTTTTCTTTCAGTTATCAACTACTTAAAGTGTATTATCCTGTTATAAAATTGCGTCACTGTAATTTTTTCTTTGAATTTTATTCGTATTTTATCCGATTCATTGTGTCAAGGGTTCAGACCTTTCTTATACCCGAAAGATCCTGCTTCCTGAGAATTTTAAGCTCGCATCACGAGCATTCATTGTATCACGTCCACGCCACGTGTGGAAGGTAGTAGGTGTGTGCGTGTGTGTGTGTGTATGTATATATATATATATATATATATATATATATATATATATATATATATATAATATATTTTGTTGTTAGTGATTCCGGGCGCGTAAGTTACTCAGGTCATTAGACCCGTGAGTGTAGTGTATGATTTTCCCTCGGGCGGTGGCAGTATTCTTTCCCTGCTGGATGGCGAGATCCGGCGCCGACCTACCGGCGGCTAGTGAGGTTTCCCCCTAACCAGGACTCCCCCACCAGCGGGGCACCGCCCTAGCCGTGACAAGCTCTAAGCTCCTGGCATGTGTGGTAGTGTAGTGCATGTTAGTGTAAGTGTGGCTAAGGGGAGAGGATAGGACAGGAAGAGGAAAGAAAGATCACGCGCGGTCCATGGCCCGTTTGTTAGGGTACTACTCCGGCAGTCGCCTGATAGGAGAAACTACGAAAAACTACCGATCAAAGCAGCAGGCCTCTAGAATTCTCCTCCAGACAGAGACTGAATTCGACCTTGCTGACAAGCTAGCTTCGAATCAGTTTCTTCGGAATTATTTTGTTTGGATCTCTTAAAATTAGGTATTTACCAAGGGAGCGAGTTGTGTGATAAAATCGAAAATATCATACCTCTGTTAACTCTTGTGTCGCGCACTTGCCTGGAGAGCTTCGCACTGATTTAACGTAATAGATTACATGAAATGATCATTTGCAAACTGTATGTTTTTATGAAATTATTTGCACGTTTTCACTGAAATTTCTTACACGTCGTTGTAAAATATTCGTAAATGCAGTGGCGGCTCCTAAACTTCAGACCAGGTAGGGCACAGAAACTCGGGAAAAAAATAATGTAACATGCAAAGCATAGGAAAACATACCTCTAATTTTTATACAGAATTCAATCCTCCTCTCCTTGGCTCTGGCAAACACTTCAATAACTTGACAATTAAAATCCGAATGCCATGAATCATCCGTTTCTCAATAGAAAGCATGGCTAAAGCATTCAATCTGTCTGCACCCAGAGTGTTTCTAAGAATTTTTTTTCTCTTTAGAGTGGAAAAACAACGTTCATTTTTCACAGTGGTCATTGGAATGGTGACAATTATTTTGAAAACAAGGATACACTCTGAAAAAGTACGCGACATGTTATTTTCTAAAAAAAAGTGGAGTAATGTGGCAGCGCCTGATGCACCATGAAAATCTTCACGGGAGTATAACAGTTCTAGTCCGTTCTAAATTTTGGACCATTTATTTTAGAGTATAATTTCACAGTGGTATCAAAATGACTCTCCGGGAAATTCACAGAGTACTGAACGAATTGTTCCGTCAGAAATAATTTCGCTGAACTCAAATGGTCAGAACACTCAAACCTGTCTTCAATGTTTTTTAAAATAGTATCACACACTTCCAAAGCAGCAACACGGTTGCTTTCTTCTTTGCGAGAGATGCATTTTCTCTTATTTGGGGGTACACTCGAAGACTCTTGTTCGTCTTCGTACACTTTACGCACCTTAGTTACTTCATCAGAAAACCGTTTGATGAATTCCTTCATTTGAACTGAATCCATATTTCTTTCCTGAACATTGTCGAATAAAATTGCAACATGATGCATAATTTTATGGTAGGAGAGGCAAAATACAAAATCTGGATAATTTAATGTTCGCACAAAACCTGCAGCTTGACCACCGGCTTTGGGATTCTCTTCTTCACCATCTCGAATTTGCTCGAAACATTCAATTAGGCTGTCAAACACAGTATGAACATCTCTATGCTGGAAGTACCATCTTGAAGGTGGTGCAAAACACAGTTTTCTTTGCACAAATGTTGTTAAATTTTGCTTTCTTTTGGACGATCAGGAAAAAAAGAGCATTTTCCTTGGAGTTCTTCAAAAAATACTCTGCTCCCAGAAGATGAAGAAGCTGCTTTCTGAAGTAACAGATTTCCTTGATGTGCGTAGCAATGAACATGGTTTGCGTTAGGATATTTTTCCTTTACAAAGCACTTTACCTTTAAAGCACTGCACCCCACTTTTCCCCCTTTGATAACAGCAGCTCCATCATACGTTTGAGCTACGAGTTTATCGGGAGTTTTATCTAAAACGAGCTTGTGTAATTTTTCCAAAATTTTGTCCGCCAAACCCAGAGCACCTCATTCGATTACTTGAAAGAAGCCCCAAAATCGCACATATATTTTTCCTTCCGACTGATACCTCAAAATTAATGACATTTGGGTTTTGCATGAACTGTCCGTTGTTTCGTCCGCCTGAATGGTCACGTGTTCTGCGTTATTTACTTGCTCTGTCAAGTATTTTTGACAAACGGCGAACATTGAATCTAGTAAATCATTCTGGATGGTCTTTGATACGCCTCTAAAGGTCGTTGCAGTCTCCAAATGACTTTGAAAAATATTGTCCAAAGCGGCTGTGTAATTAATCAGTCCCCTGAATATTTTCAGGTATTCCTTGGTTATCTGAGTCCTCAGATTCATCATGACCGCGTAACGCTAATTCGAATCGTCCACAAAATTTAATACCATCAACAATGCGACCCAGAATGTATCTATTTTTATCTACAAGTTTATTATGTTTATGCACAGAGATTCTATATGCGTCATCCAATTGTTGCCTGATACCAACTCTCCCAAGAACAGCTAAATTCATTTCATTGTTGACATGACTTTTTGAAATGGCGTGTTTTTTGCATTTATCTGGGAGATGCTTCAAATCTTTAATACCGTTCTTGGTCCACGTTTCGTCACCCCCAAATAGAATGCATGGGAAGCAAAACAATGCACTACTCACTGGACATCCACAAATCCAATTCCATTTATCATACACGGACTTATTAAATGTTCTGTTGTTCGATCTATTTTTGTCACTAAAAGCTTGCTTGATGACCAGATCAGGCCTCGGTGGCCCTAATTCGTTCGCCAACATCCTGTCTTCATAACCTAAATTTTTACTTCCTAAATACTTTACTTCATTTATTTCAAAGTTTTAGCGCTTTAAACTGAAAACTACTCGAAATCCCTCGTTGGTTACTCACGACAGCTGAACGAGAAGAGAAAACAATTCAATTGTAAACACGCACATGCTCAAGAAAAACTTATTCACATTTCACAGCTGCTGATATTATCAAGGTTACAAGCGCCATGAGCTGATTAGCATTTCACTTCTCAGACACTACGAGCGTTATTTGTACATCTGATACGTGGCGCTTGCAGTGGTAGTCACAAAAAGCTTGTGACCCTGAAGGGCCTTAAGGGACCATTACCCCCACCCTTTTTTCAGCGCACTATGAGGGAAAACTTTGCTGAACGGTAGGGAGCTGGCCACAATAAGCTTGCGGACTTCACCCTGTTGCCACAACTACCTCGTAGTCAGCGCTGTGAAATCGTATCGATATCGCCGATGAAAACCTTAACGTCAATTCTCTAGAAGTATTTACTCGATAACATGACAAGCATTTTAGTCCACTCTTAATACTTTTCTTTACAAGAGGGAGGGCACGTGACCATGTGACCTTATGGTAGAGCCGCCACTGCGTAAATGTGTTTTTTAATGAATCATATATTAAAGTTGTGTTGTATTGCCGGCAATATTGCTTGACATTATTTGAAGTGGTGTATCAAATGATTAATCATTATTTGACAGCCATATCTCGTTTGTCTCAAGATTATTGTCATCTTGTGATAATAGATGTGGTAATCCATCATTTTACAACGGTCTGGATAAAGTTCCGACGTTTACCAGAAATATAAAAGAACGCGTAAAAAATGATTTAAAGTGAATTTGTTGAAGCTTACTAGTTTGTGCATTTTTCTTTATTTTTGGGAAGGTCCTACAAAAAATAAAGGTGAGTCAACATTGTTTATTGTAATTTAGTAAAACTCAAGTACGCATAATAAATCAATATTTCTTCTTGATTGTCAATATATGTTTACAAATAAAAGTATCCAAATTTTTTATGACAATTATTTATTTCAGCAATTGCACAACGTTTCGTAACTCGTTTTGTTACATCATCAGGTGCTAAACTAATGGGACACAGAAACTGTTATTTTACATATCAATTAGTGTAATTACTGGAATAGTTCACAAACAAACTTTGTTTTGTTGTGTTGTTCTTTGTTGTTTTGTATAAAAATTATAAGTTTAAAAGGATCTCTTTTGTAGTAGATATGTTTGATTTTGAGATAATTTTACTCAATAGACTTATACTTTTGAGACAATTGTAGTGTTTGTGAACTATTCTAGTAATTACACTAATTGATATGTAGAATAACAGTTTCTGTGTCCCATTAGTTTAGCACCTGATGATGTAACAAAACGAGTTACGAAACGTTGTGCAATTGCTGAAATAAATGATTGTCATAAAAAACTTTGTATCCTTTTATTTGTAATCAAGTACGCATAGTAATGTAAGTACAGGTAGTGTGACGTTTTACATGCTTCTCGTTCAGCAGACCTATTTGATAAAGAGAAAGTATTTCATACCAGGCTTTCTTTCTATAGTACGTAGATGAACAGTTCATACGACTACCACAGATTGGAGATATCAGGCTGTTAATCTCTCGAATACTAATGCCAACGCAGTATTGAGAAATTTATGTAAACTGCCAAAACTTGACGTCTAAATTATGACGGAGATAAGTTTTGGGGAACCTGATATTGATTAACGGTTTTTTGTGCATTTTCTGTCCGTTTCTTCGTTCTTCCGTTCGTCTATGAACAATATTTGCTTCCAAACAGTAAGGATTATTTTCCAAAATTGTTATTCCTCAAACAATCTCCTCGGATTATGTTAATCCCCTACGAATTCGAAATGGATTATGTTAATAATATATGTTTATGTTATGATTATGTTAAAAATCTCAGAGTACATTTTTACTTTCTCGTCTACTAAACACTCAAGTAGTAAAAAAAGTATTGTAATACTGCAGAGATAAATGGCATTTTTCGACAGAAAAAGAAGTATTATGGACACTGATATTGGAAAAAATTGGATAAATCTTGCTCTTACATGTAGTAAATTACTTCCTCAACTTTCTTTGTGTAGTCGAATTTTGAGGGACCCTGAAACAAAAAACTGATTTACGGCAAAACGTCTGTATGTGTGCCTCACCGTCTGTCCGTCTGTGGTCAATGCTAGCGTCTAATCAGACGATCAGACGACTAGACAAATAATACATTTTTTTTCAAACTTGACATATCTGAATCGATCCGGCAGAACTGAAGGCCCTGCACATTTGAAAAGGATATTTTGATTTTTGGAGTACATTACATGAAACTAAAACAATATTTTCAAAATACTTTCAAAAGTGAATCGAAAGTTTTCCTTCAAATTATTTAATTAAAGAAAACTCTTGAAACTAAAAATTGATCAGGTTCAAATTTTGTTGAATTTTTGAAAGTTGCAAAAGTTTGAGTTTTCGACGTCTTCCTATAACTAATACATTATTGCAGACAGATAGGAGTATTCTTCAAAGGCAAATGTTTAAATAAGGCATTTAAAAATTTGTTTAACAAATGGTTTCAATATTTTACTTTTACTTTCTCGAATACATACATATATACGGAGTAATATACGTAGTATAGAGAAAGTTATGTAATGCTGCGGACAATCGATTTCGAGATTTTAACGGAAATACATGTTTTGGGTCCCCTGATACCGAAAAAGTGGTGATTTTCAAAACGCCCGTCCGTCCGTCTGTGAACACTACTAGCGCCTAAACCACACTTACGATCTTCTCCAGTGAAGAAACCCCTGTCCGTCTTGCTCCAGTTGAAGCTTTGAGATTTTGAAAAGCATTCTTTAAAACTTACTTTACATGAAGCCCCTCAGACACTTTCAAAATTTTCTCAAAAACGGCTCCAAATTTTTTCTATAAATTCTTGGTAGGGATAATGTCAAATGTACCCCATACATAAGCACCACAAAAATAGTTTTTTGACTTGTCTCTCACGTCGGTAATATTAGAGGCAAGTTCTTCAAATTATTTTATGTATGACTAAATGTGCTTTAAATTATGTCAAATAAAGTTTTTCGAAAACTCAACAGTTTTCTGTTGAAATGAGCTAAAAATCTGGCATTTTGAGAAACGCTCAACCGTCATTTTCTCAAAAATGGCTCAAAATTTGTTCTTCAAATTTTTGTAATGGATAGTTCTAATTGTTCTGTTTAATTTGACGTAAAGTTCATATTGGTGTATTCTTTTTTTTAAAGAATTCACAAACGTAATATTTTTTAAATATCTCCCACGCCGTTAATACGCACATTTCCATTGATTTGTATACGTTATTACATTTTTTAGTAGAAGTTCTTCAAAGAACTTGAAATGAAGTTTTTCGAAAATTCAATAGATTCCTGTGAAAAAGAGCTTCAAAGTTTGCATTAATGCTTAATAGCTTTTTTCGTAAAAACAGCTTCAAATTTTTCAATGCAAATTTCGGACGAGCTTTTACTCTTCATTAATATTCTTGAAGTAATATTTCTGTTGTACTATTAGGAAAGCAAAAAGTTGCGAAAATGTCCAAAAACATTTACTTCGGGCGACGATAGATGGCATCTGCTCAAAGAATGAAGCAAGACCACACCAAGGAAATTAGAAAAAATTGCTTCCAGAAAGTCTGTGCCATTCTGTAGCACCTGCAGTGAACCTCTGGAGAACCTAATGACAAAGAACGATGATGTTGTGAATCTGTTTAAAAAATGTAGTTTGTTTGTAATTTACCCATTTTCACTGAACGGTTAATGTGGATTGGTCATGTTATGGTATAATACCATGTAATATATTTGTACCTAAATATGCACTACTTTTTTTGCACCTAAACATGCACCTATTTTTAATATTTTGGCACCTATTTTAGCACCTAAATTAGCAAATGTTTGCACCTAAAAGTCCGACCTCTCCTTATAAGTTTAAAAATTATTCATTTTCAGCAAACTCTATGTTTTTTCGAAAATTGCAAGAAATTAACATTGATTCTTAAAAATTAATTTTTCTTAAAAAAATATATTCTAAATAATACACATTTCTTAAACAAGATAATATTCATTTGTTTGAAAAAGCAATTAGTTTTTACGTAATTTCTACTTGAAAGTAATGCAGTTGATTAAAAAATTCCTCAAAAACGGCTCCAATTTTTTCTTTTAGTTTCTTCCACTGATAGAGCACAGAATGATTAATAATGACGCAGAACTATTTTTTCTTGAACTATTTGAATTTTCAAAAATGGTCGGTTAGAAATATTGCGAGAAAGAATGTCCTGTTCTAATAACACTTTTTATTTATAATAATGATATAGAAAGGTTCTTGTTTTTACACAATTTTTTACTGTACCTTAATTTTTACATTACCATGTACTGATGTAAAGATAAAGTATTGTAATGCTGCAGGCGAAATATGCGATTATCGCCAGAAAAACGTTGCCACTGACAGATGCGGGGACAGACAGACACAAAGGCGTTTTCCCGTCAGATTTTCAGTGTCAAATCCTGGATTCTACATGTAATAGGAAGTCATTTACTACGTATAGGAACAAGATTTATTCCCTTTTTCATTACCGTCAATTTCAGCTTCGCGGGAATCGCCGATTTCTCGCGCACAATTAGAATACTTTTTCTTCCTATGAAGAATGGTGGGAAAGGAGAAAATGAAAATATTTTTAAGGCTTAATGTAAAGTACTCCCCAAATCAAAACATCCGTTGGAAATTCTCAGGATCTTGAGTTCGGCCACGGAGATCGAGGAGTATCAATTTTGGTTAAAATCGTCTGAACTGGTTTGGCGCTAGTGGTGACTGAAATAGCTGCAGTCGAATACTGAGAGGGGTCGAAATACCTTGCGTAATATGTTGAAAATAAAATTAAAATAATGTCCACGAAGTAATTATTAGTAGGATTGAGAAGTGCAAGGAAATATAACCAAAAGTTAGACACTGGGCACTAGAGTGTACAGAAAATGCGAATAAATTTGGGTTAGGTATTGTAAATATTAGGAAAATAATTTTATTCGGGAAATTATTTTACGTAAGGCAAGTGAAGTTAGATGTGCGGTAGAGATACTGAAAAAAAAAGCACCGGAATGAGTAGATAACAATGAAAAATAAGAGAAGCAGTAGAGGGTGAGTTGTTACAGATTAGATGTTACGAAATCCTGGGAGAGAGAACGTGATGTGACTCGATCGGAGCCGTATGTATGCCGCGAGCAACGAAAAACTTTTAGAAGTTTGTTTAATAGTCTGAGCGTGTTAAGTAGACGCGATTATAGGTTGCGAGATGTTTGATATTCGTTGGCAAGTTAATAAAGTTGACTATAGCGCGGGCAATTTTAAAATGCTACAAAAACATAAGTGTGGTATATCGCAAGAAATGATGGAAAGTCGACCCAAAAACATTGTTGTGGAAACATGAATCTATGAACAGGAATGGGATTCTTCCCTTCTCAACGCCAAGAATGCAGTTTGTCTACATAAAGGGAAGTGTAGAGTTTCAGAATTTTTACAAATTGTTCCATGTCAAAAGTAATGACGCAAGTTTTCAAAATTACTCCAATAAAGTATTGATGGCCATCTTCGGTAGGGAAAGTGACAAAATAAGATAAGATATTTATGTCGCTTCAGACAAGAAAGTAAATTCAGAAATAAAATAAGTTGCAACCGGCACTTCTTGCCGCTGTAAATATTGATTACTTAACTTTAGTGTTGTTATTTAAAGCGGAAGAGTATAGCCAAATAAGGCGGTGAAAAGTGCCCCCAAATAATATATAATCGATAATCACGTTTTTTCAGTTTAAACATGTGAAATTCGCGCCAAAATGTGATTGGAAAAACTTGTTTCACCAATGTTTAAACAGTTAAATGTTAAAATTATTGAAAGGTCTTGCTTACCAGGATGATTTCTAACTTTTTGCTGACAGATGTTTGTCTTATGCGGAGAGTATTGTATGGACATAAAATTATTAAATCCCTTTGGTTTTTAGATTTTTCTATTGTTTATAATAAAAATCCAATTACTTAGTTATAGATTTATTAACGATTGATAATTAGACAATTCATCAGTCTCTTGCTTCAATAACTGGGATCACGCACTTATAAATAGTCTACTCAAAATTTCTGTATTTTTTGAACATTTCTATTTAAAAATACCTGTTTAACAATTTTCGCCAAGTAACTAGCGTGTGCCAGATGTGTGTTTCAATGATCGCAGCTATGTGGAAGCAGCATCCGAGGGTGTCACTTCCGTTCGGATGTTGACAATATCGTTTCCCTCCCGATATTCCCAAGGTGGGCTCCTCCGGAGCACCGATTTTTGCTCGTTCTGCACAGCACCAGTTTCCGTCACGAACCATGTGACCACTTCGTTTGAAAAGCGAGAATTTTTAAGTGGCATAAACGGACAATTTTCAACTGTGACTGACGAAAAATAACACGATGAAAGGGTAATTGCTATAAAAGATTAAATATTTAAAAAGTTCCTGTTTCTGTTTCAATAACTTGAAACTGATAATTTTGGCATTTAAAATTCACGCTAACATTATGACACACTGGTGCCTTAAAGTCATTGACTGAAGTCGGATGCGCAAAAGGCCACCCATCTCTTTACACTATGTATTTCCACCATGCTTTTAACCAAGGATATTCCGACTGTTCGGTACGTAATCGATGTAACACCAATAAGATTTCGAGTTCATATGTCGTGTTTAATGTGTTTAAATATCGGTTAAACTGTTTTTTCCAATCACATTTAGACGCGAATTTCAAATTTTTAAACTGAAAAAATTGGTTTTATTTTTGTTTCACTACCGTCCATATTGTTTAAAAATATGAAAAATTTATGTTGTAGAATGTCATAAGACCCATTTTTTTGGGGGGGGGGATTGAGACAGTACTCCAACGTTATCACGTTGAAAATTAATTTCAAAACTTTTTTTATATGAATTTGACGTCAAAATTCGTTGACAAAAATATCTTCAAATGAACTATGTTTCCCCGTCTGCAATTTGTTTCAGCCTGATACATGCAATAGTAGCTGAGAAAAAAATAAAACTTTCAAAACAGGTTTCTCGTATCTCTGCAACAGATGGAGCTAGGAAGCTGATTTTTTGTGAACCTACATTTTGTATTCTCTTTCATATGAGCATTGCGATTATGCATTTCGTTTGGGGGCACTTTTCACCGCCTTATTCGGCTATACCATTTTTCATTAGGATAAAAAACCATCTAATCAATTTAATTCTCGTCATAAATTAATGTTATCACTAGCCGTAGCCTCGTATGAGCGGTCAATTTTCAGCCCACAACGACGGAGTGGATGCAGCCCTGACAGTGTATGTGTCGTAACGCCCAACCATTATTGTTATAATGACTGACGAAACAATACGCTACAAAGGGCCACGCTCACTTATCCCCGCAGTTAACGCGCCCCGGAATTTTCAAATCAATTATCAATACAATAATTACTATAGATTCATTCAAGGGGCACCTTACGCAAGAAGCTAGGAAACTGATATTAAAAAGTAACACAGATCTAGTAATAATTCCTGGGGCGATGCCATTTCAACTTCAAGTAATGGTGTTGTAACCAAACCATTCAAGGATCATCTCCGACAACTTTATAATGACTGGCTTCTTCTAGAAAACTATGCCATTCCTGGAGGGAAATTCCGGAAGCCCTCAGTATACAAGCTGGAAGAATGGATAGCTACTCCTTCGAATAGCATCTCCAGTGAATCTATTGTGAAGGGTTTCAAACAGTGTTCCACATCCAATGCACTTGATGGCTCAGAAGATGACCAGAAAGCAGCACCAGAGGAAAAACAATACATGTGAAGATGAATAAAGTAGTGAAAGTGTTGATGTTGATGATGCTGATTCCGATGATGAAGAAAAAAAGCGGGGGTCATTTCGAGGTCGACTTATATTCGGGCAAATTAGGTATTTTTAGTAAAAAAATAAATTAAAAAAATCCTTGATACATTAGGAATTGTTGGAATTTTTTTACATGTATTAGATTTCGATTTTACATTTGTTAGATCAATGTCTTTTAAAACTGGTTTACTTCTTCAGGCACTATCAATGGTTTCAATATTTCTTTTAAATTACCAGAAAAAACTACAAAATCAAGAACAATTTAACATTAGGAACCAATCATCTATTATGAAAGTATCAATAATGTATCAAAATCGAAATTTCAATTTAAAAGAGACCATTGCTAAGCATTTTGTGACTAATTTAAATATAGCAGGATCTTGATTGAAAACTAATATAGTTTTGAAAAACATTCAATTGTAACACATGTAAGAGTCAACTGCATCCAATTTGGTTACACTGCTTTGCCAACTATTGAAAATAATAATTTTAATATGAAAATATATTTAATAGAAAAATAATAATTTATGTAACGCATTAATCGCTAAAATAATGAAAAGGCAAATAAAACTGATTTATCAGAAATGAAAAAGCTTTAACGATAAAATAATTTCTTTCTATTCTGAGACATTAAGAAATGAATAAGAAATATAATTCACTACTTTTATTAAATTTATTCATACAAGTATAATTATATACTTATTGTAGACATGATAGATAAAATTGCTGAAGATGGGCATAAACATAGTTTAAATTGATTCAGTAGTGAGTTGTAGTTGACATTTACATAATTGAAATGATTGAAGGTGTTGTCATTGTCAACAATAGTTCTATTGTTGACAATGACAATGCCGTCAATCATTTCAATAGTTTAAATTGCTTAAGATGGGCTGTAATAAATAAATGAAACCAGGAAGAGCTGATGGAGATAGTCAAGATCAGCATTATTATGAAGATCATGAACATGATGACAATAATGAACAGAACAGCAACAGAAATAACAATAAAAAAAATATTTTAGTCAATACAGTCCACTTAAAATAACTCACATACTCGCAGGTACATTGCAATTCGTAGTATCAAAACTCACTTAGATGCATTTTATACTCTTCTGCTTCTTTTCATAAACTAATGTAAAAATAATTATTGACTTTTGCTACGAACTTTGCAGGGTGGTAATATTGTACAGTGTGAGTTATTGAACTTGGCCTTAGCTATTTATAAAATTTTCCCAAAATACTAGTAACTAATTGATGGTACAACTATAATAAAAAATGAATCTTTCATTAAATACAATAACTACTAATTAAAAACTTCAATAAACATTTTTCAAAATCTTTATATTAAAATTAATCATTTAAAGCTGATGCAAATACTACAATACAATAACCACACCACATGCAAATACTACAAGATAATCCCACTAATCACTAACTTCTCTATACAACAAATAAACTAAAAACAATTTTCTAAATAACTTTGAAAAGAACCAATAACTTCAACTATTTAGATTACTAACTAAAAGTAGATGGCATCGATTACGGAAGCAATCGATGCCAAAATAATACGAATTAACCTTTCAGTAGTCGCGTAGAATACTATTGTAATCCAGTCGTATTCATTCGCTGTTTACAGCGAGAGTTGACAAACTTTTGGCACGGAATTTTCAGTTCGTTTCGTAAAAGGCCTCAGCTATCGAATTATGGCGAAATATGACTTAAGTGGTAACTGTTGCACTAGTGATAAGCGAGGGAAACAGCTTGATTTCTATAGTAATCCACGCGACCACTCGTGTTTCAATTTCTGACCTAGGCTGACATCATGAATATCGCTGCAATCGATGTTCTGAATTTTTGTGTAAAGTACTACAGTAGAGAAAGGTTGATCGGAAGGGCATTTATAAATGATCTTGCTTTATCCTTTATGACACCAAACATGAAGAAGATAGAGAGAACATTTATGTCAACAGCAATAAGAACACGCGGAAGACATCTACTGGGAATCCGAGAAGGGGCCGAGGGTTCAGCGGAGTCATCAAAGGGTAACGTGGGATGTTATCTCTGTGGGCATCAAAGAAACAAAATCTCTCGACAGTATTGCGAAAACAGTGTCCAGTGGGTATGCTGCATTCAGAGAATCGTTGAGTATTTTATTTTGCATTAAAGTTAAATTTTTTTAAAATTGAATTTTGTAAAACCAAAATGTACTCTCATGTATTTGACTAAATTTGTTCATGGGCATAATACATGCATTTTATGTATCATTTCATAGAACTGGTAATATGTCAACGTTCTAATAAGTTTTAATAGCATTTTGTAACTAGTCAATGTTTCAGATACCATTACTCGTTCATATTTGAACCAAAAGATGATTTGTTTGTAAAATACTGTTAATACGAATATTTTATAAATGGATTACAATTGTAATTAACGCGAACACTCGCGTTCCAATTCTGACCACTGAAGGGTTAAAAAAAACTCCGTCACAATGGTCAAAAAGCTAGCGTTTCAGAAAATCTAATTGACGCAAGAGCAGCTTTACCAGATGATTAAATGTATATCCCAGTACCAACCTTCACAAATCATGGTACTTTCACTAAAATTCCTGGTAACAATGTCAATTGATTTAATTTCTCAAATTGTTCATATTATAACTCTGTTATGATTTTAACTCGCACAGGAAGATAGTTAAATTTGACTAGATATCGATTCATTTTATATCTGTAAAGTAAAGGGAAGACTATCTTTGTCAACTCTCGCATATGCTAAGAAAAGACCGTCCTATGTCACACTTAATGTTTTTACGGCATTGTTTTCACCAATATAATAATTTAGATATTTATTTAGTCAAAAAACAGTAAAACTCTGTACGACATATGGATGAGAAAATCATCTGCGCACTCTTTCTTGAGTTTCAGAATTTCTTCCCAACAATTAAACTATTAATAGTTGAAAGATGAAAAATGTTTAAAAAATTAATAATAATAATTATTATAATAATAACAATAATAATAATAATAATAATAATAATAATAATAATAATAATAATAATAATAATACTAGTAATAACCAAAAATTTAATCATTTGCTTGACCCTACTGAAATATTTAGCAATGATATTGGAATGCATTTCGGCATTGAGAAATGTAAACTAAATGCTCCGGAAAGGAATGGGTGCAACATCAGATGGGTTACACCCTTGGAGAAGGAAATGCTAAACAAGAACGAATTCATGCCATGGATCCTGAGGAATATTACAAATATCTTGGATATTTACAGAGAACTAATGCTGACCAAAAAATTACAAAATCTAACATTACCCAGGAATGAGTAAAATTCTAAAAATTAATCTCAGTGCTGGTAGGAAATGTGGAGCGACGTGGAAATGGTGACGATTGTACCAATAATTCTAGGTGCCACTAGTGAAATTCCTAAGTTCATGTATGAATGCCTGGCTAAACTGCAACTGAAGAAGGGGTTATACATTGCAGCTGCAGAAGACGTACTAGACACATGTAACATCGTGAGGAAGTTTCTGAACGTTGATGGTTGATCCAATGCTGATTATGACAGTTGAAACGTGTATCTCTTGTTCGTGGTAACCGAGATGCATATTTATTTATTTGCGTCAAAAAAACAGTTAAAAACTGCGTATGACGTGCTATGGGGAAAAGTGAAATTGTGGCATATGTGGAATCAAGTAAAAATGTGATGATAGAAATAATAATAATAATAATAAATAATAATAATAATAATAATAATAATAATAATAATAATAATAATAATAATAATAATAATAATAATAATAATAATAATACTGTTTTAAAAAAAGCGCGAGATTAACGTTTCAAAAACTAGACATTCTCATTCCCGAGTTACAGAAAACTTACTTGTAACGGTAAACGAACTGCAGATTTGATTTTACTGCATTGTTAACAAAATAGTAACTCACCCTAAGATCTATTATCACTACAAGCAAAGAAAGAGCTCAACAAAATGTGCACATAGTGAAGCTACATTTACGTCCAGAAGCAAATCAAGGGGCCATCTCAGCATTTGCTCAATAGATCAGGGAAACTGGATTGTCGATAAAAACCCTGATTGAGATGGGGTCATTGACCCGAAAGCTGAAGTACATTAAAGGCATATTCTTTTTTTTTTTTAAGTATGCCCTACAAATGTAAAATAACTCATTATACTATATGTTATATTTCAAACTTTGCTAACCTCGTGACTTGGGAAATGCATCAATAACAAATAACAAGCTACGGTCGCCAGCTGTTTAAGACAGCACAAATTTTAAATAAAGCCTCGCTACAAAGCAAAAAGCGAGGTGACCATGCTTTTACCTAATGAATTCTTATGCGGGGCTAACACAGAGAACCCCTAAGCTCTCAGATTCGCGAAGACTGTCGTCACATTCGAAACCTTTCGAAAGGACGCTCCAGGTTCTAAATAAAACAGGATCATAAATTTTAAAGGATCTCAGTACTTGGAGATATAACAATCCAAATAACTCAAACATCACATTTATTACAAGACCATTAATGAATACAAAATCAATTTTTCCTGCTACGCAGATACAAAAATTGCTGTAAGAAAAACAATACAGAACTACAAATAGAAATACAAGACTGACAGACGGCGGTGCCGTCTCTATACAAAAACACTGTTGTAAACAGGAACACTAGTAAACGGCGCTTCCAACAATGCGCCTTTACTCAAACAGAATTACAATATTGCAAACAGCCTTGACAATGCCCATTTTAGGGCGAGGAAGTTGAATACACACATATGCAAAATTGACAAAGAAACCGACCTCGGTCTTCTTTCAATACGAAAAGACATGAAAAACTGAAAACGGCAATCGTACGCTCCATTGAAAAGACATGAAACTTTTGTGTTTGTATCTAAGATGGTGTGTATCTACATTAGGTTTTAAATGTCTCGTCTCCTCCATGAAGCCAACAGGAAAATTTTGGAGACAACTATACAATGATCTAAACTGATGTCACATCCTCTGTACACATGTACATCTTAAATAAATGGAGACATCTTTCTATTTGACATAATGTAGTCAATTATAGATCTTGAACCTCGACTTGACCAAGTGAATTTATTCTTGTCTTTCTTCCGGAAAAATGTTTTACATATTTTCAAATCGTTATAGGTACAGAAATGTCTCAGCAAATTTCCATTATCGTTTATGCGATATTCCCACATTGTGCCCACGATGTTTGGAATTGGATTATTACCAACTCCATTCGATTCGCAAAGTATAACACAATCCGTTTTCTTTACATTATTTAGACATTTTTGTAGTTTTTCGTAGAACAGATGGCTTTCCTCTTTCCTACCTTCTTCTGGAGCATAGTGTCCAATAGTAGTAAAATGTCCTCTGTCTATCTTCAATCTCGACTACGAGATCCTCTCCTTGAATCAATTATGAGAGATAATTTTATTCATCCACAATTCTTTGACTAGAATTGCCACCCCTTCTTGAGCTCGACAGTTTTGATTTACTCCGCCGTATATCATAACATAATTTTCTAACTCCCGAGTTCCTTTTAATTTCATCTTTGTTTCAATAACAACTCATATACTTATATTCTTCTCTTTGAGTTCTCTAACCAGTTCAGACTTCTTCAATCGTATCCTTCTAACATTCCAGGTGGCAACAACAATATGATCCCGTATTTTTAGTTTCTTGTCTTGGTTCGAACAATGGTTGTCAACAGAGACAGTCCTTAATCGATTTCTCTGAAGCTTACGAGTAATAGCTTCTTTATATGGTAAGGGTACCAGCCTCACGCGCAACCCCCTACCTGGAGGACCCGGGAATTTGATTTTGGACTTCCCTTGTCCTAGGAGGATTGTCTTCTCGATAGCAGCGTCCTCCTCTCTGTATCCCTTTTTCATTGTGCCCTATTACTCATGGTAAAGGGATTCAACCTTTCAAAAACCCTTCATCCACCCTCAAAACCTGAGGCCGTTGACGGTCGAGGAACCCCTTATTTAAGGGAGTTCTTTGCCGAAACTGCCGTTGAAGTCCACTTCTGAGGGCCCTCTTCTTGCGTTGAGGTCCTCTTCTGTTAGTCCCCTTCTGGCGTTGAGGTCCTCTTCTGGAGTACTTCTTCGTCTGACCCCTCTCCATCGACCTGTCCGGCAAGGGAGGCCCTACCAGTAACTACGCTACCGCCGGCATAGCTCTCAGGTTCACAGGGGCACACAAGCTCCACCACCAACGTCATGTACTCCCAAGGTTGGGGCGTCTAGAATTCATTGTACAAAATATGAGCGGTTCCCCAAACCGTGACGTCTTATATTCTTTTGAATAACCTAGTAGTTTGAACAAGTTATTACATAGATTTTACGGAACGAATTCCAGAAAACTGATAACTTTCGGGACAATCTGTGTCTTTACGCCAATCCGGCTTATTAATCTCCATTTCTCAACTTTTGTATTTAAGACGTATCGCTGCCACCTTTGTGACGGTCGGATGGTACAGCAACAACAAGTGACACTTGTACAAGTACTTGTACAACACTTGTATAAGTAACATGATTTTCTTTCCAAATCCAGACAATACCCGGGTTGTTTGCTGCTATTGTACTATCAGTGTGTGCATGTATTTGGAACTTTGAGGGCTTTATAGCCAGTGGATTTAACTACATACCTCACGGTGCCTTCTTAGGGGTTTGGAATTTTCTAAATTGCACAATCTCAAACGATATAATCAATGGTCTCTAATTGTTATCAATTTGGGAAATTTTTAGAATCATATATGCTCAATGTTTAGAGCAACTGATTAGTGCAATTGCTTCAAATTCTGTTTCCATTCTTTCTCTTTTCAACCACATAAATGATTGGGTTTTGTTGATCTGTATTTTGTCCATTCTCTTTTGTTATCTCGCCATGTTACGTACTTACGCAATAGAGCGTAAAGTAATGTATACGTAGATTATTGAGATTATTATTACGTAATGTATTGAAGAGCTGAAGTGAAAAGTGGCGATTTTTTGTCACAAAAACTCGCATTGTAGCTCCCTGACGTCGAAAAAGTGAATATATCTGTTACTACTTGTAAATTATATCTCTAACACACTTTGTATTCAAAATCCACGTCTCGTGTGTTTTTGATGCCGAAAATTTGGTTAACGGCAAACGCTTGTCTGTCTCCTTGATTGTCGGTTCGTCTAAGGTGAATCGGAGTCACCCGCCAGCCAGAATTGGTATCAACCCTTCTCCTGCGGAGAAGAGGGGCAGCGGCGGAGAGCAGAAGGCTCAATGGCATAGAGCGAGGAGGAAAAGAGAACCCATCCACAGATCAGATTGCAATATATACTTTTAATTAATTTAAATTAGCACCTTAAGGTCACGAGCTGGAAGAAGAGGGGGAACATTGTCATCCAATCGGTAGCTTCAATATCAAAAATTTAAATTGTAACGACGCTCCCGATTGGATGATAGCGTCCCCCTCTCCGTCTAGCTCGTGGCCTTGAGGCGCCACTATGTTTAAATCGGAGTCAGAGTATACTCTGACTTAGGACTGACTAGGAAGGGAAAGCGGTCGCTTTCTTTACGTTCCATTCGGTAATACTGTATTGTTCACTTCCGCTTTCTTGTACTGGTGACTACCGGTTCTTCTCCGGGTTTATTGGTCGACGCTGCTTGAGTTTTCTAGACTGTGATTTTACACTAACGGGCCATCGTGTTTGCCTGTAGTCGGACTAACATACATAACAACAGGTTAAACTCTTGAAAAATTTCACCAAATATAATTATTACATAAGACTCTCTAATTAGCAAGCAAGCAAATTACAAGGATTAAGATATCATGGTACGCTTAAATATAAGGATTTTTAGTCTATGGTAACTGATGTACGAATTAAGATTCGTGTAATAATTTTGTATTAAATAATTTAAGTGTAAATAATAATAATAATAATAATAATAATAACAATAACAATAATATGATGATGATAAAGTGTTGTAAAACTATTTGGTTATTAAATAAAGTAAAAAATTAATAAAGTGGATATAATCAATTAATTTTTAGGAAATGTTAACAGTTAAAATATTCCACGTAAACCTCATACTATCGATCTCAAAGAGTAGAAATACCGTACTGGCACGAAAGGATTATTTACTTATCTTTCTAATTCTTTGCCAATTAAGCACGGGGACCCACAAGATTCGATCTTAGGACCTATCCTCTTTCTGTTGTACATGAACGATATGCCCTCATCTATTAAAAATGGAAGAACAGTTCTGTTTACCGATGACACGAACGTTCTTTGCAAAAAAGAGACAATAAATAGTACAATTTCAGAAGTTTCAAATTTTGTAATAACAAATTAATAGCTAACGAAGAAAAAACTGTCTCATTGCAATTTTGTGTTTTCATGTTAATAAGACAATTGTTAATAAGATCTTATTAACAATGAAGAAAAGACATGAAAACGGCAATCGAACGCTCCATTGAAAATGAACAATATGCTAATGCTGAACGACAACTGATGTTAATGTAACAAAATTTGTAGATCTCTCAATTTAGTCAAACCTTGAATGGAATGTACATATTACAGACTTAAACAATAAATTAAGCTCATTATGTTACGCATTCAGAATTCTTTCAAATTCTGTCAGCCTCCATGCAGCTCGTTGCGTGTATTTTGCAAATGTACATTCCCGTCTGAGATATGGCATAATGTTCTGGGGAAGCTCATCCTTTAGTGCAGACATTAAACTCCTCAATGACCTAAGTATACGCAAGCTTTACCAAACTAGATAAGATGGCCTGCGAGCTATTACTTCATCTGAAAATGTAGAAAAATAATGGAATAGCATGAAAACATGTCTAGAACAAGCTGGAAATGAGTTGGGTAAACAGAAGATCTATAGAAGAAGGGGGAAAAGGCGAAGCCATAAAGAGGCATTAACAGAAAAGGAAACTGTCTATAAGAAATGGCTACAGGAAAAAACAGAAGAAACTTGGGAAATATATAAAAGAAAACGTAACACTGCTAAAACTGTTGTCAAGAATTCCCTTAGAGAAAGCTGGAAAAATTTCATAAGCAGAGTGGAACATGATGTTTAAGACTTAGTCTACAAACTTCTCCCCAACTTGAACAGCCAAGAAAGAGATACTACCAGAATTAATACAATTAAAGAAGATAAGTACAACATTATTTAGAATTGTGGTATGATTTGAACGAGGAGACTGATACCAAAGATAAGATAATGGAAGGTGTAATTGAACTCAGTATGAACGAAATGGCAACAGCTCTGATAAAAATGAAAAATAGAAAAGCACAAGGAACGGTTGAATGCAGAACTATTTAAGTATAGTAGTTTTTTTCTTTAAATTTAGGCTGTTACATTTTCTGAACATGTGCTGGAAAAATGTAATAATTCACCAAACCTGGTTGACTGCAGACTTTACCCCCATTTTTAAGGAAGGAGATCGGAGTGAACCTGGAAACTAAAGAGAAATAGTGATCTCAATACCGGTTATAAGGTATATGCCAGAATCCTAAACAATAGATTAAAAATGATTAGTGAAGGACACCTCTTCAATGAACAACACGCATTCCGACAAGGCCGCTCGTGCTTAACATCTTTATTCGGAGACAGATAATTGAAAAGAGAATATAATTTGTAAACCCATCTTCTCTTGATAGGCACTGAGAAAGCTTTTGATAGAGTGGTAAGAAGAAAGCTATGGCCAATATTAGAGACAAGAGGATATCCCAAGCAAATAATAGCAAGTATAAAGTCATTATATAATGGAACGGAGGTAGTTATAGGTATGGATTACCTAAAGAGCAAAAAAAAAAAAGTTTGGTAAATCAAAGGGTACGACAGGGGTGCAGTTTGTCCCCAACACTTTTTAATATCTATCTAGACGACGCTCAGAGTGTGGAAGAATGTTCAGATGGAATCAATTTGGGAAATGGGAATTATTTAAATACTATTTTATTTGCAGACGACCAGGTTTTAATTGCTAGAAATGAAAATGAACTCCAAAAAATGCTCATATATTGAGTAATATCGTGGAAGATTATAACCTTGAAATCTCCATAAAAAAGTAAAGTAATGGCTTTCCAAGGCAAATACTCCGTCAGATCAAAAATATTAATTTATTCAACGTTTCAACGTTTCTCTGCAACAGATGGCGCTAGGAGGCTGATTTTTTGTGAACTTACGTCATTTTGTATTCTCTTTCATATGAGCATTGCAATTATCCATTTGGTTTGGGGGCACTTTTCACCGCCTTATTCAGCTATACCATTTTTCATTAGGATAAAAAACCATCTAATCAATTTAATTCTCGTCATAAATTAATGTTATCACTAGCCGTAGCCTCGTATGAGCGGTCAATTTTCAGCCCACAACGACGGAGTGGATGCAGCCCTGACAGTATGTGTCGTAACGCCCAACCATTATAACAAATTCGAGCTAGCCAAATTAATCAGTTAATAAAATAAGTACATTAGGAGCAAAATAAGTTGAGGGAGAGAGTGAGAACCGTCAAAATACAAAATTCAAATACTTTTGTTGAATTGGCATCTTTACACGTTTTGTTCTTCTATATGCTCGGCTAACCTTTTTATTTCTTCGTATTTGATGTTTTCGAGAGTATCTTTTGTCTTGGTTTCGTTTAGCACGTCTTAAACTTATTAAAAACGAGCTCTTCATTTCTTCGTCGTGTACTACGTGACATCGGAAATGCAGTTCCATCATTGTGCCGTGGTCACTCCCTGATTCATTGAGTTTCCCTGATCAGTTTCCCTGATCCATTGAGCAAATGCTGAGATGGCCCCTTGTTTTGCTTCTAGACATAAACGTAACCTTATTATCTGTGCACGTCTTTTAGAATTCAGTGGGAAATACAATTATTCAAATTATCGTTTCCATGTTGTCGCGGCAGGAAGTAAAGAGAGCCAAAATGTATTGCTTATTTATCCTTGGAAATGGATTTTATTACATAATTATTAAAATATTGTTCTATATTGTGTTTTTTTCTCCCTTTAACAAAAATTCAAAATTTATTTTTTTAAAATTTTGGGAGTAGTATATGACTTAGTGTAGGGATCACAAAATTTTGAAAATGTGCACACAATTCACTTTTCCCCATAGCACGTCATACGCAGTTTTTAACTGTTTTTTGACGTAAAATAAATAAAAAAACGTTGGAACAAGAAAGACACTTTAAAGACTACCTTGGCTGCAACCTGAGCTACTATTACGAGAACGATATCGACATAAAACTCTGTCGGTTCCAACAAATGTGCGGCGCAGTTCGTCTTATACGAACGCTCTCAAAGAAGACAAGAGGCAACTAAAAATGTGCAAAGTAATGGCAGTACCAGTTTTACTGTACTGGAGCGAGTCATGGGTATTGACGAGAAAGAAATGTAGTAATATACAAACATCCGAGATGGGATTTCTAAGGGCAATAAATGTCTGTAGGCTCCTTGACCAGTTCAGGAACGAAAAAATCCGAAAATACATCAAGATTTTCTCCATATTAGACAAAATAAAGGAGAAAGTTCAGCGTGGTCACAACACCTACAAACGATGGAAGGCGATAGGCTCACAAAAGCTTACCATTATCGACCAAGCACTTAACATTATCGACCACCTCGAAAATGAGATCCTGGTCGACCAAGGCAACGATGGAGTGAAGCCGGAACAGGCCTTCTGGCCTAAACCGCGAAAGGAAGAAGTATTGTAGAGGCATCCACATTCACTAGAACTGCTCCACAGGAGGATGGTTCATAGGAGGATGGTTCGAACTTGGATTATATTAAATCATTAACCGAAACCTAGCATATTTAGGATAAAATTTGGAGTAATAATAATAATAATAATAATAATAAAATAATAATAAGAAGAAGAAGAAGAAGAAGAAGAAGAAGCTGTTAACCTCTCTCCTCAATGAGTGAATCTGGTGTGGGGTTTAAACTGGAAAATAAGGACACAGCACTACACATTTTATCCCTGCCAGCCAAGATCAGGCGATTGCTACTAAGTACAAAAAATACGCTGAGAAAACAGTCGTCCTAGATGAATGTAGGGTATGCATTCAAGCACCAGAAACACAGAATACCCAAGCCGGCACAATATAACAGCAAACATATCCATCAATCATTTGCAGTGAATAATGGTGTAATCTCTCCTGACATCAAATGCCCATTCTATATGTACAAGGTCTGCGCTTAAAGTAGTGGGGTTGAGACAATTACAAAACCTTTATCGACAGAAATAATACATGCTCTTATTCTTCAAAATAGGATCCTGAGGAATCCACACATGGCAGCCAGCGGGATTTGAGCTCTTTTATGTCTCCTGGAAGGCAGCCGGAATGGTGACGAGCTCCCTCGTCACGGCCTGTTGTAACGCTTGTGACGTACTGGGATTTAAGAACACAGACGACTATTTCTTCGCCCGTTTATCGGGTTCGTATGAAGCGACCTCAGAAATGAGAGTATTTTCCGAGTCAGCTGCTTTTTCAAAAAAAAAATTAGCAGTAATGCTTTTTAGGTGATCTTTAAGCATTGAAATATCGCGATGCAAATCTCTTATAAGAGATTTGCATAATATAATGCAATAATACTAAATTGCTCTGAGAGCAAGACGAGCAAGAGAACAAGAGAGCGCCCCTGGGGGCGCAGAGGGCGGCCCTTAGGCATTCATTTTAAACTACGTGCAGTTTATTTAAATAACTGTCTGCTGCAATAGCCCAGCTGGGGCATGCGTAGTCCATTTGCGGCCTAATAATTGCTTTAGGCGTGAGGCAGTTTGCCGTTGACAGTTTGCTTTGCTTATGAAATAAGCATCGCTCACATTACGTGGGCGCAGTCGATGCCGCTTTAAGTACTCTGAGGGATCGACCCTCCTCTCGGCGCTTCCATTCTGTCGGGCGTCCAGAAGGCTCGACGACCAGCGAAGGCTGGGGGGAACCAGGGGTCTTGCACCATCATCCCAGATTCACCTTTCTCAATAGGTTATTTTAGAGCGGGGCTTTCCTGACGTCCCCTTGGCGTCCCTTTACTCAGCGCATCGCCTCACGGCCTAGGCGCACAAATCTAGAAATCCCCCCCAACCGACCGCATCCGGCTCAAGCGTAAGCTCAAGCGTAACGCGCAGACCTTTGCAATCCTTTGCTCACAATTTCGTGCACTTGGGTTTTGGCGATGCCAGGTTCATCGGAAATCATGCGAACAGTTAATCCGCGATCACTGTCCAGCAAATTATTTACTTTCACGATATTTTCATCGGTTTTGATCCATCCACGGTCGTCTTGAACGTGCGTCGTCTTGACTTTCCTCTCTCCTCTCCCGAATCAGCTTGTGCCAGTTGATCTACCCATCCCATTATCACCGTAAGCCGTTTTGATCTCTTCCTGGTTTTGCCGAGCTTAACGCGAACTTTGATGGCGTCGCACTGTTCCAAAAGATGAGCCATCAAGCAGCGTCAATGAGGACACTTACTTGCAGAGGTTACGGAGACTAGAGATCTGCACTCCTAAGGCTGGCTGCTGACTGCCACTGGCTTCCAGCCTTTCCTTAGACTCCTACCACCAACACTAGGTGGAGATATGCCGTCTGTCTGGGGAAAATTAGTCTGACAGGACAGTCCTTGTACAAAGCCAAGCCAGTATTGGAAACCAAAAATTACAGGATATATTATAATATTCGAATACACACGTACAAAACCAATGCAGATAACAGACTAGATATTGTAATTGACTTCACGGAGGGAAAGGCCTTCTTCATTAATATTACGCATCCATCACATCACATTGATCCGACAGAAGGAGAAAACGTACTTTTTTCGTCCGTACTTTCACGCAAAATTACGCCTAAAGGACTAAAATTTTCGAAAGTTTGTGCCTGGCCGTATTTCAAGATCTATCTGTAAGGAACAAATTTCATTAAGGAAAAAATTCTATCTTCAATATTGTAGTTGTAGGAAGACGCCGAAAACTTGAATTTTTGCAATATTCGAAAAATCAGAGTTTGCGGTGAAACTGAGACCTGTCTCTTAAACATCCTTTACACTATCCAACAACAAAATTTAATCGAAAATGAAGGAGCCATTTTTTTAAAATTTTGAAATGAAAAGACTGAAAATTTTGGAAACCAAATTTTGACAGACATTTCCCGTCATTCGATTTTCGGTAACAAGGACCCACAAAACATGGATTCTGGCTACACCATGTGTTAGATTTTTTTCTAAATGTAGCAACTGAATTTATCCACTTTTGCATTACCAGAGCCCTGTAATAAGAGTTTTTCTGTCGAAAATTCACCGTTTTTTGCGCAGCATTACATAACTTTTTCTCTAGTGAGGAAGTGGTAACGAAAAAGTAAAAATCACCAAATATACCACTTTAGAGAAACATATTGCTTTACAGAGAAATATTAGCCTATGTAAAGAAATAATTTCCCTTAATTCTGTTGAAGTCATACCATTTATTACCACAGCCACTGGTCTGATGAATAAAACCTTAAAAAAGAATGATAATTTACCAAATTATTATCGTTAGAGAGTTTTTGAACCGAGCTGTCATTTTCTTGTTTTTGCAGATGTTCAGTGTACTTTTTCTTCTACTTCTGATAGTTCAAACTTCCTTTTCCTCTGTGAAGCTCATATCTCCTCAACAAGAAGCTTCTGGTATTTATAATTCATTGCCAGAAGAAGGTAGGTAAAAAACTGTGTATGCTGCTTAAAGGTTGTTATGTCCAAAATAATAGCGTTGAGAAAAACAGGTTTTAAAAACGTACTATTATAAGTTCTTTTTTATTTGAATTTTATGTAGCATCGACATTTTCGATCATTAGCGACTACATAACATTTACATCACTTATAAAAATAGTGCCTAAGCAGAGAAATACCGAAAAGTTCATAGAATACAGAAAATATACAGGAAAAGCATATAACATTCTTAAAAGAAAATTGCATTTTTGTACAGTTTTAAAATAAATTTTGTAGGGCTATATTTTGTTTAAGATTCTACTTAATTTACAAAATTTTAGTACTTTTCTTTGTCAATCCTGGGATGTTACGATAAATTCTAGCTCTTGCTCATTCATTTTGTGATGCGTCTGGTGGGCTGAAATAGAGGGCATTGATTTATTATTATTATTATTATTATTATTATTATTATTATTATTATTATTATGGTTGTTGTTAATATTGTTTTATTCAGTTATGTTTCTTCTACAATTACAAACTCGCTTAATAAGCTTAAGCAGTTTCTTTTCGAAACAAACCCGGAATTTAACAAAATTTGGAATGTCATTCATATTATTTTGCAAACCTATCGTGTTTCCTTTTCTCTCCTTCAATTGTTTTTCTTATTGTTCGTTTTAGGTCTCATTGCCTTCAGTGTTTTCTTTATTTCCTCTGTTTTTGTATGCTGTTGTCGGTCTCTTCATCTTCCACGTCATCTGTGCAAGTATTTATTTTTTCATTAGCAATATGTGATATCACAAATTAATGTTGATAAAGGTATTAGGGCAAAGAGTTAAGAGGGGTGAGTGTGAAGGCGTTTGTGACTGAAATTACAAAGTCCAGTTCTTATTTGTGTTATCACCTATTTCTTTAAGGAAAATTCTTTGCTGGCTTTCAAAGACTAAAAATTAACATTTTTTGTGCAGATAGCTGGACTTGAATCAACACTCACGTTTTCCAGTGATTGTTGAATATTTTCTGCAGTCCCTTTCTTGAGTCCACAGAGCCTTCCATATGGCCGAAGTTGTCAAAACTTCCCCTAATTCTGGTGTTATCATTTTTTCCTCAAGGTTTTGTTTTTAACTCGATCTCAGCAAAATTTATACAGGCATTATCTATTTAATTGTTTGACAAACCGTGCGAGATATGGGTTCTATTTTAAATAAAACATATTTGACATTTGCAATTTTAAATGCAAAAAGAAAAACAAAGGTTTTGACTTAACTCTTTTTCCACAGACATTAGAGGAAATAATTACGAACATATTTATTATTATTATTATTATTATTATTATTATTATTATTATTATTATTATTATTATTATTATTACGGTTGTTGTTAATATTGTTTTATTCAATTATGTTTCTTCTACTTAAGCAGTGTTTTTCGAAACAAACCCGGAATTTAACAAAACTTGGAATGTCATTCTTATTATTTTGCAAACCTATCGTGTTTCCTTTTCTCTCCTTCAATTGTTTTTCATATTGTTCGTTTTAGGTCTCATTGCCTTCAGTGTTTTCTTTATTTTCTCTGTTTTTGTATGCGTTGTCGGTTCTTCACTTCCACGTCATCTATGCAATCTTTTCATTAGCAAATCTCGAATTTCAAATCTGGATAAATGTTATAAAATAGTGGAGACATGTTTGAAATGAGATTCAGTAAGTATGATTATTTCTATCAAAAATCATATTGAGTTTTGTGTAGCGGAAATTCAGGGTCAACTTTTAATTTTATCTTCCTTTAAATCGAACACATTGTAAAGGCTGATTAGGATCAAGTGAACTTTTGAATTTCTTAATATTTTCGTAATGCATGTGAAGTGTCGCACTTCATATATGCGAGGCCAGAATTTAAAAATGGTTCGTGTCCCTCTTCCAAGTAGGGGACATTTGCAGCCCTACCAGTTTGTTACATTGCATGAGTAGAACACTCATGTGTTTTGGCCCCCACAAGAATCTGAGTGCAAGGCAATTGCGTCGCTAGTGGGGAGGGCCCACTCCTCTGACACCATCATAGAAGTGACAACCAACAATACCACTTTTTTTACTTAATTTCTTATGTCTCAAAGTAACTTTTGTGAAGCTGTAGCTTCATAAGTGAAATAGTTTTTTAAATATAGCGGTTTGTTGATGTAACGTGCTGTACAATACGACTTTTTGCAATATTCAGATACAATATTTCATTCTTAGCTTACTACATTATATTACATTCTAATGAAACTTAGCTTACTTCTACAATTTTTTCGCTCTATTCAATTGAACTAACATCAAGTTTGCCTTTATTACCCGTCGAGGTGGGTCGATCCACGTCCTGACGGGGGATGCAGAGAGGGCACTCAAGTATTCCTCTTTCACCAGTCATTTTTCTTCTCCCCATCGTTTATTCTCGTTCTTTTATAACATCCTGTCTCTTTTCTTCTTCCACTTCTATTTCACTGGCCTCCTTTGTATGCTGAACGCCCATCCATGTGTTTGCCGTGCATGGTGACCCGTGTTGGAGGGAATGTATGTCCTGGCGGTTGAGGGGCCTGTCTGTTTCCCAATTACTCTCCTCGTGCTACTTCTTTCTTGGCATCCAGGGATACGTTTTCTTTACGTATTTCGGGGAACATTCCTTGTAGGTCTCAATACACCTGCTTTGGTAACGGACTCTTCTAGACGGGCGATCGGGAGCTAACCCACTCCCGATGAATCGGCACGGACTAGGTCCTGTAACGAACTCCAGGGTGAGCGGGGGGATGCACCCTGGGACTCTGATGGAGTGTCCCCTTGTTGAGTTCCGTGGTGGGTGGGGACCACGGGAATGAATCTGATATCCTCTTCAACCCCCCCGCTCTCTTCCGTAAGGAAAAGGAGATTTATTGGTGAAACTATTAATCTTGAGAGTTTCTTTTGTAATGATTCTGATAGACCGACTAAGCCTCGTTTCCTCGTCATGTCATGTAAAAATGATGGAGATGTTTCTCCATCTCATCTGAAGAGTGTCAGTACCATAAAACTCGCAAGAGAAGTCTACAAATTTGGCAACTTTCAGGCGGTGGTTCGTCAGAGACTCGACACAATCCTCTTCAAATGCCGCTCTGACAAACAGAGCAACAAAATCACTGATCTGAAGGAAATAGCCGGCCTCTAGGTGCCTGTGTTCGCCCACCCGACCTTAAAGCTCTGGAAGGGTGTGGTGAACCACGAAGATTTTGCATCGGAAGCGAAAGAAAACCTGAAAGCCTTCTTCCAACCCTATGGTGTATCTGACATCTACATGATCCAGAAGAGAGTTAATAGGGTACTGACCACTACCTCAACGCTGATACTGACATTTGACCGTCCATCTCTGCCAGAGAAAATATTATGCAGTTTCTACAATCTCCGTGTCAGGCAGAATGTCCCAAATCGACTGCGCTGCTTTCAATGCCAGAGGTTTGATCATACGCAACCTCGTTGCATGAACGCCGCAGTCTGTGTGCACTGTGGGAAGGAGTCTTGTAATGACTCTAACTGCTCTGCAGCTGCAAGGTGCATAAACTGTTCTGGGAAGCACCCATCGAATTCGAACCAGTGCCCATTTTCTTTAAAGAAAGGGAGATCCAGAAGATCCGGGTCTCAGAGAAAGCACCAGACGTGAAACCACGTGAGCATGGCCCGAAGTTTCGCTGATAGCATGGGTCAACAGAAGAAATTAAATTCCGAAACCCAGACTCCTAAAGCTACATCTGTGCGCGTTGCTGTCTGTCAGGTGACCTTTGAAGACATCGGGAGAGATGCAGATTCCAAATATCTTTACCCATATGAAACTAAAAAGGAAACCAAAAGCGTAAATAGTTCGACAAACACTCAAAGGCATCAAGAGAAACCGAGGCCGACAGGCCTTATCCAGGTCGCCCGTATGAACCGTGGTCTCCCAACGAATGCGACCCTCTCTAGCAGTAGTCGAGGGAACGAGGAGCCACACACGAACCAGTGGATCACTCTCCAACAGAGAAGAAAAAGAAACTCGATACATAACTCCCCTAGAAGCTAAGAAACCAAACATCTAGAAACTATGACTCTCCTTTTGTGGAACCTCAATGGCTTTCCTACTCATTTGGACGGATTAAAGCTGATAATATCTCTGCATAAACCCGTGGTTATTTGCTTGCAGGAAACACATCTCCGTTCTCAGCACTCTCTCTCTCTCTACGCGGCTTTTGTTGTTACAGGCAAGATAATGTTGATGGCCTTAGCGCTCATGGTGGAGTCGCCACTTTTCACACAGACTACTTGGTATCTAAAGAAATAGACATACGAACCACTCTTGAGATAGCTTACGTTTGTGTGAATTTCCGCACTATTTCTATTACTATTTGCAACGCCTATATCCCGCCTGGATGTCACAGGAAGAACTGGTAGGCGTGTTTTCCCAGTTGCCCGCCCCTTTTCTGATTGTGGGGGAGTTGTACGCCCACAACCCCTGGGGTGGCACAAGGTAGTGCCCGGGAGGCAATATACTTGAAAATATTATTGATAACTAGAATGTAATTGTTCTGAATACTGGCGAAAGCACATTTTTCCGTAGCTTCAAACTCTTTCTCGTCCGTATATCTAGCTCTCTGTAGTCCCTCTGTTTCTACAATCTTCGAGTGGACTGTCATTGGCGACCTGCATAGCAGCGACCACTTCCCTACTCTGGTCAACTTCGATATTCCCGACCTGAACGTTGCCCACCCTCCGCGCGGGCTAATCCACTGAGCTGAGTGGGAAACATTCAAGAAAGAAATACTGATATCGTAAACTGCCCAAACGATATTGATTCTATAGTTGCCCATTTTACTGACGCCATTCTTCATGCGGCCTCAATTGCCATCCCGAAGTCGTCAGGTCACCCACGACATCCCCGTGTGCCATGGTGGAATGCCGACTGTGCCACCGCGGTGCCTGATCGGAAGCGAGCATTGGCAAAACTTAGTAGTTTCCCAACCTTGGATAATATAATAAATTATAAAAGATCCCGAGCCAGAGCTAGATTGACCATACAGGAAAGTAAGGCTGCGTCCTGGAGAGCTTGTGTTTTATCACTCTCTTGCCGTACATCCCCTAAAGTAGTGTGGCGAAAGGTCCGACAGATCAGTGGAAGGCTTCCTCCGCCGTCTGTCTCAAGGCTGCTGGTAAATCGCAATCTCCTTACCTCCCCAGAAGATATAGCCGAAGAATTGGCTTCTCACTACGAGCATCTTTCCAGCTCCGTACACTATCCTCGTGGCTTTCAAAAAACCAAAAGAAGAATGGAAAACTGCAAATTAGATTTCTCCTGTGGCGTGTAGGAAGATTACAATGCACGGATGAATACAATCCATGGATGAATTTTCCTGTGCCCTCGCTTGTGTGAATGATTCTGCGCTAGGACCAGACCAGATACATAATCAAATGTTGAAAAACACCTACCTGAAAACGCTCGTTCCTTTCTCCTCCGCATTTTCAACAAGATTTGGGCTAAACATTACCAAGGATTTGGCGTGAAGCCATTGTTCTTCCAATCCCTAAAGAAGGAAAGGACAGAAGAACCCCCTCAAGTTAATACCCAATCTCGCTCAGAAGCTGTGTGCAAACTTTTAGAGCGAATGGTAAATGCACATTCGGTCTGGCTCCTGGAACAAAATAACCTCTTCAATGTGGCTTTAGGAAGAACAGGTCAATCATGGACCACTTAGTCACCTTTGGCATACAGATTTCCACTTTTTTCGTGTTACCTCAACATCTGATAGCAATTTCCTTCGATATAGAGAAAGCTTATGACACCACCTGGGGGTACGGTATTTTTCACACCTTGCATACTTGGGGCCTTACGAAACGGTTCCCTTTGTTTCCAGTAGTTTTTTTCGTAAAGATATTTCCGCCTACGCCTTGGTGACGCGCTAGTCACCAGTTAGAAAACGGTGTTCCCCAGGGATCGATTCTGAGCGTTTCTCTGCCATTGCAATCAATAGTATTGCAACAGGAGGTGTTGCAATGGGAGCTTGTGAAGGCATCACTGTTCGTTGACGACTTTGCCATTTTGCTCCTCCAAGAGCATGCAAGTTATTGAGAGGCAGTTATAACTTGTGCTCAACAAACTGCAGGAATGGAGCGATGAAACAGGATTCAAGTTCTCCACCTCAAAAACCCAACTGCATGCACTTCTGCAGAATTCATCACCTCCATAATCATCTTGGCCTTTTCTTGGGGGTCATCAGCTTCCATTCGTTGAATCTGCTTCTTTCCTGGGCTCACATTCGACAAGAGCTTAATCTCGCGAAAACACATCCGTAAATTACAGTACCCATGTTTATCACCTTAAATCTCCTTCACACTCTTACTAGTAGCTCTTAGGGCGCAGACCGTGTGTCTCTTTTGCGTTTGTATAGAACCGTCATCCGCCCCCATTCAATTATAGATGCATAGTGTTTGGGTCAGCGTCTCCATCAACTCCTCCAACAATCCTGGCCATTACTTTATCTACACCGATGGCTCCTCCCAAAACGGCGAAGTCGGATGTGCCTTCTACTGCCGTAGTGCCACGCAAAGTTTTCGATTAGACGTTTCGTGCGGTGTCTATAGCGCAGAGAAGTATGCGCTCTTGGAGGCACTTACGTTTGCCGTATTGACGTCACTAAGGAAAGTAGTGATCTGCAGTGATTCCAAAAGCTCTCTCGAATCCATCTTCTCCTTTTCGTCTTGTGACTCTCTGACAAGGAACATCGAAAACCAAATACATCATCTACTAGTTCGCCTCGATATCTTAGTCTTTGTTGGGTCACTAGCCACGTGGGAATAAGAGTAAATGAAATAGCTGATCAGGCAGCAAAGTCCGCCAGGAAGAAAAGATAGACATATTTACAGTCCTCACGGAAGATACTAAGCTCTTTATCAAACTCACTCAAATCAAAAAATCTTGAGTGAATAACAAAACGAGTCGCAGAACTCAGATTTTACGCTAACGAGAATCAAGGATTCCATAAATCCCTGGTCTTCCTCATCTGGTGATGCTAGGCGCGAGGAAATAATTTGAACACGCCTTCGGATCGGTCACTACCATTTCTCCCACGGATATCTCCTCTGCGGGGACTCACCGCCTGTGTACGAATACTGCAAAGTATACCTTACCGTGGAGCATGTTCTCTTGCACTGTGGTAAGATAAGAGAGAGCCGCCGAAGGCATCACCTTGCGTCACCCTAGTGGTGACTCTAAGAAATGACGAGTCTTCTCTCTGCAAGCTTTTCTGTTTTTTACGGGAGACTTTCTACAGCCTTAACTAAGAGAAGATGAAAATCCCAATTATTGGCTTTTAGTCAGAGATTTTAAAGTCATTATATGGCTCTTTTCCACCAAACCCTTTTATTTGGATACTTCTTTTTCAGTTTTACTTGGCTTTCCATTTAAAATTTTAAATTTTTTTGCTTGGCACTGCAACGGTGTGTACTGATCTTAAAATAATTTGGCACAGGCGCTAATGCCCTAAGCTGCTAAAGCGCCCTAAAAAACTCAATCAATCAATCATTGCCGTTATTAACCCTTAACAAGAGCACTTTCTTTTAATTCTGAATTTGGAACACCAGGGTACATTGGAACGTGAGTTAAAATTCTTTAAGCTGCTGCTGCTGCTTGCCAGTGCTTGCCAGTGCAATTCACTCTGCCTGCTGTGGGTTACGTTTTAAACTGCTCTCGTTTTAAACATGGTTTGAAATGTTAAAAAAGCTATCGAGTTTGAACTTGTCATCGACGTAATTTGTTGATGTTCACAGAACGACAGTATTTTCTCAAGTATCACATTGCAAGGAAGCTGGTGAGTGAAGCGAAAGTCTCTAGGCATGCAGACGAACACACTCAACTTGGACATTATACAGTCCTAGTGGATGTGCCCGAAGTTTTGCACGATAAATACAAGGTGAGAAAATTCTTTTGAGAATCAATGTTTCTGCATTAATTACACAGGCACACAAAATAACTAGTGGAGCTAAAGCAGCGCATAATTTCCCGCCTTATTTATATGCAAAATTACGCTAAAAGTAATCAAATTTTCGAAAAATTGTTCATAACCTCTTTTCAAAATTTATCTTTACGATTTCTGATTTCACATAGGGAAAAACATCTCTATCTCCATAATTATAGTTATAGAAAGGCGCCGAAAACGTTTAGCAAATGAAATCTGATCCCTAAAGATAGATTTTGAAAGAAGGTCATGTACGATTTTTTGAAAACTTCATTACTTTTCGCGTAATTTTTGTGAGAATAAGTCGAGAAAGTACGCGCTGTTTTAGCACACTAGTTTATTTCGTGTGCCTGAGTACTTTTCGCGTAATTTTGCGTGAAAGTACGAGCGAGAAATTACGTACTGTTTTAATACCACTAGTTTTAAATTGCGAAAAACCACCCTGAAATTTTCGGGGGTTGTTGACAGACCTAAAGACTGTTTGATTTTTTCGTGTTTCCGGGCGCGTCAACTGCTCTGGTCATTAGTCCCGTTAGTGCATGTTTTCTTTCGGGAGATGGCGGTGATCTTCCCCCGCTGGATGGCAGGATCCGGCGCCGACCTACCGTCGGCTAGTGGGGTTTGGCCCACTAGCCGGACTCCCCACCAGGACTCTCCCACCTGCGGGGCTCCGCCCCAGTCGGGACAAGCTCTAAGCTCCCGACCGGTCTCCAGGGATATGTGGTAGTTTAGTGCATATTAGTGTAAGTGTGTGTGTGTGTGTGTGTGTAAGGGGAGAGGATAGGACAAGGAATGGGAAGGACAGATCGTGCGCGGTCCGTGGCTCGTTTGTTAGGGTACTGCTCCGGCATTCGCATGGTGTTGATCGGAGAAACCACGGAAAACTAACGATCAAAGCAGCCGGCCGCTAGAATTCTCCCCCTGACAGCGAAGGAATTCGACCTAGCTGAAAAGCTAGTGTCGAAAATCCTGCCGCCGTCAGGACTCGAACCTAGGACCTCCCGGTCAGAGGCGCTGCTATGACATCAGTTGATGCACTGAGCTACCGCTCCCGGTCAGACCTAACTACATGTTTCTCTAAATATGTTGACGCGCTGAATCCGAAGCCAGAATTCCCCACCACCCTCCAGTTTTTTTAAATCGCGAAAAACCACCGTGAAATGAATAAATAAAAAAACTGGAGGGCGATCGAGCAAATTGGCTTAACATTCGAATTCTGCGCGTTGATATACATAGAGAAACATGTGTCAAGTCTTTGGGTCTGACAACTGTTTTTTATGTGTGCCTGCATTATATTAGTTTACTGTAACTTCAATATTCATGAATTTCAAACAATATTCCAAAGCTGATCAATGCGCTTTTTCGAAAAGGCAAAATAGAGCGAAATGTCGATGCAAAGGAAGTAATTTTGATAGAAAAATAAAGAAAAACTTTCATGCGCTTTGAAGATACAGCAAATATGTAAAGTGAAATTAATGGTATGATTACGTAGGCTTCCACGGCCGCAGTATGTCTCTTGGCTGTCCGGGACAAGCCGCGGCGGCTTGATCGTAGCTGACGTTTCGGCCAACATATTGTGGCCTTCCTCAGTGAGTACTGCTGTCAAATGTTTTTTTTTTCATTTTCCCCATTTATTCAATATTGGGAATTTATTCAATATAATGTTACGTTTTTAAGTGGTGAATTAAAAGTCTCGTATTATTTTCACAAAAACGTTTATTTTGTTTCTTAACACAATCACTGAAAACACTTGATTATTCATTTACGCTACACTTCTCTTCCTTTATTTACACTACACGTGTCTTCATTTTGCCCACGGTTCACGTTACAGACTAACCCTTTCCTTCCAACACTGGCCACTTCACTGCACTGATACAGTTCGATGCACTGGTCACAGTTCACGTCACCGACCACAGTACGATGCACTGACCACGGTTCACGTCACAGAGCACAATCACTGCACTGTTATTCACCGCGATGCACACACTTCATAGTTCAGCTTCCACTGCGGACTTGAGACTGACCCGCGGTCGCCGGCCGTCGCGTATTTATACCTGTCAAGACAATCCAGAACCTTCCGGACACCGCGACTGTTCTGGAGTAATCCGCCGGCAGGTGATGCAACCCGCGTTCACGGGTAATCGCCGTTTGATGACGTAACCCGCGATCACAGGCACCTCGGGGTGGCGCCGGCGGATGACGCAATATTCGTTACAATAATATTAAATATAATATTCAATATAATTTATTCATATCCGAATTTATTCAATATTGGGAATACAATATGCTCCAATCATAAGATTTCTGGAGCTTGGGGAGGGCTTTTATCTTAAAAATACTACTTAAAACTATCTTAAACTAACTTAAAACTATACATTGCCACTTTGGGCGACTGTTTTACTAAATAAATGATTAGATTACGAGGTTACAAAGTTCATAAGATTGTTCATTTTCTTCTTTTTTCTAATTTTTTTCATTCTCTCCCTCAGTCATACTTATACTATATTTACAAACACATTCACTCACTCATTCATACCGCACTCCACTCCACTAACACTAACACTATTTACAGTTTGTACACTGCACTTTGCTCGCCACGGCGCCGAAATCACTCTAGCGTCCGTGGCGCCGCGACGCTCTCGGAACCGGGCGGCCCAGGCCTGACGGAGCGCGTTTCCGCGCCTCCCACGCAGTTTCCAGCATCAGGAAGCGGCGACCGCCTCCCACGCACTAGCTGCTCCCCCGCGTCGCACAGTTCAGAGAACTTGTGCGGGGGAAGTGCGCGGAAGGTGAAGGCGTCGTGCTTTGGACCTTTTCTTCTGTGGAAGGCCCTGTGCACGCCGCTGTTCGCCGCTACGCCGGTCTCGCGCAGGATGCGCGGAGCGGACGGCCTCAGCGCCCTCTCGAGCGCCGTCTCCGCCCGCCGCTGAAGCTCCGCCGGGAACTGATGTCGCACGCCCAGAACCCCGAACACGTCAGCGTTTCGAGGAGTGCGGTCAGGGGGTACATTTAAAAGATGTGGGCGCGCCGCGAGGCGCGCCGCTCTGGTTTCTGCGACCCGAATGGGACGCAGAGTGGAAGGTGGAGCGGCGGCGAAAACCTCGCACGCGTACGCCCACAGGGGGCGCACGCATGCGGTGAATAGGCGCCGCTTTAAGGAAGGAGAAAGATCAGGAGAACGGAGAAGTGGTTTCAGAAGAAGGGTTCTATTTTTGATTTTGGCCGCAAGGTATCGAGCGTGCGCGTGCCAGCGGAGGCCGCTGTCAAGCAACACGCCCAGATATTTCGCTTCGCTCTGCCAAGGCAAGCGCGCGCCCGCCAAGCTCACCGTTTCATCGGGGTTTGCCCTCTTACGAGTGAAGTTGACGGCTACGCACTTATCAAGGTTCAGAGCGAGTCGTTTCCGACTTAGCCATTCAGGAAGGGCGGCGAGACAGTCACTTAAATACTTAACTGACTGCCTGACGTTCGCCGATTTCGCGTAATATGCGAAATCATCCGCAAACATCAGGAGCCCGCAGCGTTGAATACCAGTTTTGATTTCAGCAGGTAGCGGCGCATCATTTACGTATAAGCCGAAGAGGGTAGGAGAGAGAACGCTCCCCTGGGGCACGCCCGCCTCGGCTCGTCTGAGGGACGAATATACGTTATTGACACGCACTTTGAACTGCCTGTCGGAGAGAAAACTCGCGATGAATCTGACGTAGCAATCGCTCGTCCCCAACTCCGCGAGGCACGCGAGTAAACCCGCGTGCCACACAGAATCGAAGGCCGATCGCATGTCCAGAAAGACCGCTGGCAAGTTCTGCCGTCTCTCCTCTCGAGGGCGAGGCCGATCTCCGTGCAAAGCCGCGTTAGCTGCTGCGCGGAGCTGACCAGCTCTAAACCCAAATTGCTCATCTCTGAGAAGAGTGAGGCGACGTATTTCCTGTTGCAAACGCGACAGAATCAGTCTCTCAAACGTCTTCCCTAAGATGGGGAGGAGACTAATTGGTCTATAACTGCTCGGGATTAATTTATTTTTGCCAGTTTTGGAATAAGCGCGATGGTCGCAATCCTCCACGCCTTCGGGAAATAGCCGCACGCCAGGCACGCATTCAGGAGCTCGAGTAAAACTCGACTCCGCGCCTGCCCAGAGCACGCAGCTGCGCCCCGTTCAGACCACAGGGCCCGCCGCTTTTTCACACTAACGCTTTTGAACGCTTCGCGGAGCTCCGCTCCCGTAACTCGGCGCGCCGAGGAGAGAGGGAACAGCGGGCCAATGGCGTTGGAGCTGGCCGCCCGCGCCAATGGCGCACCACCGGTGACAGTGCCAGCCAATGTTGGCGCGGCGGCGCCCGTTTCAAACGCACGGAACTGCATCGCGAGCGAATTCGCGAAGATTTCGCTTTTCGTCGCGTCGTCCCACGCGTAGACGGGCTGAGGTGGTGGAGCGCCGGGCGGCCCCGTCCCGGCGTTGCTCTGGATCGGGCTATTTACTCCCGGTTTGCGGCCCAGCGCACGAGAAAGATCCCAAATGTGCCTCTCGTGGAGGTTGCATTTTGAAATAGTTTCAGACCATTGAGCAGTTTTCTCCTCTCGTAGAGATGAGCGGAATTCTCTGCTTAAACTGCGCGCCCGCTTTCCGTCAAAGGGATCGCCAGAGGGCTTCCGCGGGCGGATCCTGCGCGGAGGATCCCGCCCCGGTGTTTTCCGCTGCGGGCCGACTGCGCCGGCTGCCGGAGACGAGTTGCCAGCCGTCAGACTGTTCGTCGTCGCCGTTAGGGAGTGGAGCTGGGGAGTGCTGGCGCTGCGCAGAGCTCGTGGGCGCACTCACCAGGCCTGAAGGTGGTTGTTGATGGTTTGGTGGAGGTTGGTCAGCGGCAGGCGCGGCGGGGGCCTCGGGAGGCCCTCCCGTAATCTTGCCCGCGCGCTTACGCCTCCACCGCTTTCGCGCCCTTTTAGGGGCGGTAGGCGAGCTTTGTGGCTTGCTGGCCGCTTCTGTGGGCTCCGGGGATGCGGCCTCGCGCTGGTATGAGCGCTTGGCCGGTGGAGAGACGGCCCTTCTGCAAGGCTGCGCCGGAGCTCGCGTCTGGCGACGTTCGCTCGACGGCCGTCTGCGCCGGTATGCCGCTCTCCACGGCCGCCGTGTGGCTGGTGACAGGCGGGGCGGTGGGGAGCGCGCCGGCCAATCCCAGCGCAGCGCCACCGACCAATCCGGGCGGCGCGCCGAGCGGGGTGGGGGCCGCGTTCGCTTCCTCTCCGTTAGGGGCGCCTGGAGCTGCGCCATTTAAGGCGCTGCCAGGAGAGCTATCCCAGAATTGGAATATATTCCCGCCTCGCCAGGGCCGCTGCTGCGGCGCCGTTTCCCCGACAGCGCGAAGTTGCAAGGGGCGGTCGGCGGGGTGATGCGCAGCTCAAATGAGCTGACGCGATCCCTCACCGATTGCCCCGTAGGAGTGCCGGAGGTCAGCGCGGGCAAGGGCGGGGGCGCCGCTGTTCGCGGAGACTCCTGCGCCGCTCGCGCCACGTTGAGGGCGAGGAGCACTTCGCTGCCAGGCGCTAGGTGCGGGATCGCTCTCGCACCAGTCTCGCGGTAGCAGCCCTAGAAAGCCTTTAGGCTTTCTAGATTTGCCACCGCGAAGGCGCAGATGACGCCGGCGGGGATCCCGGAGAGCGCCGTCTCCATGTCCCCAGGGCTGGGTGTAGGTGGTGGCGGTGCCGGTTGCTGCTTGGGGCCCAGCGGCTGCAGCTTTCGCTGCGGCGCCGGCGACGCCGTCGGTGGCGCGTTTGGAGGAGGTGGTGGCGGCGGCGGTGGAATGCCGAACTCCACGACCGCTGAGGCCGGGATGCCCTCCGCTCCCACCACGATGAATTTGTCTTGTGGTGTGGCTCCCCTCAGCAGCTCTATCCCGGAGACCCAAATGAGCTCTCGGCTCTGGCTGCACTGCGCCCGGGGCGTCTGTGACTCGGTCGATATCGACCAAGTCGCATTATCCCCCAGCGAGTGCCGCCGTTCGCCGGAGCGCCGCTCGCTTTCCCCCCTTAGCGACAAGCGCCGGCGGGGGGTGAACTCGTGCGCTGCCATCGCTGGCTAGCGGCACATCTTTTGCTCAAAAAGCTCAAAAGCTTGGCTCCTGCCGCGATCCCGCACGGTGTTCCGCTCAACGCCTCGTGAGAGCAGAGCTCAATCACGAGAGCGCCAGGTACGCCAGGAGCGTCGAGTTTCCTCAAGGCGCGATGTACAGCGTTTCTGCTACAGCAGAATCCATTGTAGCCATTGGCCTGTAATGTCTTCCTCAGTACCTCTTTTAGGCTGTTGTTATCGCTGATGAGTGCGGCCCGGTGAGTCAGGGTCGTGAGGACTCCTTGTTTTGTTGCAGGGTGATGGTGTGAATCCGCGTGTAAATAGCGGTTCGTGTGGGTAGACTTTCGGTACACGGAGTGACCGAGGGTACCGTCCGGACGTCTAGAAACTAAGACGTCGAGGAAAGGCAGCTGACCATGAAGTTCTGTTTCCATCGTGAAATGGATGCGAGGATGAATACTGTTGAGGTGCGCAAGGAAATTAGGTAGTGACTCGGAGCCGTGGGGCCAGATGGCAAAGGTGTCATCGAAATGGCGGAGCCAGGGCGTCGGTTTTAAAGGCGCGTTATCCAGGGCCTGTTCTTCAAAGGCTCCCATGAAGAGATTCGCCACCACAGGCGAGAGCGGAGGTAATGCCTCATGGTAATGCCTTCCGTCTGTGCATAAAATTCCTGTTGGAACTGGAGGTGTGCCTGTCTACAACTTTCTTCTACTACAACTTCTGTCTAAACAGCCCGATTCAGAGCAACGCCGGAACGGGGCCGCCCGGCGCTCCACCACCTCAGCCCGTCTACGCGTGGGACGACGCGACGAAAAGCGAAATCTTCGCGAATTCGCTCGCGATGCAGTTCCGCGCGTTTGAAACGGGCACCGCCGCGCCAACATTGGCTGGCACTGTCACCGGTGGTGCGCCATTGGCGCGGGCGGCCAGCTCCAACGCCATTGGCCCGCTGTTCCCTCTCTCCTCGGCGCGCCGAGATACGGGAGCTCCGCGAAGCGCTGAAAGGCGTTATTGTGAGAATGACAGCGGGTCCTGACGGTGTTACCAGGGCGCAGCTGCGTGCACTGGGCGGGCGCCTGAGTAAAGTTGGCACCGTGGCGTAAATTCAAAAGTGTACATAGTGTAAATAGTGTAGTGAAGTGTTGTGCCGTGTGGTACGAATGAGTGTGTGAATGTGTTTGTATATATAGATTAAGAATGAATGAGTGAGTGAATGTGATAAGTTTAAAAGACAGAAGAAGACAGAACATTGAACATTTAAGATCTTTATTTCTAATCAAAAAAAATCCTATGTACACAGAAACTTAAATAGCCCAAGGAGGCTTTTGTTTTAGTTTTTAATTTTAGAAATAAGTAGTATATTTAAGATAAAGCTCTCATCCCCGCTCCAAAAGCTGAAAAGCTGGAACTCATGTACCCCGAAAGAGTAAATAAATTCCCGCCTCGCCAGGGTTACTGGCGAGGGGGAAAATGAAAAAAAATTGACAGCAGAAGCTCTGAGGAAGGCTACAATATTGTAACGAATATTGCGTCATCCCCCGACACCACCCCGAGGTGCCTGTGAGCGCGGGCTGCATACCTGCCGGCGGATTATTCCAGAACGGTCGCGGAGTCCGGAAGGTTCTCGATCGTTCGCTGAGTATCAATACGGGGTGGCCGGCGACCGCGAGTCAGTCTTGAGTCCGCAGTGAAAGCTGAACTGTGAAGTGTGTGCATCGCGTGAATACTGTGCAGTGATTGTGCTCGTGGTGGTCAGTGCATCGTACTGTGGTCGGTGACGTGAACTGTGACAAGTGCATCGAACTGTGATCAGTGCAGTGAACTGTGGCCAGTGCTTAGAACTGTGCGAGTGTGTGAGAGAAGAATAGTGTAAATAAATAATCAAGAGAAGTGTAGTGTAAATAACTGAAGAGAAGTGTAGTGTAAATAAATAATCAAGTGTTTTCAGTGATTGTGTTAAGAAACAAAATAAACGTTTTTGTTAAAATAATACGAGACTTTTAATTCACCACTTAGGAACGTAACAATATGTTGGCCGAAACGTCAGCTACGATCAAAGCGACGGGGCGTGTCCCGGACAGCCAAGAGACCTGAAATTAATGGTGTTTTCATGGTGCAGACTCTAACATGCTATTTGAAACGATTATGATAGATAGATAGATAATTAGATTACTAATAACACAGGTCAACAGTGATTTTGCTGTTTTAGGTTTTGATGCCTTTTCATAGTAAATTCAATTCCAAAAACGACGTCCATTTAGTCCTATCACATATCGTTTTCTTACAAAATTAAAATCTTCATTTTTTATTTATTTGGCTATTGTTTTGTGATCATAACCCATTACACCATGAAAACAATGACATCTATTGGAATAAATCTACTTAAATGAACAAGTTGACTGTTTTGGAGGTAGATGGCAGCACATCCTAACCTGCTTCCACCTTTTTTGTGTTGTGAATTCATCTGTACAGGCCATAATAGTTGTTCTGTAAAGCAAGAAATTAACATTAAATTGCTACCATTTTCTTATTTGTATCTTATGTAATTTCGTACAGAATAATGGAAAGGAGGTGTTGTGTAAATAATCCAAATTCATTTTGCTATATTTGTGGTAGTTTTATTGTGAAGAAGCAGAGAAGAAACATAACCTCATTTGTAACAAAAGCTTACAAGGCATACTTCGGAATCCATCTAGGGGATCAGTCAAGGCCTTGGGCTCCTCATACTGTGAGCATACAGTGTTTGTGTTGAAGACTTACGACATTGGATAAAGGGAAAGAAACCATCACTACATTTTGGTCTGGCGTGAACCTCAGAATCACAGCACTGACTGTTACTTCTGTACATGCAATGTGAAGGGTTTTAATGCAAAGAACAAAAAAGGAATTGTATACCCAAACTTGTCATCTGCTATGAGACCAGTTGCTCATGGGCCTGTTATTCCGATACCTAAGCCAACTACAGACACTATAGAACTTATTTCACATACAGGAAGTAATCATCATCACTTGTATCCGAAGAGTTCGTTCCTGAAACGTCAAATGCACCTCAACCATTATCACAAGCCAAGCTAAATTATATAGTAAGGGATTTAAACCTTCCGAAGGATGCAGCTGAGCTGTTAGGTGTCTACCTAACAGCTCAGCTGCATCAAACAGGAAAACAACTTGCTGGCAGCTGGTACATCAGTGACTTTCTACAGGAACAGAGAAAAATATCTCTTGCAGTACTTCAGTGATGAAGAAAATCTAGTTTACTGTAATAACATTCCAGACTTAATAAACGTATTGGGTTCTGTTAAATATGATCCAAATGACTGGAGGCTATTTATCGATTCGAGTAAAAGAAGTCTTAAAGGCGTGCTGCTACACACTCAGTACGGCTGAAATAGAGCTATGAAAGTTTGAAGCTTGTTTTAGAGAAAGTTAAGTATGTTGAGCATCAGTGGTTATTTTGTGGAGATTTGAAAGTTATCAGTATGATATTAGGACAACAACAAGGATGCACGAAATACCCATGCTGTGTGTGAGTGGGATAGTAGGGCAAGAGAAAAACATTGGAAACAAAAACAATGGCCCAAAAGTGACAGTTTAACACCAGGAAGTACGAACATAATAAGGGATAGCCTAGTAAATCCTAAGAAAATAATTTTGCCACCTCTTCATATAAAACTTGGTATAATGAAGCAGTTTGTGAAAGCTCTTAACCAAGATGGTGATTGTTTTAAATATCTCAGCCACAAATTTCCTGCTCTGTCTGAAGCAAAAATTAAAGAAGGAATCTTTGTGGGTCCTCAAATCAGAGCTTTACTACAGACAGGGAATTTGAAGCTAATATGATTCTAAAAGAAAAATCTTGGAATGCATTTAAAGAAGTTATGGACAATTTTCTAGGAAATAATAAACATCCTGATTATGTCAAAATTGTGAACAACATGTTACGGGAGTTCAGAACTTTGGGATGCAACATGAGTCTCAAATTACACTTTCTGTTTTCACATTTGGATGTATTTCCTGACAACCTGGGGCATTAAGTGAAGAACAGGTTTGGAAAGGCAAATTCATTTGTAACTATTATATAAATGCTGATTTTGTAATTTTTTAACAATAACATATGTGGATATTTCATTCTTGATTTGCCAAAGAACCTGATGTGATAGAGAAAAACGAAGGTCATTTTGGAAATCAGTGGTACTGAAACATTTAGAATCACATTTCAAATGTAAAACAGCTCACAAAAAATTTAATTTATAGACCTGTGTAATGTACACCAATTTCAGCATTTGAAAGTTTCTTTCACTTCAAAATCTTTTATCCTCCCACCCTCTCAATTAATACAATGGTGAAGTTACACTTCCTGTATTATTTATTTTGAACATATTGTGTTTAACAAAAATACACTTGAATGTTTTTACATTTTCTCAGTACTTCGGTCCCATAATAGTTAAATTTAAAATACATTTTCAGAACGTCATAGAGAAGATATCATAGAATCTTTTCTTAATGAACTTTTCGGGACAAAATGTGGACCGTTTTGGAGAAAATATATAAATGTTTCTAAATTTGTGCAACTTTACGATCATTTACAGTCGAATTTTTTTGAGATTTCACCTTATAAATACATTTATATTTATAAATGCCTAAATTATTAATTAAATTTTTTCAATAAATACATTCGTAAATTACATACTTATGAGAAATTTTTGAAAAATCATTATTTTTAATTAAAATTCAGCTAATATCACGTTATTCAGTGCATTTTTCTCTCCCCGTATGCAAATTTTAAAGAAAAGGTTGGAACCTGTTTGACAAAACTTGAATACGTATTTTCACTCTCACGCACATACTAACGTAAGAGAAGGTATTTTATTCGTGCACTGGTAAACGACGAAAGTTTCGACACAAAAACTCTTATTGTCGAGTCCTGATAACTAAAAGTGAATAAATCCAGTTGGTAAATATAGAAAAATTCCTCTAAACACATGGTGTAGCCAGAATCCATAATTTGTGCGTCCTTGATACCGAAAAATCGATTGACGGCAACACATGTGTCCATCTGTCCGCCCGTCTGTGCACAACGCTAGTGCAGAACCGTTCGGCCGATTTTCTCCAAAATTGATATTCCCCAATGGGTTTGGCTAATGTCGCAGCACCTGTTTTTTGAAATTGTTTTTTTTAATTTTGGGGGTACTTCTCATGAATCCCCTCAGACATTTTCAAAATTTTCAAAAAATGGCTCCAATTTTTTTATTAAATTTTGTTTTGAATAGTGCGAAGGACGTTTAAGAGAACGGTGTAGGTCTAATTTTCGTTGAAATCCCTGTTTCTTGGAAAATTTTCAAAAAAAAAAAAAATAAAACTACAAAACTGAAGATAGGATTTATGGCTCAGACAAAGTCTGTTGTACAAACGTAGTTCTTCCACTGTATCATATACAATTTTTTGAAAAAAAAAAAACAGTAATTTTAGCGAAATTTCTGCTTGAAATAAATGAAATATATACAGGTGTCACACCAATTACGGGCCACGAGAAAAATTGAATAAATGATATGAAAAATAAATAGTGTAATTTCAATTATAATTTACTATTGAAAATGCCAATATTATTTATATTATTACTTGCTCACACTTTTACTTTTTACTCAATTTGTATTCTAACTGTATTCTTTCAAGCAATCCGCAAAGCTTATTTGAAATTTCCGCAACAATACCACAATCGATATTTGAGATACTCGTTCTTTAACGTCGAGATGGTGGCGGTGATAAGATACAGCTATTTTATTTAGTCGAGCTTGTGTTTCCAAATAAACCTTTTAGATGTGATTAGAAATCTATATGATAATCCATATTTTTTGTCGCGCTTTTCTCTCGTACCCTAACAGAAACAGTGCTATCAATATCATGATTTCTACAGCGTAACTCCTAGGCCGAGAGCTAGTACTTCTATTTGCGATAAATTTAGCAGCAGTTGTTTTATAAATTACTCCTCAGAATGCCCGGTTAGTTATGTTACATTTAATATCATTTGATATCTAAACAAAATGACTGCTTATTTAATAAAATGGGAAGGTACCTACAATAACCGTATAACTGCTTCCATAACTTTAAGAAACCTATGCCCGAGAAAGTTTTTCCATAAGATCGTGTACTAACTTCTTTTATTAAAAAATGAGGCCGGTAAGGGCCAAATTGTTTCTTGCCTTCTTGAAGAACGATTTTACTTTCATTTAAAGTATATTTTGAGGGTACTTCTTGTTATGATTAAATCAATATCTGATGGTAAATTTTAACATGTAACGGTTTATTATCGTGTTGAATAATACAATGTGAATACTTCTAGCAGTACAATTCGATCAGGGTGGCTCTTTCGGAACTAGAATCAATAAGCATCAGGTACCCTGGAAACTCAGAAAAACATTGTTACATTGTTATGTAAACACATTAAAGTCTCACGACATTCGTATTTACAAATATAATACTAGCCGTAGTCGATCTAACGAACATACTACCTTAATTGTTATTTTCCTGCGCTTTGTTTCAGGCGGTGTCAATATACAAAAAGGCGGAAATAAATTAACTTATATTATCGTTGAATCGTTGAATATTTGTAATTTAATTACTTTATTAATATTAGTTATTTATCAACTCTGTATGATGTACTATTACTAACCGATAAACAAGTTGAAATCTGAATACAGATGGAAATAAGCGTTTTTGCGAAGAATTGATATTATTCGCCAAGCGAATGCACATAGTTTTGACAACTTTGCGCTGGTAACCGTGCGTTACTCGCGTCTGTATAATTTTCTGCGAAAATTGTATGAGTTAAATGTTTTCATATTTGTTTCATTTCTCAAAGTAAGAAATGATTTTTGCTCCTGACTCTCGAAATGCATCACAGGAGCTTTGTTTGAATTGGTAATAGTATAGGTAGGAAGGGGAAGGGGGAAGGGGGTAGGAAGTATAGGGTAATAGTATAGGTTTGAATAGGTATATAGTATAAGTAATAGCTGAAGTGTTAGTAGTGCAGAAAATGCAATATTTCAATATTACGAAGCTGTTTACAATAACACGAGAAAGTGTGTGGTTTTGTAGCCCCACTGATTGCAGAATGATAACCATTTGTGTTTTGTGAGGGGAGAATGACACTTATCGAATCAGAAAAATATTTATTGCAGTTCGTTACATAACAAACTAGTGAGAAGTCGTCAACATTTGACGGTGAGATCTGAGATAAATGTAAAATACTGTGTTCACTATGATTAATGTTCACAATGTATTGCATTGTTTGGATCTTTAGGGACGAAGATATTCTGTGATGTGGAGTTCCCAAAAGTTTGAACACGTATGGCCCATGACCAGGTGGCAATGCAATATCGGCACAAAAGATATAGCATTATTGTCCAAAGGATATTATTTCTAAAGTTTTTTGATGTGTCATCATCTCCTATAATTAACTGTTTCATTTCTTCTGGCATATTGCTCGATGGTATACTTATTTTCCCATTTAAGCAACGCAGAGTAAATCGTTTGCAGAATTTCTCTCACATGGAAAGTACAAAGCAGAACAAAACTGACATTTCATAGACAATGACCCAATAGAAAACGAAATGACCTCACGACACCTACGTTGACTTTCTCTTTCCCTGCGTCCAGTTAATGTACGTTTGCGTCTTTTGGGGCACGTGGACGATTCGGAATTCGACATTCGAATCGTCCACGCGCGTCCACGTGGACGATTCGGATTTCGACAACAACTTCACTAAATTCTGAGCTAAAACCGAGCATTGTGCGAAAGTTCTCTACAAAATACACCACAGAAACAGAACATGCAAAATGTCAACACCACAATGCAATTATTTAACAAAACCTTCACGAATTGTGAACAAATCTCAACAACCAAAGCAAAACATGAAGCAGCGTGGACTCATGTATATTGATTTTGAAACTGCCATCCTTTCAAAGAAAACAATTGACCATTGATAAGCCTAATATAAAAGAATGATTTAATTAATTAATTTACACCGTAAATGTAGGTGAATGAACACAAACAATATCTGATAACACATCTAGGGATCATATTCTTTCATTTAAAAGAAAAATAAAACAATCGGTTCGGTAGAAGCTCTAAACGAATCCATGGCAGAATACTGTAACGAATATTGCGTCACCGGCCGGCACCACCACGATGCGCGGATTGTGTCATCTGCCGGCGCCACCACGAGCTGCCTGTGAGCGCGGGTTGCGTCATCTGCCGGCGGTTCCTGCAGTAGATTATTCCAGAACGTTCGCGGAGTCCGGAAAGTTCTCGACGGCACTCGCCGAGTATAAATACGCGGCGGCCGGCGACCGCAAGTCACTCTTAAGTCCGAAGCGGAAGCTGAGCTGTGAAGTGTGTGCATCGCGGTGAATAGCAGTGCAGTGATTGTGCTCAGTGCATCGAACTGTGATCAGTGCAGTGAACTGTGGGCAGTGCTTAGGACTGTGCGAGTGAGTAAGAGAAGTGAACAGTGTAAATAAATAATCAAGAGAAGTGTAGTGTAAATAAATAAATCAAGAGAAGTGTAGTGTAAATAAATAATCAAGAGAAGTGTGACGTATAAAGAATAATCAAGTGTTTTTAGTGATTGTGTTAAGAAGCAAAATAAACTTTTTTGTTAAAATAAAGTTTCACCATCTAGAGTTTCACCATCTAGAATTGGAACCATACTTTTTTTTTAATATACAGATAGATACTTTCCCATTTGATATTCTACTCAGAATGTCTTGTGTAAATATCGTAAAATTATGCGCTCTGTAGCACTCTTACCGTAAGCCTTTAGTTGCAGAATATGGTTCGGAAATGTTTCTTCTAATTTTCATTTCACTTATAGTTCGTAATACATTGTCGATACGACATTCCTACCCTGTTGTACCTCAGCGTTTAGTACGTACATTCTAAAGTATTATTTGGCCATCCAGAGTTTATTTAATGGAAAAGTATCATAATAAAAGTGCCTTCAATCTATGAATACCAGGCGAGATTCTAAAATATGGGCAAGCCGCTTCTCTGTCACTTGTTAATTCATCAGTATCCAGCTATAAAGCAGCTGTTCTTTATCATTTAGAAGATCTCTTTCAAAACGAAATGTCAGTATTTTCCCTACACTCGGCCAATACTACAGAGCATTGTTACATTTCTACAATTTTCACATTGTTTTCTATCTCCATATTTGTAAATTATTATTATTAATTAAATTAGTTCAACGAATTGGCCACCCCGCCCGGGATTCGAGCCCGGGCCTTCTGGTTTACGCCCAGCTGCTCTAACCCCTAAGCTACCGAGACAACCAACCCTTTGAACAGTTTTCTTGAGCGCGATTATCGCTCCTTCTATGTAAGGTGACCATTATATTATTATTATTATTATTATTATTATACAAATATGCTGATAGAAAGATGTAACTTCTAAATTCTTCTGCTAGCGCCTCTCTCTAGCACAGTTGGTAGAATTTCAAGAAGTTTCACGCAGTTTTACACAGAATTTCACGCAGTTTATAATGCTGTTGACACAAATGAAAAATATAATTTATTTTTCTCAAAGCTTTCATTTCACTTTAATGCGTGCTTTCCTCTTAAAAAGACAAAATTAAACATTTCACGAAAAAGTAATACTTGGATCACACAAGGAATGTGTAAGAAAATCTTTTTTGTCATCGTCTTTGGCCTGTACACTGTCGGCCATTTCATTTCCGTTTGGAAGAGTTGGAACCGCATTTGAGTGGAAATGGGTAAACTACGTGGTATTCGTAAGCATGTAAACCATCGGCGAGAACAGAGATGGGCAGATAATGATTATAAAAAAGTCCATCTGGGTACCCGGTGGAAAGCCAATGGCTTGGTGGCATCTCACGCGAAGGGGATTGTACTTGAAAAAGTAGGCGTTGAGGCTAATTAGCCCAATTCTGCTATTAGAAAGTGTGTGAGGGTTCAGCTAATTAAGAATGAAAAGAAAATTACCGCTTTCGTACCACGTGACGGCTACAATGAAGAGAACAATGAAGTTTTGGTTGCTCGGTTCGGTCGTAAAGGAAGCACGCTGTTGGTGATATTCCTGGTGTAAGATTCAAGGTGGTGAAAGTTGCCAACATATCTCTTCTTGCTCTGTATAAGGAGAAGAAAGAAAGACCAAGATCATAATACAATGCTTGTTTGATGATGTGTATTAAATAAAATCGTATTAAAACAAACGTGCGCTCTACTTTATTTCTAAACATCATAACGAATCACCCGGTTTCCATGTCTACTTCCGAGAATATTAAAGCATTTTAAGAAAGGTAATAGCTCAGGCAAAAATAATGAGGATATTTTGAACGCTAGGAACAAAACAAAAGCAATGTGGAATATCGTAAAAAATACGACCACATCATCACGATATTTCGTGGAGAATGTTGTTTTACAAGATTGATTTATTTATTTAGTCAAAAACAATCAAAAACTGTATGTGACGTATGGGGGAGAAAATCATCTGCGCACGCTTTCTTGAGTTTCAGAATCCCTTCCCAACAATTTAACTATTAATAGTTTAAAGATGAATAATAATAATAATATTAATAATAATAATAATAATAATAAAAACAAATTTTAAAAAGCGAGGGATTAACATTTCAAATTCTAGATATTTTCGTTGCCACATTATAGAAAACTTATTTTTAACGGTAAAGGAACAAACAGATTTGATTTTTCTGTATTAACAAAATAGAAGCTCACCCTAAGCTCTACTACCACTACAAGCAAAAGGAAAGTTCAACAAAACGTGCGCATAGTGAAGCTACATTTACGTCCAGAAGATAATGAAAGACAAACAAGTAATGCAGAAAAAGTTGCGAATATCTTCAAACAACACTTTTCTAGAGTTGCGGTTGATCTCACAAACGGACTAAAACCACAAAATTGAGCATCATATGCTTCTCAAAAAAATTTCGGCACGATGTTTATTTCAGAAACTTCTTCCAACGAAATCCTCAGAATAGTCAGTAAACTAAAAAATAAATATTCATCTGGTTTAGATGAATTTCCGGATTGTTTGTGAAAAACGTGTGACCTGCCGTTATACACCCATTAACTCACATTTTCAATGTTTCCTTGTGCACAGGAATATTTCAAGATATTTTCAAAACAGCAAAATTAAGCATTTTTTTTAAAAAAGGGAACAGAAATGAAATTCAAAATTACCGGCCGTCTTTGGTCAGTTTTCTCAAAAACATTAGAGAGGTTTTTCTATACGCGAATGGAAACATTTCTCAGGAAAAAACAAGCATTTTCAGAGGCACAACACGGTTTTAGAAAATCAAAATCTACGGAAACTGCCATTTTTTCTTTTCTTGCTTGATGTTGCTTCATCAATGGGTTAAAATGAAGAACCCATCCCAATAATTTTAGATCTTTCGAAAGCTTTTGACATAACATCTTGCTCTCAAAATTTACCTTCTTATGGAATTCGTGGTATCGCCATAGATTGGATAACTTTGTACCTTAAACATCAATCTCAAAGAGTAAAAATACCGTACTGTCGCGAAAGGACATTATTTACTTATCTTTCTTATTCTTTGCCAATGAAGCACGGGGACCCACAAGATTCGATCTTAGCACCTAGATCCTCTTTCTGTTGTACATGAACGATATGCCCTCATCTATTAAAAATGGAAGAACAGTTCTGTTTGCCGATGACACGAACGTTCTTTGCAAAAAAGACACAATAAATAGTACAATTTCAGAAGTTTCAAATTGGTTTTGTAATGACAAATTAATGGTTAACGAACGAAAAACTGTCTCAGTGCAATTTTGCGTTTCAAATCGGGAATCGTATGTTCCATTGAAAATGAATAATATGCAATTAGCTGATGTTAAGGTTACAAAATTTCTAGGTTCCTCAATTCAAACCTCAAATGGAGTGTACATATAACAGAATTAAACACTAAATCAAGCTCATTATGTTACGCATTCAGAATTCTTTCAAATTCTGGCAGCCTTCATGCAGCTCTTTGCGTGTATTTTGCAAATGTACATTCCCGCCTGAAATATGGCATATTATTCTGGGGAAGCTCATCCTTTAGTGCCCAGACATTTTGATTACGAAAGAAAATTATCTGAATAATGAAAAAATGCCATCCACGTGATCCCTGCAAGCCTCTTTTCATTGACCTTGGAATCTTACCATTGCATTGCCTATTTATTTACGAATCTGTAGTATTTGTCAAAACTGACTTACTTAACGGTGGGAACATATTTTCATGTAATTTATAGTTACAATACAGGAGTAGAAATCATGTTCATCAAGTGTCAGTATCAACAGCTCGCTTCAAGAAATCCACATACACTACATGTACGTTACTTTACAACGCATTGTCAGATAAGATTAAATAATTAAAATCGGTATACAAATTTAAGTTAAAAGAATATCCTTTTTGCTGCATAACTGTTTCTATACAATTAGAAACTATACTGTTCGGAAAAAGAAAAATATTGCTTATTTTAACAAAACAATGATATAGTACAATGAATTATTTTACATTTGTAGGGCATACTTAAAAACAAGAATATGCCTTTAATGTACTTCAGCTTCCGGGTCAATGACCCCCATCTCGATCAGGTTTTTGTCCAGTTTTCCTGATTCATTGAGCTTATTTGGCTGCAGATCTTGCTGTCGTATTCATATTGAGTCTTTAACTACACCCTATACGCATTTTCTTACTCTTTTACTTACTTTTTTACAGGACTATTCAACCACATATCACTTATTTTCTCTCTATCATTTTATTTTTTACTGATATCTTACGCTTGTTACGATATGTTATATGACAGGCTTGTTATTCCCTTCGATTCGAAACTCGATATGCACTGCATAACTTATATGGATCGAGAAGAACGTGGTTACAAGGGAAATATGAAAGTTGAATGACGCTACATATTCTCTGATTAAAATTATGAGAGGGGATCGCGTAAGGATATTAGTAAATAAGTAATTCTGAATAATTAAAGATAGGCAAAAAATATATATATATATATATATATATATATATATATATATATATATATATATATATATATTTTGTGACGGACCGGCGATTCGGTCCTGTTCTACAGTAAATTTGTAAAAGGGATCAGGTATTCTTTCTTGCGAATGGGCTCTGAGTGCATGCACCAACAATGAAAGAATTACGTTTAATGTAAAAACACAGAATGATTTATTCCCAGGAAAGATAATAGATATTACAAAAACATCGTTCCATTGGATGTGTAGAAGCTAAACAAAATAAGGATAACTTTCTCATGATACTGATAAACATGAACAATTTTCTTACTAACTACGTAAATATTGCTAATGAACACTTTCTTTCTGCTTTAACTTTACATTTCATACTGTAATTGGGAGCTCCCTTTGCATGCACTTATTCACAATCACCCCGTTATTTCAATACTTAATCTATTTACAGACAATGTGTACCCTTCCAAAACGCTCTTTCTATTCTCCACATCAAATTAGATTGTTTATCATTACATGGCAAATTCCTACAGCTAATACCCCCTCTCACAATCGTCTACCCCCTTTTCCAAATCACTGGATTCTTTTACCGCCTAATAATGAGTTCCTTCTAGTAACAGTCTTACTGGTTTTGGTGCGTCTGGAATTCCTTCGAGCTCACCAACTCCGGATGCGCCGGCGCGATGTGTCGAGCCGGGGCCGTCTCGCCCGCCACGTGGCCCTGGCGCTTGCCCCCGCCGCTTCTACCCGGCTGCCAAAACCGCGATGTCCACTCGCCGCCAGATCAGCAGCTGTCCCCGTTTCCAATTCTTCCAACTTCGTTTGTTAAGCCCGCCGATGCTGTATCGCTATGTTCGTTTCACCCACGCTGCCTTTGTCGCACACGTGTCTATACACTCATCACTTTCCTCGCCTCACGCCGTTTAATCTTTCTGTACTACAATTTTTTCCTTTGGCCTCTCAACTATATTTCATCGCCGCCATCATTAGCTTTTCCGCACTACCGTCCGTTACCTCTTCCACCCGACTCTCCCTTCCGACTGCTTCCTCCCGACTGCCGTCGTTCCCACGATCCCCTCCTCAACTGTCGAAAGTCTCTTATTTCGCGCTCGCCTCGTCTCGCCCACCGCGGGACACTCTCCCGCTCGGCCGAATCCGTCCGGACGGCCGTCTCCACCGCGCTGCCCAAATCATGCTGGCATCCGCGCCTATGTTCAGAAACGCGGTGCGTTTCAATATATATATATATATATATATATATATATATATATATATATATATATATATATATATATATATATATTTATATTCACACCCACCTACTACCTTCCACACGTGGTGAGGGCGTGATAGAATGAATGCTCGTGAAGCGATCTTAAAATTCTCAGGAGGCAGGATCTTTTGGGTATGAGAAAGGTCTGAACCCTTGACACAATGAATCAGATAAAATACGAATAAAATGAACATATATTGAATGAAAAAATTTACAGTGACGCAATTTCATAACAGGATAATGCTTTAACAAGACAAAACAAAAAATAGGCGTCACCGTAATTGCCTGATCACACTTTCACCAAGTACAATTTACAATTTGCTCACTCCTTTCTGAGGTTTTCCAGTACCAAATTATTTTACTCTTTTAACCTCTAGTTTTCCGTGCACGGCTTTTAAAACGAATTTCAAACTTGTTTCAGGGAATCCCGTTCACAGGTGCTAGCCTTGGGCGTGTTATAGTGCGAAACTCACTATAACACTGAATAAAACGTAGCATTCACGTTACTTAAATCTGACCCTTTTACATATCACAAAAAGCAATTACTTTTAACACAATACAACAAACTGACCTTTCCAGATAATATCAACTGTACAACATATGAAAATCATGAATTATTTATGTAAAATTGTACAAGGTATGGCCTCTTTGAATAAATTTAATGACACGTGCAGTAAATGAACTTGAAACTGCCACTCACATCGTTCGAAATACTTCTCCCACCTATTCTAGAAGTTTCACCCACTTTTAACACTAATTGTCGTGTATTTACCGCTATCCTTTTTCCCCAACTGATCGCATAAACGTTGCCAGTTCCTTTACCTCAACAGCTCCGCATCGCTCGCCTGTAGGTAACCTTGGGGATTTTCTGCCGCTCGTCCCGCGTTGCCACTCGTCTTCGCTTGCTGTCCCACGACGATAGCCGTTTCCTTCGCTCGAACTCAGCCAAGCCTCCAATTTCCATACCCTTCTCCAGTTCCGAACTCGTACGATTCTCGTCCAGTCCAAGTCTTTCTCAACTACGCTTCGCTCTTCCTGGGGTCGTTCTTCTTCTACCGCGCCTCGTACATGTTTGTTCGCGCTTCCAGCCTCGAAATTATTAATGTTGCTGAAGTTATGCTTAAATGCTCGGCCGACCTACCACACTTTAGACATGTGTAGTCTCAGCGTGCAATATGAGATGCTGGATTTAGTTAATGTCCTTCTGTGCGAATTTTACAAATTTGAAATTATTTCGGCGTCAAACAGTCACTTCGCTTGCTCTCTCAAATATTGTGAATACGACGAATGCTTGTGCACTCTATTTCTTAATTACCTCACTTTCGAAGATACGCTTCTCAAGCTACCCTAGTCCTCTCTGTTTGTGGGCTTCTTTTCGTAGCTGATGGTGGCGTTATGGGGTAATCTAATCCCGTGACGTCACAATATATATATATATATATATATATATATATATATATATGTGTGTGTGTGTGTGTGTGTGTGTGTGTGTGTGTGTGTGTGTTGTATGTTACCGCGGTTATCTCCGACACCGTGTGACCGATCCACGTGAAAGTTGGCCCATCTACGTTTTTTCCTAGAACCTAGAAGGTTTGTGTGCTGTTAATTGTGTTGTAATTCCACTACATGTCATTGTAGAACAAAACTAAATATTCATGTCAACCCCCAACACTGAAGCATTTTTTAATCTACCCGTATATCGTTAAATAACTCCTTAACGAAGTGTTAGAGAGCATTAAAAACTAAAATTGAAGCCTCAAAGAAACGATTCTCACTCAGTAATCTACAGGATGAGATATTCTTGAAATTTTTTGCTGGTCCGGCGCTTCTCAATATTACTCTTCCTGCTCAGAGACGTGCAAAATCTGCAACTAAATGTGAATGAGACAGGCAGAGGCAGAGACAGAATCAGACTGAGGAAGGGACAAAGGAAGAGACGGAGAGAAAGAGACAGAGAAAGAGGCGGGGGAGAGAGACGGAGAGAGGGACAGACGGAGAGAGAAAGGGAGAAGGAAGGAGAAAGAGAGAGATGAAGGGCAGGACAACTGTACAAATTTCCTAACGGAGTTCTTGCCGTTTCGGGCCTTATCACCGGCAGTGGCGATAAGCGTCGTTATGCGATAGCTGGCGGCAGTAGCCTCGAGTTCCCTAGTAGCGCGCAGCTGATTACGCCGCGATTGGAAATTGTAGCGAGCGGCGGAGTCTGGAGTCCGGAGCAGCCTGGAGTCCGCTTTGTAGCGCGCAGCTGATTACGCCGCGATTGGGCGTGTAGCGAGCGGCGGCGGTGGTAGCTAAGCGAAGTTATCACTGAACGAGAGCGCTCTGCTCCTGGCCTGTGACTTTATACTCCACCGCCCGTTGAAGGGGGAGGGGAGGGGCCGTGCCCCTCCACTAGCGGAGCGGCGGAGCGTAACTCCGTCTCATCCTCTGATTGGGGGATACCACATGTACCATGGGCGTTTACTGGTTCTAATAATCTCGGGCTACAAAAAGCTCTGGAGACAAAGGTCCTCGGATTTTTTGTCCCCACACTGTCATTAAAATCCTTGTAACGTCCTTTGTACGTAAATAACTATTCTGCTTCTCCAAGGCCCTCATAAGCAGTTTTATGGATAGCTCCTACTATTCTATCCCAGAGTGATTGGATACTTGCATCATCTATATTCGATAACTCTCAACTGTTTGTATAAGACATTTATTGATGGGTCAGTGAGAAGGTAAAATTTATATTTTGAAATTTGCATGCTGAAATAAAATAATTCTTAAATATCATTTTTTGGTTTTGTAAATAATAAATAGTATAATTTGTCAATACACAAATGTCTTGTCAAATGTCAATACAGTCTTGAAATTAGCAAATAATGATGTGAATTGCAATCGGCACCTTGTGTACTCTGTACCCCTTGGTACTCTGTACCCCTCTGTACACCTTGACTTTGTTGTATGTTTGCCAATTACGTAATCTATTGTTGTTTTGTTTCTTCCTTGAATCCATGTTAAATACTGACTACTCTTATGTTTGAAGAACACATTCCAACCTTTTTAGCAACCAGATCGGGCGAAATTTCTCTATAAAACTAATGTTGCTACTCTAGCTCATACTTTCTCGCATTATTTGTAACTGCTACACTATATTATACTACTCCATGAATCTGTAAAAGTGTTTTCAACCAGCAAACTTTTTTTTCGGGTCGACTCGAACTCAGGTCCATCGCCATGCGCTTTACAGATACACCGCGCGGCCACTCTTGCGTACTCACTTGCGCCGACGCAAAAAATCTAAATCTCTCCCATTCTTTCGAACATGCAATTTTCGAAATAAGGACTGTTCAACGGAAATGAAACCTGAAACATTCTTTTACGAGTCCCTTGTTTTATCAATGAAAAATAGAGCTCTTTTTGAAAAAATTATAAATTGCATTAATTTTGAAAGAATTTATACGAAAAGTATTGGTTTAAAAAAAATTTGTACATGACTTTTTCTAAAGAGCTGATGTTTTTAGAACAAATTTTGGTTAAGGCAAAAATCTCTGTCTTCAAATTTGTAGTTTTGAAAAGTTAACATTTTTCAATTTTCAAAAATACAGAGAGTTTGTCGGAAGTGAGACTATCGACATTTCTTGTACCGTCCTTTGATTCATACGAGGCAAAATTTTTAAGAAAAAATGAAGCCGTGTTGGGGACAATAATTGTTTAAAAATTGCCTATTTTTCAGGGAAAATTACGGGGAAATTTTCTAAAACGAGTACGTTTTAGAAAAATTGTACAAGGATTCATTTAAAGACCTGTCTTTGAAGAACATATTTTATTGAGGAAAGAATGAATATCTTCAGTTTTCTAGTTGTAGGAAGACACTAGAAAAATTCTAACTCCTGAAACTTTCGAAAAATCAGGTGTTTCAACGACCATTCTTTTAAGGCGTCCTTTACTATCGTAAACGACCGTTGAGGATAACTCTTAATCCGCGCATTTCGAGCCATTTTTGAAAACAAATTGAAAATGTTCTTGGAACTTCATGTAATGTACCCGGTAAAATAAAAATTGCCGTTTCAAACTCAGAAGGCCTCGAGTTAATTTTCGAAATAAGGACTGTTCAACGGAAATGAAACCTGAAACATTCTTTTAGTCGAGGAATATCAATGTTGGAGAAAATTGATTGAAGGATTAAGGCGCCAGCATTGTTCACAGACAGGAATTGTTTTGCCTTCAATTGACTTATCGATACCGCAGATCCATAAACCGAGCATTGTGACTACTCAAAGTGTTAGAGGAAATAATGTAGTATACTACATTGATCCACTTTCTTTCCTTTCCAGAGCCCGACAAGTTTTTTCTAAGATCACTTTTCCGGTGGACGACTCCAAAACTTTCTCTTCTTATGATGAAAGGACTAGAAAGTAAAAACAACTGGACGAAACCATCGTGCGTTACAATTATTCAAGATACTGAGTTCACATTTCGTCCAGAAATGAAGATAAAAGGGACAAAAAATCACCGATATGTTCTCATTAGCATAAGACATCTTTATTTTTACTTCCTCGTCTTAGTAAGATGAGAAAATATTGTAATCTTGCACATGAAAACATAGTTTTCGACGGAAAAAATTATTGTCGGGCACTGGTAACGAAAAGTGGACAATCATGTTCCTATATACGTAAACAAATTACTTCTCGGCAGATGTGCAGTCAGAATCCATATTTTGAGGGTCCATGATACTGAAAGGTCTCCCTTGGTGGCTTGTTGACCATCGTCGCTTTCCACGGCCTAACCCCGGGTTCGATTCCCGGCTGAGGCAAATTAAACCTTTCCTTATAAATGTCCCAGTATCTATTGCTGTGTGACGATAAGAAAGCCCACCCTAAGGTTCTGAAGATCAGTCTGAAGGTGAAGGGATGTCTTCATGCAAACCACACGAACACCTTATCCCATGGACGAGAATGGGACCCACGAGAATCTCGTGCAACAAGAATTCATTCTTGAGAACGAGGCGCCTCGATAATCTCTAGCCAGGGCCTCAGACGGAGGGGAATACCGACGATCTTCGTAGATATCAATACGGGATCGTTCGAGTGACATTGGATTCTACGTCCGGGTGGGAAGACTGACATGAGATCATCTTCTTTGGTCCAGTTATTCCAAAGACGGAAGTTACCCATCTAGATTGACCCATCTAGATGGCTCCACAGTATTATCATCATGATGGGTTTTCTCTCGGGAGAATATAATCAGGGCAGTTTCCCATTGCTTTCCCTGATGGTTATTATTATTATTATTATTATTATTATTATTATTATTATTATTATTATTATTATTATTATTATTTAATGGTGCAGAGTTCACTGGTACTCAGACAGATGTCACACGGATATCCTCTATCAAACATGACTTCCAAATTCTTAATACATATTGTAAATTAAATTGTATATCAATAAACAAAATTCTCATAGAGACAACAAATAGATGAATATTAAAGTGTAAAATTCAGAAATATATTTGCATTGACTATTGCATTGGCTAACCTAAAAACTTCCATTACTTCCCAGAAGCTTCCTGACCATTGAGCACGTATTGAGTAAAACAGATTTCTGGAGACTGATGGCGACACTTTTTAATTCCAAGTGGTTCTAGCGAGTACTTGAAGGTCTTCGGAATGATGCCTGTGGAGCCACTGGAACAGTTTTTTGTTTCTAGGATACCCCACTGTTTTACGATATGTGTCAATTCTTGGGATTTCTGAATCTTCGCCTGTCACTAGATCTGTCGTAAGATTGCCATATCTACAAACCATTCTTTTTTCCTATTTTTATCCCAGTATGTTATGTAAGATCTTTTGTGCAACACTGTTCAATCTGTCAGTATATTTCGGTCCCAATACAGTTTATAGCGGTTGTTTTCAACCACATTTTTGGGAAAAACTTGTAATATGGTGTATCATGACATGGTGCTAAACCACATATCTTGACAAGTTGGGCATGGATAATTCGTCCCACCATAGCATGTCTGGTCTCAGTAAGTAGTCAGTAGGTAGGTTCTCAGTAGGCTGTAGTAATACACTACAGCCTGAGATAATACGCTAAATAGTCTCGCTACATAGATCACAGGACCGATAATCATCAGAGAGCACATCTGGATCTTTCATGATGTATTTCAGATAATTCTTGGTTGCAATTACTTGGTCTTGTATTGCAACGATGAACCTTTTTGTTTCGGGTTATAGATATCCAATACTGTACTATTTGTACGACATATCAGCATCGACATTGGAATTGGCTATGTCAGCTGGATATCTACAGTGGATTTCCTTCTGCTTCCATAGCTCCATCTCTCGATCGAAGGATGGTTGCTGGAGTTCAATTATAGCAGAGGCATAACGGTGTATAGTTATCTTCTGCTTCCTGAGATACTCTATGTAGATGATATGATACAGTTTTCTCCCGGAAGTACAGCCTCAAACTGATGGTCTGTTTAGTATGGATGTTGCCTAGGTTCGAGTCCCGACGATGACATTTTTGATACTAGCTTGTCAGCTAGGTCGAATTCAGTCGCTGTCTGGAGGAGAATTCTAGCTGCCGGCTGCTCTGATCGGCTGGGGCGGTGTCCCACTAGTGGGAGATACGTGGTAAGGAAAACCCCACTAACCGTCGGTAGGTTGGCGCCAGATCTCGCCATCCATCGGGGGAAGAAAACCGCGACCTCCCGAGAAAAAATATACACTACGTTTACGGGACTAGTAGTTGACGCGCCCGGAACCACTAACAATCAATCAATAACAAATCAGTAATAATCAATCTGAATGCTCAAGGACATCTCAAGGGGTCAGAAATAGGTCCATCTCAGAAGGGCACGGGAAGAGAGAAGGCAGACTGCACGCCCACAGCGCAGTTGATCGAATGAAATACGAAGTAAGGCGCAGGAAATAGCGCATCGGGGTCATCTCTCATGTGAGAGATATTCTGCTCGATGAAGGTAGTACAAAACATCTTTCTTTTCGTTGGAACACTTACCAATTGATACTTACAGTTAATATTTTATACTTAAACTTTTACAAAATGGTGATTGTAGGACTGTTTCATTTACAAGTAAATCATCCAGCACAAAACATCGATGTAGAGAACATAGGCTTTAATAAATTAATGTTAAAAACATCGATAGTTTTTTAAACAATGCAGGGGCAACAGGTTTTTCTTTGAGCCATTTTAGTCGTTTTCCTTTCAGAACTTTGTAACAAATATTATGTTATATTAGTATCGTTAGCAGACATTATTGTTAGTAAGCATCTGTTGTGGCATTGTTGTGGCATTGTTGGTTATCTTGCATTCCAGTATTGCCGAATACTTTTTTTCCAGCTCTAGGAGTAATACGATTTCCTTGGGGGAGGATTTAAAGTTCTTTTCTTTTTTACCATTTCGTTCGCGAAAAGGTCAACGTTAGCGATATGAAAACGCGAACACGCTATAACAAGACCATGCAGGCAGAACTTCTTATAACCTTTCCTCCTTCGTTATTAAACCAAGTTGATACTCCAGTTCAAAATCATCGTTTTTCAGTTGTTCGCGGTTTTCTGCTAGTTCAGGGTAGACAATTTTCTCTACCGAACGTCTAGCGTTCGTTTACCTGGAGTGTCGATTAAGTTTGATGAATAACTGAAGTGTGGCTCAATGAATTGTCATTTAGAACGGGGGTTCGCCAATCTGTGATTTAAACGACAGCTTGTACACCTAGCCCCTAGTATGTATTAGGGCTTAGTATGTATTAGGGTATGTACTAACCCCAACGATGTATTTCCTCGCCGCATCCACCAAACTGTGTTGACGAACTCTTCCCGGATAGAGGATTATCCCAATTATCATATTCGAGTCAGCCTGGCAGGTTCAAGGGACCATCTCAATAAAGACTCCTAATTCGAACCATAAAGTTGTTAAATGTAAGTCTAAAATTAGAATTGTATAGTAGATGTATCGCTGTTTTGTGAAATGTATGGTCCATATTGAGAAAAGGCATAATAGTGAAATCTTGTCACTTTGTTGTTTTCACAAACCGACCAAAACATATTACAATTTGTTTTTTGTTCGTCTTAGAATTTATGAAAAGTTTTAAAAAATTAAATGAAATTTTAAAAGTTTTTAAACTGGAATTTAAAAATTATCATCTGTAAATAGAGATGAATTAGTAGTGTGATGTAGTAATAGTAGTAAAATCGATGTAGTCATCTCAAAGGGGTTTGTACGTTTCCAATCTTATGAACTTTTCCCCAATTTATTCTAGTTCTTTATATTTTCCGGTATTACATAAAATGTATAGTTTTCAATAATAGTATTGTCTAGGAAGTATTTTGGTTCTATAAGCTCAGGAAGATGTGTGTACCGGAAAACTCCCAGGTATCCTTTCTTTTACATTATTGGAAAACTGTTGCTAGTAAAATAAATTTAGATATCACACACACACACACACACACACACACACACACACACACAAAGTGATGCTACAGTAGCACATACTTTCTCGCATTATTTTTAGGTTTGCCATTTTCCATCATTCAGAGGGTTCAACAAAAATTAGCCCCACGACATACCTTCAATATTCCAGTTGTAGGAAGACGTCAATGGCATATATATAATGGGATATATATTCTATGTTTGGGATATGTTATCGTGAATTAGAATCATCAAATTACATTTGTGGGGATTGTTTCCTTTCTCCGAACATCACGATTATTCTGATATTTCTAAGACACAAAATGACATCCTGTATTTGCTTGTGTAAGCTACTTTGCTACTTTGTATTTGCTTGTGTAAGCAGTCTTTGAAAGTAATCCTATATTTGTCCTCCGTTGTTTTTTCATTTTGTACATTTACTGAGTTTTGTTAAGCAATTTCTAACAAACGGCATTAACCTTTTGTTAGAAGGAATGCATACTGCTCCCTCACTGTATCTATGAAATTTACTTAATCGAATATCCACTTTTCTTTTTCAGAAAATGGAATTTTTGACAGAAATTTCTGACATATTATTTAAATGGGTGAAGAAAGAAAACCAGTTGAGCAACGAAGAAATGGCTGAAATCGCCATGCACGGCATGGTGTGCCGACCGCCGCCTGGCAACTGCGCATCGCTTAACAATCCAGGCACAAATTGCTGTATGTAGACCTGCGACATTTCAAGGTGTAGCCCAGTCACATGATATTTTTTGTTTCTTAACAATAGTGACATTTTATATTTTCTTTTATATCTTTACGATAAACGGAGAGAATGGATAATTTCTTGATAATCTTGCATTAATTAAAAGAAGATAAATTTAGATTTTTCAGGGACATGTAATAGAACCATTATGTGAATAAAATACCATTTGTATGTAATCTAAAGATGATTACTGATCAAATTTAACTTTCTGTCAATAAAATACAGAATCTTACTATTGCCACTTTCCTATCCCTAAGAAGGTAGATCCCCTCCGACTTTGCAGCTGCCCGGCTGCTCGTCGGGGATCGTTGCTGACTGCACCTGAAAATACAACGGGTACACTGGACGTATGCATTGAGGATCCCTTGGTGTTGTCAACCACCATATTTAAGCTGATTAAAAAAAGTTACACAAAATAACCTATCTCTCTCACAATATACATGGTTTCGCCTCTCCTCCCCCCAGCTAAACTGATTCGTTTCAGTACGACCATGCGACCTCCTCACCACTCTTCTGGCCGCTGCTGGGGCGATAACATTGATCGGTGCGGGAAATGCACCGGGAAGACCAACCATCGGGCGCAGCGCGTGGCCTCTCTCCGGCTGCTCGTCCGCGATGCGCGAGCAATATCCAAGGAGCGCCTCGTCCTCCTCCTCAACTACATGACTAAAATCGACTGACATCCCTTCTATGCGCCGCACTGGTTCACAACATTCGCCGCCACCAGTGCAGTTCGTATCTTCCCTCCTGAAAACGCACAGAACAATGTTGCAAAAATGAATAGAATGGCGTTACTGCTGATGCCCAATTGAAGCAAAAAAATCCTTATCGTAATAATGAGGTCCTGAGCTATTGGGGTTCATGAATTTCAATCTCCGGTTGCCAGGACCCTAAGCTTCCAAAATCTTCTATGTTGACCTCCGAAGCCGAAGGGCAAAGAACCCTTACATCAGTTTTCAACGCCAATTTCGCAATGAACACAACGTGGCTGACTAAATACCAAAGGGTATGCTTGGAAATACTAGCATAGAACAATAACAAAGAACTTCATTGTAAATGCAAGAACATTCAAGTAATACAAATTAAAAACATTTAATTCATTATCACTGAAAATCACATTAACTATTCTATACAGAATGAATTCTGAACAAATGACTGAACTTGATTGAATTACAATTCTTCCTTTTAAAACCATAGAATGTATTGCCACATTTCCAGACAAAAAACCTATGTAAAATCTAAATGAATTTGTGGGTTGTTTAATTTATCAACAACCGTATTAAATTTTTGTGCCAGAGAACGAACAACCATAATAACTTCGTCTCATCCAATAAATTTCAATTTCAATAAATATTGGGTCCCACATGATCACAAAATGCACAATTAAAAATTACGCATCGTAAACATCAGTGCCTGACTGTCCAAATAGGATGCTGAATTTTCAGCCTTAAAACACTTAACAAAAATCCTCGACCAACTTGAGGAACAAGGGTGGAAATGGACAAGGATGGAAATTTACACCCCAATTCCATCAGTTTACACATTTGTGTTTTTCTTCGTAATTATCCCAAAACGTATGACAGGTACTTTATAAAATTTCCATCAAGTTATAATTAAAATTTTGTTGGAGACGTCTAAGCAGCAATCTGATAAATTCAGAATTGACTTATGAACAGTCCGATATTGCTTTCAAAATAAGATGAAACTTTAATAAACAAAACCTACGCCACTGGACTTACAGAGCACTTGAGAGCCAACTGTGAGTTCGCGACACGTATCATTTGCGATACGAACACCCATTTGGGTGTTCATATCGCAAATCATCCTACAAGGAAAAATTCTCGTTGACAAAATGCAAGTTTTGACATATCGTCAGTGAATGTAGAACAATTACTACTCCTTCAATACGTCACCATAATAAAATAGTTTCCAGAGGCACCCAATACAAAAGTGACCATAGCTCAGTAAGGCCGCAGAACATCTGTTAGGTCGATGCCGACGTCCTCTGCAGCGGGAAGGCAAGGAATGGGTTTCGTTTGTGCGCTGATATTGCAAATGGAGAAACCGCGCAATGAATCATAGGTAACACAGCAGCCGTCTGGCGGCAACCCAGGTGAGCTAATATCACCTAGCGGCGAATTTACATAAAACAAAATCATTATCACAGTTAGAAATACATTAAGAGGTAAAATAATTCTTTTGAAATGATCTCGTATTATTTATAACATGGTCATATCTCATTGAAATGTTTTTTGGATGATTGTAGCTGAACTTAAACGCAAGATTCATTGGTAGGGTCTTTCTCCGCAAGTAACCTGACAACTTCCACGAGGGTTTTGTCGCTAGCTTCTTCCAAGTTCTGTGTTTCTGGTTCCAGTTTTTTATTTATTTATTTACGTCAAAAAACTGTTAAAACTGCGTATGACGTGCTATGGGGAAAAGTGAATTGTGTGCACATTTTCAAAATTCTGTGATCCCTACACTAAGTCATATACTACTTAAATTTTGAAAAAAAAACTCCCATGTAATAAAATATATTTTCAAGGATAAGAAAGCAATAAATTTTGGCAGTTATCCATGTTGTCCTTCGGAATAATACTTCCTGCCGCGACAACATAGTAACGATAATTTGAATAATTGTATTTCCCACTGAATTCTACAAGACGTGCACAGAAAATGAAATTACATTTATGTCCAGAAGCAAAATAAGGGGGCATCTCAGCAGTTGCTCAAAGGATCAGGAAAACTGGACGAAAGATCGGATCGAGAAGGGGGTCATTGACCCGGAGGCTGTGGTACAATACTTGTTACAGGTTGTTTAGAATACAGTCCAAACAACATTAAATATCACTGTTAAAATTAATGTTATTTTCCTTGTGATGCTCAGTATAGTATTTAATGGTATAGAAGCAAGTTGTGCAGCAGAAACGATTTCACTTGGTATTTAAAGTTTTCTATAGAATTTAATTGTTTAATGTCACCTCGCAAAGTGTTGTACAATAATGTACCTGTATTGTACGTGAATGTTTTGTAATGAGCTGTCGATAATAAACCTGATAAACCTGATTCGCGAAATACACACAACGAACAGTATGAGAGCTGACTGAATTGAAAGAATTCTGAACGTGTAACATAATGAACTTAATTTTGTGTTGAATTCATTTAAATGGATCTTCCATTTGAGGTTTGACTGAGTGCAGAGACTTAAAAATTTTGTTGCCTTAACATAAGTCAATGGTACACCATTCATTTTCAATGGAGTACAGAATTGTTTATATGAAATGTGAGAACTGCATTAAAACCGTTTTCTTTTCATTTACTTTTAATTTGTTATTATGAAACCAATTTGAAACATCTGATGATGATGGTTTCTCTATTGCAAAGAATGTTTTATCATCCGCAAAGAGAACTGTTTTTCCATTTCGAATCGTCGAGGGCATATCGTTTATGTATTGTAACAGCACAGAGGAGCATGCCTAGGTTGCGAACGGCGGGTCTGTATGATGAAACAGGGATTCCTGTTCTCCATACAAGACCAAGTTGTTACAACCAGAGCCCACCAAAAATATGTTAGGGGCCAAAAGATTGATAACAAATTCCGATTATGGCCTACAGAATATGGCCTAAAATCGATCTCTGAGGGATTCCTCGTGCAACTGGCAAAGAGCCGCAAAGGTGGGTACATAATGTTTCATCATTCCAGTAAGGTTATATTCCTACTCTCTGAGATCGTTGTTTAAGGTACGAATATAGCCAATGTAGGGCAATACCACGGATTCCATATGAAGGTCATTTTGAATATAACATGTCATGATCACTGACGTCAAAAGCTTTTCAAAGATCTAAAAATAGTCCAGTAGGTGCTTCATTTTGATTGATTGATCGCTGATTTGATCCATTTATCGATCGATTCCGGGATCGAGCAATTACTAATTAAGAAAACACAACTAGGTATTAATTAAATTGTAATTACAATTATTAAGTAACCACGTATTCGAAAAATATATTGTAAAAATAATTAATAAACAAAGAAAAATTAAATAACAATAGTATGAACTAAACAACGAAATTATATCAGGTTCAAAGAGATACTTTGAACCAAGACATTTGATTTGTAGGAAGCGGAAAATGGAGGCATGATGGGAGGTAGATATCAAACACGACATGGACTTCTACAAAATTAATAATAAAAGTTATAACAATAGTCATATTAAATGCAAACGAAAAGTGCAATAAAAACTCAGGGATGTGTATATTTAAAACAATTGGAGGTTTTCATTTGATTCGATTCCAGCCTTTTGGAATCGATTCCAAAAATAATCGGAAGCAAAGAAATCGAATGCCGATTCAATAGGGATCGAAAATAGATCCCGGAATCGATTGAATTGAAGAATTGGAACATCCCTAGGTGCAGGGGTTTCAACACAACTTTCCTCCGTCGCGCTTGCTTTCGCCGCTCCCCTGGTAAACTTTTTCACGAACACTATGTTTCCTACTTCTAGAGCGATGTTTTATAATTTTACTTTTTCACTCTCGGATTACTGTTTCACTATTGATTCCAGTACCTTGCCCGAATGTTTATGTGGATAAATACGTTGTACACCTCCAGAAACATCCCTACCCATCAAGTGCTCGTCCCTACAGCTCGATCTCAGTTATTTTTCTTTTGTGTCAAAGATGATAAGATTGCTTAAAATCAACTTTCTAAAGAAAGGTGTTATTGTTGTTGTTTATTAAAGTTTTATAAAAAGCCAATTTTCCTTTTTATTGAATAATCCTTATGGTTCTGGGAGGCACAAGATACATGGAATGCTGAAAAATTAATGATGCGTAGACATATTAAAAACTACATATTTTTAATAACTGCACATGTAAGAAATGTGTTTGCCTACTCGACCAACGAAAAAAGACTCATGAAATTCCATCTTTGCAACCATGAAGGCAATTTGGGACGACTCTCGGTGCGGAGATGTAGGCAAAGTTGTCCAATCTCTATCTGTTAAAATCTTAGATCCTATATGATTGGCGAATATCTCAAGGGAAAGTTGCTCTCATAGAAGGGGTGTCGTTAAAGAGAAATATCGAAATATCTCGCCGTCGATGGTCCGATTTTGCTTGCGAATACTCCATGACGGAAATATATTTGTGAGCGGGCGTTTCGAGTCGATTTTTACAATGTATCTAGGATAATTTGCGGACATTCCCCCATATTTCGGAATTGTTTTCAAAATTATTAATTCTTGCAAAATTATTAATTCGTTGCTTTCAGCTTTGGGACATCGGGATCTCTTTGCTTTAAATTTGCAAAAATTGGAAATTGTTTGTACATTTCAAAAGGTTTTCTTGCCTCATTTGAATAGCCTTTTAAGGAGATGGAATATTGTGGAATCCGAATGGAGCTTCGCATTTCGCTTTGAAGATATGTAATTGTTTTTAAAATACAGGATCTCATGCCCATTTTTGCAGTGAATCCCTTCATTCTTGGCAAACAAGTCGACTGTTAAGATTTTTGTAGTGTCTCACTTAGTTTCCCTGTTTAATACACTTAAAGTTAAAAGTGGGGCGGAGAAGTATCGGGTCCACAGGATTTCGTATATTACGGCCAAACAGTGCGTCGAAGCGAAGTATTTGCCATTACCTCTCTTCGAGGAAGCAAGACACTGCGTTAAATAGAGGTATGGTCAGTTGTGTGTAGTGCTAATTTCCAATGCGCGCAGAAATGGAAAAATTATGCAGCCCCCGGCCATGTGAAGGCTGTCGATGGTTTCACAATATTGTAACCCTTACACCTACACCCCCAGGGGCGCCAAGCTCTCACGCGGAGAGTCGGAAACTTCCCAGTGTTGACCCACTCACATGGCTTCCCCGCCGTCTTCTTTGACAGTTTTGCCAGGATGCTCTGAAACAAGGAGGGGAAGGATGCATGCGTGATCAGGCTTGTGCATGCATAACACATGGAAACGCGTAAAAACCTTTAACAATTTGAGTTTAATGATTAATACAAGACCGGGAATTCCCGAGGTGAAGTCTCTGATTACACAGGTTTGAATCTTAATCTAACTTAAATCCTGAATTTATCCCAATTCATGCCTGGCATTGATCAACCCCGCCGTTCACTGCGGACTCGCCACACAGTTGCTGTGACACCCGGAACCACGGGGCAGGAGGGGGTCTTTTCCCAGTGGTCGATGCACTCCATGGTCAGCGCACGGAGTGGCGTCAACGGGCAGGTCCGGGCTGCCCCGGCAGCGGCGGTGGCTGCGGCGCTTGCTCGCCTCTCCGGGCGGGGCGGCGCGCGGCGGGTCGCTGCGGGGGGGGGCCGGTGGCCTGCCCTGGCGCTCAGTAGCGGCGCCCTGGATGGCGGCGTTGCGGCCCGCGGCGGTGGCAGCGGCGGCGTGTGTGCGTGTGTCCGCCATATGTTGATGTCCGCGTGTAGCCATCTCGGTCGTTTGCAATAGTTCATACTTCCGGTGGCAATCATCTTGTTTGCGGTCTCGCCCGAGCAGTGCATTCGCACCCGGCGCAGTCGCGGCGATGGAAGTCCACGGACATGGCCTCCTTTTGGCGAGGGCGTGATAGCTGGAGACGGCGACGACGGTAAGGGCGTGGGATCATACTCGCCGCTCTCCCGAGAACAAAGTTCTCTGTGACGCGAACGCCTATAATTCACATGCTCTTTCTGAAGCGAAAGCTTCCTTGCTCTCTCCGATACGAATGACCGTTGCAAATTTCGGCTGCGATCTACGAAGACGCGGGGATCACGGATACGCACGTGTAGTTCACGGCAATAGGCCCTCAAAAACCGCGTGATGCGTGGGTGCCGAATAGCGGCGATATACTATGCTGTTGCCTGTAAGCAGTATGTCATCTTTCTGGAATGCGATATTCCCTGAAAAGACCGGGCGTCGAGCGGCGACGCACCGGCGACGTACCTTCGCCATGATTCATAGCGCCTCGCCCGCTCGCGCCAGCCCTTAAGGCTCGTTTTCACGATGGCTACGTCACACATCGTCAACACTTTCAAAGTCGTGACTATTCTTGAATGTCGAGAGTGAGTTTACACGTTGACTACTGACTTTAAGTCACATGACACTGAAGTTGGCGCGCCAGTTTCGCTTCGAATGATAACAAAACGAAACTCTTCTATTAACGATTACAATAAAAATTTGTTCAACTACAAAAGAATAACTATGGTGTAAAAAATGAGAATTTGAGATATTATGTTCTGAGAAATCTTCAGAGACTAAACTTTAGATAACCTATGAAACAGTTTTATTTACAATTGACACTCTATAATTGTACCACAAACACCTATTACATTACTATTTACAAAAAGAAAGAACAGTTACAGAATCTAAATGCACATCTGACAAATTCTCTCAGACAGTATTCAGTCGACGTAATCTCTCATTCAAATCTGATCCACACATTTAAATCTGGTCTTTACTTCTCCAAATGTATAAAATTTTACTACCGTGCTGTGTTTTCTTAGGAAGAATGATACAATACAACTTCGTTTCAAGACACTGTCCACGTCAGCAATTCTACTTTTGAATTCTAGTTATGAATATATCAGAAAAGGAAAATATGTGTAGATATACTAAAAAAAAAAGTGGAAAAGAAAACAAAAACAAGTATACTTTAGCTTTTTCAACTATCCATGAGGCCGCCTGCTTGCCTCCAAAAAAGACAAACGTTACACGTTTTAGTGACTTAAATTATAATGTATTGTAATTGTTAATTGTTATTACCTCTTTATCTGGAGTTATACTTTTCCATTTTCCGGTAATTATAAGGAGAACGTGCTGAAAAGTGGTTTAGTACTTCTACGAGCCTGCAACTTCATCAGTCGACGTCCACTTCGCAAAAGATATCCTCATTCTCCGTGCCTGCGTGCGAAAGTTACCTGCGTGCGAAATGAATATGAACGGAACAAGTTCTACCGTTATTTTTGGTAACTTGAGTCAGCTATGGTGCACTCGCATTTTCCAAGATGTGGCGAGGCAGTAACGCTTCAAGTGGCACTTTTTTCTTCTCCATAAAATAAGCTCTTAGGTCAATAATAAGCATATTTCCTCAAAAAAACTCTTTCGAGATTTTGAATGGCTGGGTCGCTATAAGCACTTATAAGCACTCAAAACTACTTGGACATTCTCAAATTAAAAATTTGCTTTTTTATTTCCCGGTTATTTTTTCTTTCTGGAGGAATATATTCATTTCTCTTTTAAATAATAAATAGTTAAATATTTTTGGAGTGTTTCAGCAATGCAAACCTTTGCCTAGAAAGCATTTTTTCAAACCAACTTTTGAGTGTTTATTGCAGATCAGCCATTGAGAATATCCAAGTAATTTTAATAAATTATGCTTATATATATATATATATATATATATATATATATATATCAAAATATCCTTAAAATTGTCATAATAACTTATTTTCGAATTTTCTCCCCAGAAGAAAAATTAACACAGAAATAAAAAAAGCACCCAAATTCAATTGCTTTTTTATTTCAAGACCGAAGTAAAATCTTTGTTGCTGCATAACTGATGGTTTCTATACAATTAGCGACTATAGCGAACCTCAAAAATTAAATTAATATTAATTTTAACAACGATATTTAATTATTTTTTACCATTTGAACTGTATAATTCTAAACAATCAGTACAAAGTATTGCTGTACCTCAGCTTGTGGGTCAATGACCCCCCCCCCATCTTGATTAGATTTTTCATCCACTTTCCCTGATTCCGGGAGCAAAAGTTGAGATGACCCCTTGTTTGGCTTCTGTACATAAATGTAACTTCATTATCTGCGCACATCTTCTACAATTCAGTGGGAAATAGTTATTCAAATTATCTTTCTCCATGTTGTCGTGGCATTCCTTCACAAAGGACACGATGAAGTACAAGAAGCCCAAACGACACGATGAAGCCCAAATCTATAGATGATTTGCCTTTGAAAATAGATTTTATTACATCGGAGCGAATATTTTGTTAACAATTCTAGCCAAAAACGCTCATTTCTTTCTGTATTCACAATTCAACTTGTACATGAATATTGGTAGGAATCCCAGAATTGAAAAAACGTGCACTTCTCCCAGTAGAACGTCACACACAATTTTCAACTGTTTTGACGTAAAATAAATAAAAATAAGAAGTCGTTCTTGTGTTTGCTCGCATGAACGCAGATAAGGCACAAGTCGTAACAAAACAATGATATATTCTCATGATCATTCAGACTATTAAATAAAACCACAAACAAAAGAAAATCTATTCCCACGTGGATCCTTTTTTTCTCTGTTGAGTATATTCACACCTGAATTAATTATATATTGTATTGGGCAACATTTCTTTGCATCCAAATAAATATTAAGATATCTAACCGTACTGCTACGATTGAAATACTGCGAGCCACAGTACCGTCCGGTACAAGCCGTAAGGCCACGGCTTAAGCCGTAAGGCCTGAGACGTCTTGGGGTGGCGAACACAATTCACCAGATGGTCGACTAGCTCAGTATAGACGTCCCAGTGTGGACACAATAAATAAAAAAATAGGGGGGCAGGGTCGTGAAGATCGTTTATGGATTGGATGCAAAAATTACATACAACTCGGGTGAGAATCACTTTTCACTAAATTCAGAATATATTCTAAAAATATTTGCTGCTATGACAGATACATAAAATGGCACACAGAAAAAAATCAAATACAGAATACTCTTGACTGTCTGTAAGAAAAAACACACACTAATAACTCAATACACAATTCGAAAGAATCGTTAAAATATTACTTTATATTTAACAAATTTAAAAAATTTCAAAAATGAAAGAAAAACACATTGAAAATCAAAATTAGTACTTTTGACTTAACATTACTTTTACAAAAAAATGAAACTCTTTCTCTCTTTAAAATCCAGAGAATGATTACTATTATAATTACACTCTTACACAAACTCTTAATCACTAAATTACAATATTAGATCTTCAAATCCTTTTTTAAAAGAAAAGATTGATTCTGTGCTCACGTATTAGAAGTCGGAAACAAATGTACTTTTACTTTTCTTATCTTTTAAGTATGGTAAATCTGTTACCCTCCCTTTCTTTCTACGTGACGGATACAGAATAAGCTTTCTGATTAAACTGAATCACTCCTATCCCTAGAAAACAGTTTATTTGGAACGACCTTACTGTGTTCTCTTCTCGGCCGCGTAGAGCAGTCCAGTGTGCTTCCTTCTACCCTTTCCACCGAGCTGCTTCGGCCTTGAAGCGTCGGAGCCTCGGGTTGAGAACGCCGTTGCCCACCAGAAAACGCGTTCTTCTTCTCGTTCAAGTTTTATATTCTTGCGTACTCTCATACTTACTGCCTTTTTTATCTCTGACCATGTTCATAGTGAAATTATATCTACTCAAGAAACAATTATACATTAGAAGTTCGACTCCGGAGTTATAAATCCCCGACAGGTGTTGCGACCTTGGCACGAGCCGCCTTCCCGGACAGGCGAATTCGATTCCCGACGAATCTCACGTTAAATTGGTTTTTTAATTTATTTTTTATTTATTTTACGTCAAAAAACAGTTAAAAACTGCGTATGACGTGCTATGGGGAAAAGTGAATTGTGTGCACATTTTTAAAATTCTGTGATCCCTACACTAAGTCATATACTACTTAAATTTTGAATTTTGAATTTTGAAAGGAAAAAAAACTCCCATGTAATAAAATCCATTTTCAAGGATCAATAGCAATAAATGTTGAATTTTGAAAGGGAGAAAAAAAACAAAAAACTCCCATGTAACAAAATCCATTTTCAAGGATCAATAAGCAATAAATTTTGGCTCTTATTACTTCCGGCCGCGACAACATGGAAACGATAATTTGAATAATTGTATTTCCCACTGAATTCTAGAAGACCTGCACGGAAAATGAAGTTACATTTATGTCCAGAAGCAAAACAAGGGGCCATCTCAGCATTTGCTCAATGGATCAGGGAAACTGGACGAAAAACCTGATCGAGATGGGGGTCATTGACCCGGAAGCTGTAGTACAATAGTTGTTACAGGTTGTTTATACTCATTTATACAGTCCAAATGGTAAATAATGCATTATGTATCATTGTTAAAATTATGGTTACTTTTCTTGTGATGCTCAGTATAGTCTCTAATTGTATAGAAACAGTTATGCAGCGGAAACGATTTCACTTGGGATTTAAACTTTTCTATTGAATTTAATCGTTTAATGTCATCTGGCAAAGTGTTGTAAAATAATGTACATGTATTGTATGTGCATTTTTTGTAATGAGCTGTTGATACTGTCACCTGATGAATATGATTTCTACGTCGAGTGTTATAGTAATAGACTTCGGCATTTTCTGAAAAAATATTCCCGCCCTTGAGCAAGTCATTTTTGACAAAAAGCACTGATTCGTAAATAAAAAGACACGTTAATGGTAGAATTCCTAGATTAATGATGAGAGGCTTACATGAATCACATGGGCGGGATTTGGTTATTATTCGTACAATTCGTTTTTGTAATCTAAAAGTCTGGGAGCTATAAGATGTATTTCCCAAGAATATTATGCCATATCTCAGGCGGGAATGAACATTCGCGAAGTATACACAACGAGCAGTATGAAGGCTGACTGAATTTGCAAGAATTCTGAACGCGTAGCATAATGAACTTCATTTTGTGTTCAATTCATTAAAATGGACGTTCCAACAAAACGAGTTTGGCTGCTTCACAAGGGCTAGTCCAACCCCTGTAAAGTGTCAACCCCTTTCCTCATTCTTTCCCATTTCTGACCGCTGGGTAGTGACGCAGGAGCGCGACAAAGGAGGCGCGTATGCGGAGATGCTACCTGGCGTCCCTGTTCGACAGACGAGATATAAATAAAAATAAATATATACGAGATAATAATGGAGGATTACACCCCGCTCAACTCTCGACAAGGGGCGAAGAGACGCGTTGCATTGATAATGATACGATAAAAAATTAGGGACGCAACAATTTTTTTTAAAAAAAAGCACAACCGGCGATGTTGAACGGTCGCACGGTCCACACCGAAACCTTTTCGTGCGTGTCCGTCAGCCTACACGAAGCTGGCTGGCCCCACTGCACCACGTATATTGGGATGTATTCATAGCTGCCTGTGAAGAAAATCGCTGATACGGTGTCTTACAATCGGAAGGTTAATCGCCACTGTAGTGACGTGTAAAGTCGCGATTGGATGGCACCGTAACAGTTGATGAAATGTCACAGGCAGCAATGTCGCAGTATCATGTTTGAATTTTCTGTCACCTTGCCTAGTCACTGGATTCCCCAAACGCGCTGCTCTCGGCAGCTAGCGGGACGAGGTCCGCACTCGCAATTGTAATTGATGGTTGTGCCCTTGTAAGACAAGGTCTGCATTGGCAAATATTTGTAATGGTCGTGCAGCTATGTTTGGAAGGTTGCCGACCTCTGTAATGATTCATATTTATTAATGTTCTTGAATTGTTTCAGATTCATGTTGGCCTCTGTGGTGAGGCATTTATGTTAGCTTCTGTAGTGCAGCATCTTTCGACGGCGTTCTGAGTCCGTGCCGGATATGGTTCCGGTGACTCCTTGGTAATACGTCTTTTGGCCCCGTGACCAGTAAACACGGTTGGGTAACGCTCCGACGAAGCCGCAAAGTCGTTCGTTCGTAGCAAGTGTGTGCTGCAAGGTGTTCTCGTAAGTAAAGACAACCATTAAAACATGAGTCAAGCGCAACCAAAAACGATCCATAGTAATGTTTTAAATGTTAATATGATATTGTTATGATGGTAAATTAGTAATTGAATCACATTCAATTACTAATTTACTATGATAACAATATTAGAACTAAATTATTTATTTTGTTTAAAGAAAGTAGCTCAAGCGAGTGCTTTGTCAATTTTTGCTGAATTGCTCTGTTTTTTTGCATGCTCCTAAGTTGGATATTAATGGGAATAGGGGATAGGGGATATAGTGATCTGGGATCAGGAAATGCCTCCGTCACTTATCAGCTTATCTTATCAGCTTATCAGTGGTGACGTCACATCCTGATCCCAGATCACTATGGGCCGGTTTCACCAACCGGAGTCAAGAAGATGATCCTGAGTTGATCCGGGTCAACTTTAGTTTGATCCCGCTGTACGTTTCTCCACGCACTTGAAAGGAATCAACGTGTCTGACTCGGATCAAATTTGATCCGCAAATTGATCCTTCGCAACCGGCGGATCACGACCGGATCAGGAATTATTTCTCGGTTTGTTCGCAGCAACTGCTCGTCTCGGTGTTTTTCGTGCTTTTTTAAGTGAATGCCTGTATTTGGAGTTAATTCATTTAGAGTATTCGCTGACAGGTAGGATAGGTGTAATTGTTTGTTGGGCGAAATGTGTGGTTTTTAAGAGAATATTATAAATTAAAGTAAGGTTAACATAATTGTAGATTAGATTACTCGGTATTGGGGAGTAAAATTTAAATATATTTTGGCATTCGGTTATTGTAGATTATAAATAACATTAGTAAAATAGCCTTTTGTTGGTTTTAGTGAAAAAGAGGAGATATTTTTCCATATTTCTCTGATTTTTGTGATATTTGAATTGCAATTAGCGTGGGATAATTTTATTAATTTTTTAACGTAGTTATACTTTGAATTTTTGTTCTTATTAGGTTACTTTTAGTAGCAAGAATGGAGTTTTTTTTACGATGAAGGCATTGAAGATTTGTTGTGGGGAGACGAAGACCACGAATAATTCGCGAAAGAAGCGATTATTTCGAAAATCTGGATGGAAGTTATTTCGTCTCTCTAAACGAATGGCCCTTCATGTCCTTTCGTTGATTGAGGAATAGTTGGAATTTCCATACGATAAGTATGTTATATAGTACAACCCTTGTGCAGAATCCATGTAGATTCAAATGCATTATTTTGTTTTCCCAAGCTTGAGAATAATGTGAATATAACAAAATTTCATACATTTTATTTAATTATTAGTGATCGACATCGTTTCCCTTTCAGAAATGACAGTATTGCTCCAATGACACAGCTACTCTGTGCATTAAGATTTTATGCCACAAATTTTGATTTGTTAACAGCTGGTGACTACTGTGGTTTAAGCAAATCCACTGCTTATCGCATTGTGAAGAGAGTGACATGTGCTATAGCAGAACTATACCCATTATTTGTACAAATTCCTGAGAGTGATCAGGAATTTTCCAACACTAAATTGGATTTTTATTCAATTGCCTCATTTCCAAATGTGCTGGGGGCAATTGATTGGACCCATGTGAGAATTAACTCACCTGGTGGTGACAATGCAGAAACATTTAGAAATACGAAGAATTTTTTTTCTGAAATGTCCAAGCAATATGCAACGCCAATATGGAGTTCACCGACTTAGTTGCTAGGTGGCTTGGAAGCTGCCATGATAGTACAATGTTTGGCCATTCCTATCGGAATGCAAAGTTTCTAACAGGTGTGTATGGGGACGGTGTGCTTCTTGGCGATGCAGGATTTGCATGCTCGAGGTATCCCCTTGATGATCCACGCATCCAAGCAGGACATCGGTTCAACGAGTCCCACATAAGAACAAGAAACGTTGTGGAAAGAACCTTTGGCGTCTGGAAAAGGAGATTTCCTGTATTGGCAATGGGTCTAAGATTCACATTGCAGAATAGTTTGCCAGTAATTGTAGCTACGGCAGTCCTGCACAACCTTTTAAGGAGAACTGGACTTGCCACCTGACCATCCTGACCTTAATCTGCCTTGGGACACATTGTTGTCTGAGGGAGAAATGCAGGAAACGCTCGCAGAGAGTCAATGAACAATTTAGATATAAAAATATACTAGTTCATAACTATTTTGGGAGTCTTGGAACAAGACAGTAAAAAAGTGCTAAAATTATTTTAAATTTATAGACTTTTCATTAGTAAACTTATTGCATATGGAACGTCAGGAAAAGTTTAAGAAATAAACAATTTTGTAACAAGATTTATTTTTACATATTTCTTTTCAACATTATTATCCTCACAGCATGCATCTCCTCCTACCTCTTATTTTCTTCTTGCATTGCAAATATTTTGTAGTCCTGTAGTTCCATTTCTTTATCATGCCATTCTTGCTTTCTTTTATTTTCATTGTTGTAAAACTGCTCCATGACCACCAGTGTTTTCACCCTAGCATCCTCGGCAGTCTGTTGTATCCGGGGACACCTCCTGGAGCACCAACGGGCAGCAGGGGAGTCGGCGGCTGCGGAGGCGACTGTGGCAGGGGTGGCTGCGGAGCTGACTGTGACTGAGGCAGGGGTGGCTGTGGCAGTGGATTCTTGATAAGTAGTAGCACTACTAACATGTAGATCCACAGGCTGCAAAAGGGGACACACAAGTGTCCTCAGCAAAGCTGGCGAACTTCTGCTCCAGTTCAGTAGTAGCTATGGTTCTGAATTGGTCTGTAAATTACAAAAAGAAAGTCGATAATATTTATTTGTCAGTACTGTATTGTGCTGTACTGAAGTACTGAAGTTGTGTACTGTCAGTGTTGTACTGAATTAAACTCATGAAATTCATTTAGAAAGTTCACAATTTTTTGCATTCCGTTAACATGAAATCAAGTGAACTAGATGACTTATCAAACTGAATTTCCAAAATGAAAATACTTTAGCATCCACAAACAACATTTGCAAAGCAAAAATTATCAAATTAAAAAGTTACTAGCACTATTTTATTAAGAAAATCTAGGAATATACTGCAACAAAATTTGTCACTTTTGAGTATGGCTAACGTGGGTGTCTCTTCATAGTATTTGTGGAGTAATTTGTGCAAATATGACCTGTGGATTCTATGTGAAAATTTCACCGGAAAACAAATTACAGGACTCGCTGAATAAGCCTCCCTTTATAGATGATCCCCAAACAAATAAAAGGGTGAGGATTTTCAATACAGCAATTCGTGCATCTGTATTTGAAACATGTTCCAAATGCTGAATCCAAACAATGGTAAAATTTAAAGTGCATTATTGACTTACAAGAATACACAGCTGCATTTACTTTAGAATTAAGAAACTGTTCTATTACTTTCCACCATGTTACCGATTTAACATGTAGGCCTAATTCACACTTATTGCCCAAATTATACAAGTGCTTGTTATATATTACAACTCAACAGTCAGTTTTACAGTGAACTGTAACACCATCTTTGCAACATGAAATTCATTCATTACTGTTCTCACCTCAATGAGTTCTCCTTCATCTTCCAACTCATTAACTGCATTGAGCCCTGAAAAACAGACACGATAATAAAAATTTAGCATTAATGAAGTAGCATGTGGATTCTATGTGAAAATTTCACCGGAAAACAAATTACAGGCAATATTATGAAAATCAGCCTGATGCCATACTTTAAACATTTTTAAACAATTAAATATGTATACTACTGCAAATTTTAACCAGGACACACTCAATTTCAAGCTCAATAATTTATGCCTTGTAAGGTTATGATATCTTGGTTCTTCAACTGAGAACATCTTTCTTTACTGTGTATTAATGTAGTGAAATGCAAATTACTTTGTAAGTTTTGCCCATCCAAATCAAAGGGATTGTCCATTCCCTCTGCCGCTGGGCCCATAAAATCTTTAACACTTTCATGTATCCTGTCTACAGGAATTGATACCGGTGGCCGACCTCCTGCAAAGTTAACGCAAGATTATGCACAATCACATTTGTGAGATTATGTTAATAAAAAGAGATCTGTTGTTATTTATGTTTACTTTCCTGTCTACAAGCACTTACGCTAGACCATAAACTGAATATACACACATTGGTTTCTAAAAAGAAAGTTACTTACCTGTAACATATCTCTGGCGTGTCACTTCACCTTCCACATCCTTCGTACTCTTCTTTATAATTTTCCAGAAGACCTGTAACTTTTCTATCTTCTCGAGCAGCCATGTGCCTCGGCATTAAATTCGGTGTGTACTTGTTCCCACATTTTAGTTTTAGAAAATCTCGACGGAATGTCGAATCGACCATTGAAAACTTCTTTATATTTACTAATTATTGACACCAGCAATTCGCTTTCGCATGGAGAGAAATTGGCCGCCCTCTTCGCGTTCTTTCCAACTTCTGTTGAATTCTTCTAAAAAAACGCACAACCGTACACCACGCAACAACGGAAAGAAGTGAAATCAAAACCACGCGGTTCCTACAGCTGATTGCTAGAATACCCACAATTCATTGCAAAATTGTTGCCAACCGCGCATTTTCACGACTGCTCGGGAGTCATGGGATCCGGCCCAACTTCACAGACTCAAAACGTTGGGGAAACGCACAGGGATCAAGTCGGCCTTGACTCCGCGCGATCAGGATCACGAAACTCGGATCAACTACGAAAATGATCCTGGTTGGTGAAACTGGCCCTATGAGTGTTGGATGACGTCAGGTTGCGTCCTCCTGTGCGCGCGCCCTGGCGGCGAAAAGTGGTGGCGTTGGCGGCGGTGGCGCACTCTGTGAGCGTCTGCGGGAAGGCGGAGGCGTGTGCTGGTTGCGTGTAGGTCTTCAAAAATGGGAGTCGGCGCGAGGTGCATTCGAACCGCCGCGAGTAGCGTGTCCTGTGAGGGGGTGTGGCGCGCTCTGAGCTACCATGACACGACTGAGAATATCGTCTCTTTGGGGGGTTTTACGGTATTCGCGCGCGTGAGTGGCGTGGGGCGGGGCGTGCGTGCTGTCACGTACACACACATACCATGAACGTAAAAGAAAAAAATATATTTTTCTTGACTTACCGCGCGCGCTGCTGTTGCTGTTGCTGTGGGAGGGAGGGAGATGTTGACACCTCTGTCGTCTGAATGAGACGCGCGCGCCTCCACCCCCCTTTTTTACACTATCGCAAAAAAGAACCCCCCGCGGTGACGTCACATCCTGCAACGGTTGGGTCATCCTGTGCGTGCGCCCTGGCGGCGAAGTGTGGCGGCGTTGGCGGTAGTGGCGCGCTCTGTGAGCGTCGGCGGGAAGGAGGAGAGGCGTATGCTGGGCACAGCAGCAGCGGTGGCGGCGCTTGATGGACTGTCTCACTGATTGATTGATTGACTGACTGACTGAGAAAAAGGAAATCCCTGCCTGGAGATGACGGGATCAATGAAAAACACGTGTACCAGATTTAAAGTATATATATTAAAAAAAACAAAAATCCATTATACAAAACATTTTAAAAAAAAACTACAGAATAAAATTAATTCACTTTTTTTAAATTATCCATTTCTTTTTTGATCTTCTCACCCACATACCCTTTCGTTGCCCCGTCGTCTGTTTTGATTGGCGGCGCCATGTTCACGAGGCGTGTCTTCACTATGTTGACTATTCCCAGGTTGGAGAGTCGGAGACATCTTTTTCTTCTATAGGAGAAGCCGTATTCGAAATGTGAAAAAGATCCGCGTTAAAGGGGCTGTCGGCTTTCCATTGGCGGAGACATTTGGATCGATTGTCATCACGCTTTGTAACGAAGATTTTTAATCGATGTTCTTGTCCAAATTTTGTCATCATCTTGCGCTGCGATTTGACGAGCGTGTTCGATTCGTTCGTCCACGTACGCTTTGGTGGCAACGTTTTGAGGTATATTGCAATTTTCTATTCCCACTCCTTCCTTCCCTTGAGCAATCTCCTCCTCCTCTTCGACGTTGTCATCGTACTCCTCCTTCTCTTCTTGCTGCTGCTGCCGCTCCTCCTCCTCTGCCGAGTCCTAGTAAACGTCTCCTTTCTGGGAGTTCATGATGCTGACTGACGATCACAAAGTTTCATCGCGTCGTTTTATACGCAAAAAAAACGGTCGCCGCGGGCGATCGAGTGACGGCGACGGCGGCGGCGGAGGCGGTGGTGACGCACAGTGTGGGCTGGACAACGGCGACGACGTGCGTTTGCGTTTTCTCCGTTTTTTTTACTGCGAGGGAGGGTGGTAAATTCGGGAGGTTGATTTTGTATGTGGTTGAGTTGGTTGCAAACGCATGCTCCTGCCGCCATTGTTTTTGAGATGCACTGCCATGTTGTAGTTTTCCTCGCTTGTTTCATGCGACGAAGAGTGGGAAATTTGACGCGTTTTTTTGTTTGTTCTCTTCATCTTCTACTTCTTCAGCGCTGACATCGTACTCCTCGTCCGGGTCGTCGTCGTCGTCGTCGTCGTCGTCGTCGTCGTCGTCGTAGTAGTAGTAGTAGTAGTAGTAGTAGTAGTAGTAGTAGTAGTAGTAGTAGTAGCACTCGCTTTGCCAGCAGCTCATGATGCACTGATGACCACATCGCGCTCGTATTATGCGACTATTGCGTACATACGTATTGCCCTTACATACGAATTCCACACCGTCCTAAATAGTTCGATGTCGTTCCGCGCATCTCGCATGGGAAGTCATAAGAAGGTATGTCTTCGTAAGCTATTCAACTGATTTAGAAAATTTACACGCGCAAATCGACGGATATGTATTTCAGCAAAATGTCGAAACGTCGCTAAACGCGGGTGCACGTCCTCTTCTTCGTCTATTTTTTCGTTTCTTTTTGTAACAAGACACGTATTATCCTTTTCCAACCATCGATCGATACAATTTACATCGAACAAATGGTTGCAACCCACCGTGCGTGCCCGATGCGACTGCAATATTTCAAGGCAGATGCTACAGGAGTCGTCGTCGTCATCGTCTTCCTTGCTCACTATGGTGTAGGGCGCCGGCGACACGTCGATGGGAAGAGAAGAAGACGATTTACACGTCATAACGGATTTTGAAAAAAAACTCTCCACTAAAGAGCGAAGCACACTAGAACAGCGGTGATGGCTACGATTTCCACAATAATAACAATTTGCAAGCAATCAATCCAATCCATTTACACTTTTTATTCCTCACTTCACAAATCAACAAAACGATCTCTTTCTCTCTCTCTCTCTCTCTCTCTCTTTTCTCTCTCTCTCTCTCTCTCTCTCTCTCTCTCTCTCTCTCTCTCTCTCTACGGGTACACTCGACGCAATTCCACTTCGGCTGCGGTGACGACCCTTCGTTGCTCGTGGTGGTATGATGTTCGAGACAAGAAAGTACTTCTTCTCGTTTACACCCCCCGCATTTCCACTGCGGTGGCGGCGGTCCGTCGATGTGTATGCGCCCCTTGTTATAATGTTTGAGTCAAGGGAGGAGTTTTAGAATGCGCGGATCTCTCTGTACGTCGTCCGGCAGACGATTGTAGACGGCAGGAACGTCCTTCGCGGCCCAATGTATTAGAACTTCAACAAGGAGAAAGTGCAGTGATCGTCGAGTCTGAGAAGAGAACAATTGTCGAGGAACCGTTGTATGGCGCGATCTGCGCTCGACCGTAGCTCCCACTCAACCATCTGTTCGCTCCACTGGTCACCGACCGACTGACGCGATCTCACACCCACCACAGGAAGTCTTTATCACCCGAGCGGAAGTCTTATCGGTCCGCCGTCGGGTGGTGGGTATTTTCTAAGAGTTCCGGACGTTCTGACGTCATCCACTCGTAGAGCGCGATGACGTATTGTACTCCCAATCCATCTTCTCCCGCAGACCACAAACCGTTCGGAGCGAAGCGGAAGTTCGTGCGATTCACACACTCTTTTATAAGTGGACATCCGTGCGAAAACAAGTCCACGACTGAACAGTTTACGAGCTGTCGCAACCACACCGCTTTTTCTAGTCCTTTCATGAAACTTTTTGTGACGCCGTCGAAGGCTTGGCGAATGACGTCGTTATGTTTGTCGTAGTCGTACATACCGCTATTCCAGAACGGACTGGGGCGGTGGAATCGCTCGATCCATCGCCGCATGCGATTATCTTTTCGATCGAGTTGATAGATCGGGAAAGGCGCTCGAAACACGTACGTCTGACACTTCCTTTCTTCTTCTTCTTCTTCTTCGTGGAACTCCTCCTTTCGCGAATTCGGAATTTTCAACACTGTCAGCAATTTGATGATAAAACGTCCGTTCCTACGATAACCTTGAAGGTCGGCAATGGCGGACGAAGAAGTCGAAGAAAAAAGGGGGCGTCTCCGTTTCACCCGCATGCCAAAAAACATTCGCCGACGGTGTCGTCATTGCTTCTTCATCTTTCTCTTCTTTCCATACCACTTCTTCTAAATCTACGTCTTTCGTTTTTTCATCGTTAGCCGGAGCAAAAAAGTCTGAAGGAGCGAAGTCATAAGGCTAGAATGACAAAGCCGGTCACGCAAACTATCCTCGACAAGGTATTGATCTGGATATCATGTACGCTGTAATTCCTCTAGAAGCGACGCATCGCATTGTAGTAAAAATGGCTTACTAAAATCAGGTGCATGTGTGACTGCCCCCTGACACAGGTGCGTCGCGAAGCTGTATAAACGAGTTCTCACAGTTTTCCGACCACTGGATTTTGCCTTGCCTGTTTGTGCCCCTCAATAAATCAGTGAGCGCAGCTGATTTCTCCGATAAATTTCTGATGAACCGTTTATAATATGATATCAGACCCATAAATTTTCGGATTTCCTTTTTTGTCGTAGGCCGGGGATATTCTCTTATTGCTTTACTTTGGCTTCATTTGGTCTCATCAGACCATTGCCAATCTCGTATCCTAAAAACGTAACTGATTTTCTGGCGAACTTACATTTCGACGGTTGCACGTGTAAATTGGCCTCACGTAACTTTTGGAATACGATTCTGAGATGTTTGCAGTGATCCTCCCAGTTGTCGCTAAAGATAGCAATGTCGTCCATATATGGAACGGCGAACTCCGCGCAATCTTTCAGTAATGCCTCCATAAGCTTACTGCAAACGTATGGTGCATTTTTTATGCCGAAAGGCATCCTGAGGGGTTTATAAGACCCGAATTTTGTCGTAAAGGTCGCATACCGTTGAGCTCTCTCGCTCATTTGGATCTGCCAAAATCCTTTACATATGTCAGTTGTAGTTATGATTTTGGCCCTCGCTACTGTTTCAATACGCTCGGCTAAACTCGGAAGCGGAAAATATTCAGTTCGAATAACCTGGTTCAACGTCCGGTAGTCAATGCATGGTCTGGGTTTTTTCCCGGGTGCTTCCACCAAAATCATGGGGGATGTGAAATCAGAATCTGAAGGCTCGATGATACCATCCCTTAGCATTTTCGTGATTTCATCTTGGAGGATTTTTGTTTGGCGAGGCGACGTGCAATATGGCGCGCTCCTGACCCTTGCATTTTCGTCAGCAACTCAATGTCCATCTCAACCGTTTAAGTGAACCCTGGCCTATCAGAAAAGAATGTCCCTAAACTCAATTACAAGCTCACTCAGTCTTTCACTTCCTTCTGGTTCCATTTCCGTACACGTGAGCATTGCATCTACATCAAATTCCTCCGGCCCTAACTTTAGGGCGTATTTATCTATTCCATCCTCCCTCCCTGGTTTATCTATTCCCCCCTTTTTTTGATTGACTATAAAGTTAACATACTCTGTCCTTTGTACGTATGCTTTGTCATATTGACATGATATACTTGCCTAACTTTTGTTCGGCATTTGAATACGTAATTCTGTCAGACACCTTCTCTACAACTCTCCCGGTCCTGTCCATTGCACAGATAATTTACGAACCTTGTTCGTAGCAAATACTATTTCCATGTCTCCCACATTAAAGGTACGTAACACAGCATTCCTATCATACCAGGCTTTTCTCTTCATCTAAAGTGTCGATGGTTTTTAATGAGCTGAGTCTCTAATCACCTTCATCTATTTACAACGAAATATATACTCCGTTACTCGCTACTTTCAGCCTCAATTCCAGAGATATTCTCGTAAAGCAACGTAATAGGCGTCCATAAATTTCTCTCGAATACTAATTCTGCGGGCGAGAATCCAAAGCTTTCGTGGAAACTCGTTCTTAAAGCGAATAGTATTGCCGGAATCTGTTTTTCCCAGTCCGTTCCCGCTTCAAGACACAGAACTTTAAACAGCATATTTATTGTACTGTGCACACGCTCGACCGGATTGGTCTGCGGGTGATAAACTGAACTATGAATCAATTTAATTCCGAATTTATTGGCAAATTCCGCCATCAGCGCGCTCCTAAAACACGGGCCTTGGTCCGTTTGAATTTCCCGTGGGAAACCTGTTCTGCTGAACAACTGCAAAAGCGCATCAATTACAGTAGGAGTTTGAAGATCTGGAACCGGTATAGCTTCGGGGCACCTTGAAGCCACACAAATAGCAGTAAGTACGTGGACATTTCCGGTACTGCTTCTCTGAAACGGGCCTATCGTATCTAAATTCAAACGAGAGAAGACTTCTCGTATAGTGGGGACCAACACTAAAGGTGCCTTCTTTCGGTCACCACTATGACCGACACGCTGACAGCTGTCGCATGAACGTACAAATTGCTCCATCTCTTTAAAACAATTTGGCCAGAAGAAATACTTAGACAAATTATTCTTCGACTTAGATATTCCCAGATGAGCACTGACAACTTCATGGCAAATCTTTAATATAGCCCCCCGGAATATACTGGGCACAACTAACATTTCATACATGTCGCCCTTTTTGCTTTTCCGTTTCTTAAATAATAAGGAATTCCTAACAAAATATGCATCTCTTTCCGAATCCACTTTTACGTCCTTATATTTTTCAAACAAACTATTTACACATGCATCTCTCTTTTGCGCTGCGCTGAATTGTTCCCTATTTACTTTCAACATCTCAGCGATCGGCACAGCCAATTCTTTTTCTTCCCCGTCTGCTAATAGACAGAGTTCCGGGAACTCCTCCGACGGTTCATGCTCGTCGTCACCCGGGCTTGTGGCGGGCGGCAGGTCGCCTTCCGCCTGCGGCAATCCTACCTGCGGGTCCTCCGTCTCCCTTGATCTACTTTCCGCCGCAGCCTTACCATATTTACCATTTGTTCTTCTACTAGGCCCTGTTTAATATCTTGCAAAAGTTGAAACGTCCTGTTACTCAAAAGAGAATACTTAAGTTTGTTTTCTTTCGGCACTACGGCGGCCCTGGTGATTACACTGCCGAGTTCTGAATTCAGGCGGATTTCCGTAACCGGTAAGTTAACGGCTGCTGAATTAAGCGGCTGTTTGCTCCAGACCGATTTGCCCGTATAATCTTGATCCGTGACTAGATTCGCGGACACAAGATCAAAATTGGCACCAGAATCTCTCAGAATGTCTATTTTTTTGGAATTCACGGTACCGGCTATGATGTGCTGCCTCAAGAATTCCGTTGCCTCAGGTTCACACACGTGATTTATTTGATTGCCCTGCTTCCGCGGACAGTTCTTTATCATGTGCTTTGTCGACTGACACTCACAGCACTTGCGCACATAAGGTGCCTCGAATTCTTTCTTTGCGCTATGTTTTCCCTCCTCATTCGTACTTCCTGCCGGCTTGGGTGCCACGTGAGGAGCAACAGGTGCCTTGCTGTTTCCATGTTCCTTCCGGCGGAAAAATGGTAAACTGTGGCTTCTTCCACCCTTGCCGCGCATTCTCGTACGTATCAAGTCTCTTCGCGAACTCAAGCGGATTTGAAAATTCGGCCCATCTATCTACAAAGTGTTCCTGCATATCCCCTGGAACTTTGCGCTTCATCTGGTCGGTTACGATCAAATTTAATAATCCCTCGAATGTATTTACATTAAGTCCCGCTACCCACTGTCTGGCATAATTAAGCAACTCCCTCGCGAATATGCTCCAGGTTGATCCGTTGTTTCTACAGTGTTTCACAAACAACTGCCGGAATTTCTCCGCATGGAACCGATACAATTCTAATAGCTTTGATTTTAACTCTGCATAATCTAACGCTTCTTCTTGTTCGTCTAATGTAAGCCACGTGTTAACATTATGCGGAAGTAGTCCTATCAAATTAACGACCCAATCTTCTTCGCCAATTCTCAATTGCCTGCACTGGCTTTCAAACGCGCTCAGATAAGTGATGTCGTCCTGTTCTCCCTTAAATCTACCAATTATTTGGCCTATTTTAATATATTCCCTCGCGTGTTCCTGACGCGCTTCCGAACGAATCTCAGAATTTGTTTCGCTCGTCTGGGCATTTTGTACTCTCGCAAGTTCTAACTGATCTTCCCTTTCCTTATCTTCCCTTTTCTCTCTCTCTCTTCCCTTTCAATATCTAACTTGTGCTGTTGCCCTAATTCCTCAGTCAATTCAATGGTATAATCCTCATGTTCTATTATTAACTTCTTTAAAGTCTGATTCGTTTCTGATCCCTCTAATGCAATCCCGAAATCTCTGGCGATTCGGATCATCCCCTCCTTACGAAATCTCAGTATGTGCGCCATGGCTTCCCAACAGTGCCCCAAGCTTTGCAAAAGCGCACACTTACCCTTGGCTTCCACTGCTTGTACGTGATTGCTTCCTGTTGCTTGTGCGTGCACGCTCGACGCTGACGGTTGTCGTGATGAGAGGAATGGATTGGCTGCAACACGTACTTCCTTCCTGTCCTTCCTTCCCGTCCTTATGCTTGAAGTTTCGCTCCGCGGTGTACTCGCACTCGTACATGTACTCGTACTCGTAAATTTTGCGTTCGCGCACTTTTAATATATTTTACTTTCGTACTGTGCCCCTGGCTGAGCCTTGCTCGCTCGCCAACTATTCTACCTCACCTGCGGATACCTGCGGCCAAAAATCCTTTCACTTTCGCGCGCCCGGTCCCCTGTTCTCGGTGACTATGTCCCGCTAGTACAAAGCGCCCTAATTGCCGGGTGTTTTGTTCTTCCCTCGTGTCACAACACAACCGTGACCTGCCTCACTGCACCGCGCGTTTAGCGACTGTTACCACTATCCATAACAAGCCCTGCCCGTGCGTGCTTCGGTGTTGTGATCCAACTATCCACATACAACACTAAAAGCCTACTAGCTGTTGCTACAATAGAGTCGATCGCAGTCACTATTGTTTCTCTCCTATGTCGTTTACTAATTACCCATGGACGAATGAAGCCCCTTACTGGCGTAATTACACTGCGTGCCCTATTCTCTGAGCTACATATATTGCGAGCTTGAACCGCTGCATACACTACACTTACGTGGTAGTTCGTGAACCGCTGCATACACTACACTTACGTGGTAGTTCGTGAACCGCTGCCACCATTCTTTCCCTCCTATGTCTGTAGCGTCATTGCCGCAGCAATGAATAACAGACGTGAAACAGTGTGATATTAATATTTATTACAGATATCCTCCGACACCCGAATCTACTATTTACAATATCTACAGCCTATTTCTAAGAGGAACTTCACCTGGTCACCACAACCGCTTGCCAGATAAGAATTACTCCCGCGGTGCGATGCACCCTTCTCTCTAAATCACGACGAATTCACGCCGGCTCCAGACCCTTTGCCCCCGTAGCCTACCCGACGTGCCACGCGCCGCGCACCCTCACGACATCCCACGCAGAGCTCGAGAATCAGAAGAAAGAGTCGTGTGCGAGCGTGCTTTTATACCCTCTGACGGAACTGCGTCATCTCGCCGCTTCCGCCAGCCGCGCTTACCCGACAGCCGAACTTCGGGGTTTACAATTCTGGCCCCGTGGCATCGCAACGTCACGGCAGCCCTGGGGTTTTCTGCCTTTCGCCCTATGCGAGAGCCGGGTTTCCCGTCCCGATATAGCCTCCCTTTGTTCAGGGAGGCGTCCCTTGCATGCTGCCCGCTGTCGCAGCCTACTTCCTTGTGCATGAAATGCACGTAGCCAATATTTATTGTATGTGGCGACTGTATGACGCCACAGTAGCCTTTCCGGGAGCTTTCGTACGTGCTCACCCGAACGACGTCACCGACTCGGAATCGATTTGTCTTGAGGAGCCGCGGGTCGAGCGTTTTCGCTCGGGCGTACACCGTCGTCATTAATTTGTCGTCTTTGACGTCTTTCGGTTTCATACAGATCGTTCTGTGTTTGGCGTTGTTGTAGTCTCGGAGGAGGGAGGGGAGAATGAGGGTCCAGCGACGCGTGCCCTCGGCGGAGAACCGCCTCCACATACGCTCTTTGAGCGTGCGATCGAATCGTTCAATGACGGCGGCCTTCACATTCGAAAAGGTGGAATAATGGTGAATACCGCGCTCTCGAAACCACTTGGTGAGCGTGCTGTTGTAAAATTCGGTGCCTCGATCGGTTTGCATGAAGGCGGGTTGCCGACCGCTCGACATCACGATGCGATCGAAAACCTTCGCGACTTTGGCGACGAAGGCCGCTAACCAGGCTAATGACTTTGCATGGGCAGGGAGCGTGGAAGGCGTGCGCAAGATGTTGCGCCTTCGTCCGAACTTGGTATCGTATTTATTTTTTTTGTGACCGTGAAAATTTGTGACCTTTTGAACTCTCTCTCTCTCTCTCTCTCTCTCTCTCTCTCTCTCTCTCAAGCTTTCGTTAGCAACCAAGGACGGAGAAACGGCGCTTCACGCCGCCTCCGCGAACGGTGACGTCGACACCGTTGAGAGACTTGCATTCGGAAGCGACATCGATAAAGAAGATCGGTGGAAGAGAACGCCCTTTCACCTAGCCATTCATCACCAGCAATTCGATGTGGCGCGCGTATTGGTAATATTGGGGGCGAACGTGCTGAGTCGGGACAGGGGGGCTTAGTGCGATTGACGGAGCGCCTCAAATAATCCAGTTCTGCTGCTTATTTTATTCTTCACGAGCGATAATGAACGAGCTGGAGCGAGTCTGCCGGCACGCCCACCACCACCACGGGAGCGACGTGGCGTACGCCGACGATGACGGCGGCGGCGACGCTGCGAGATGTGTCCCCTCCTCACTTCCATGAAACCGAGGTAATGGAGCGGCGGTTAGATCACCTCGCACAGATCACCTCGCCGCTCCATGTCCAAGGTTTTTCATGGGGGTGGGGGCCCCCCCTCCCCCCCGCCCGCACGCGGGCCTCGTCGCCGACGTGGTCGGACATCGCGACGCCGGCGGCAACGTCCACTGAGCCGCCCTCGCTGCTCTCTCGCTTACGTCGTCAACGTGTCGATGCATAAGGTGCCGACGCGACAACGGCGGCGTGTCCTAGGTCGACGTCCCAACTAAGATGACTAAAGCTGGTGATTTGACGACGGTAGCACCCCACCTCTGCTACCGATCGCGCGCTTCGAGCGTCGGCGCCTCTTTTTTTCATTTATTGTATGGTGATTTATGCTTCAGGGGTCTTCACGGACACCGCCGACCCCCTCTGCATCGCGCGCGCTTCGAGCGTCGGCGTCGCTACCTCTCCTTGATTTTCTTATGGTTAATAAAAAATGTGTCATAATTTTTCATTTTTTTTATTTTTTATGATTAATAAAAAAATTGTGATAATTTTTTCATTTAATACAATCTCCTTTCCTATTCCCTTTTTTCTAATTTATTTATTTTCTATTTTTATTAATTTTTCTATCTAAAAACTCCGTTGCACTCAGGTATGCAACGGAGAGTGTGGATCGGATTCGATAGATTTTTTTGGTAAGTGGATTGTTGTTTTTGGTAAGTGGATGGTGTGTGGATTAAATCAAAAGTGTTCCTCATTTGTTTTTTTATTTCGTTTTAAAAAATACAGTGTCTTTTTAAAAAATACAAAGTGCTGTGTTGTTTTGTCAAAGTGCTTGTATTTTTTTCCATACATCTTCTTCAAGGAGACGACTTTGGGGGTAAATCAGCACGTTATTTGCTTTGTTATTAGGGTTTACACCCAAATAATATAAATGAGTTTTTTCCTGCAGAAAGTTATCGATCCCCAAATTATCGATATCTAGAGTACATCTGAAAACAAAAAAAAATTATCACAGAATTTTGAATGTAAGTATGAATGTAAAAGAATAAAAATATATTTTCTTATATTTTTCTTTACTTAACGTTGTAGTAAAAAATCTCGAAACGTTCTTGTTGCAACATAATTACTGGAATCGTACTTTTCTGATTCAACTATTTTTATTTGAAAAAACACCTTTCGGTATTTGATCGAAATGCATAAATGCAGGATTCCGAGTATTTGTTCAGTTAACTTTCCCACGGGCTGAAGAAAAAAATTGCATCATTGTACTATAGTTTCTCCAAAAGAATACAATTAGTGAATATAAAAAAAATTATATTTATTTTTTTACTTACTTCATTGGCTCTGGATTTTAAATAACAATCGGACATTCGGCCTTTGTTGATATTTTTCTCTGATCGTTTGCTTGAAAGATTTCAAGTGCTGTCGATGATGATGTCGTACTTTCCAAAACTTGTTTATCCATCTGTTCGAAATCAATGAAAATTTCATTTTCATCACAGTTTGCATCATCTAATAGTTTCTTTAAATCTTCTCGCGCTTTCTTTTCAATGTGTTTTCTCCTTTCTTTGACATTTTCAAGAGTACTTAGGTAAAAAACAAAAGGAAAAAATGATTAGACTGAATTTTGCGACTGCAATTGAAATGTCACTGAATTTTTGTTGTTAAATTGAGAAAAAATCAAATCATAACTTACGGTTTTCGTTTTGTCTGTGGTGTTTCTTAGATTTCTTCTTCACGTAATATTTCACCTTCCTCTAGAATATCTCGTGTGAAGGGCACGTCTTCGTGTTCGCTTCAACACTGTCATCAATTAAATACCCTGTGCTTTTGTTCATCATGAATTTAAAGAAAAAATTAAAATCACTGTGCACGTTCAAAACGATACTGCTTGGGAAAAAAAGCAACTGTAAAATGACACTCTTTCATGAAAGTCTTCGTATATATACGCGAGACCCCCGCCTTTTTTTACAGAGCAAAGATGGGAGTGGGAGAGTCACGTGCGCTTCGTTTTTTAATCTGACCAATCCGGGGAAATCCCCTCCCCCGGCGATAACCGTTTCCGGCACGTCGCTATCGCCGAGCGCCAGACGCGTCATCTGCGATAACGACTTCCTGTCATTGAAGTGACGAATGCGTCTATCGCCGGGATTTCCCCGGAGGCCGACGGCGCGCGTCCCCCACTTCCTATTGTGTGGGTGGGAGGTGTGGTGGGGTGAATATAACCACTGACCGAACTCATCGACCGCTAGTCGTCCTTGCGGTGCTGTTGCGTCATGTACGACTGGATTGTGCAAGCGTTCATTCTCGCATTCTGCACGTTCTGTACGTCATTGTCTCACTCACACTAATATACTGTTTGTGGAGTTGCTGCGATTCGTGAAAGATGAAGGGGAAAATGATTTTTTAAAATATTTTATGTTAGTTCGTTAGTGAAAGATCAGTTGTTTTTTGTTTTAGGACGTGACATTTTTAGTTAGAGACTAAACCTACCTCTTGTAGCTAGAAAGAATAGAGAATTCTTGTATTGCAAACGCTCTTAAATGGACGGACGTCGTACAGTCTCTAGACGGTAGGGTACAGCGCGGTTTAATTTTAAAACCCCTCCTCCACACAACATCGTGGATCCAGTCGAGTTTCTGAACCGATATCGTGTGCCGTTCCATTTGAAAACGTTTGAACTTGTCGTCAACAGTCCTGCGTGCCGATCTTGTTTCAAAATTTTTGCGCAACTCGAATGTCAGCTTTTAATCGAACACGAGAACGTCGAGACTCACGAAATCGTGGAAGAGTTGCAGCCCATTTTTCTTTCCACACGGGTTGCGGTTTTAACACGAGGTGATGTCATTTCGGAACTTTTCCTTTCTCACATCGCGCATCCTATAAATTCCAAATTTGATGAGTTTTCCGAGAGAGATTCCGGAAAATCGTTGACCTCTATCTTCGCCCTTCATGTTTTGGCTCACTTTTTGGAACCTATCGCTCATGCCGGTAGTTCCTATCTTCCTCTACCGAATGGGATCAGTAGGCATCGAGCTGCGATTAACGTGCGCAATTGAGATGAAAAATGTTTTCTGCGGGCGCTGCCCTCAGCTCTTTCATAAACGACAGCCCCACACACCAAAGTTTTAAATTCGGATTGGACTCTTACCTACCAAACCCTTCTCGATGAATTAGAAAACAGTCTCGATTTGCGCGGCATCACCTGGCCCCCTTCCAATTCACGAGATAAAACGTTGCGAACAACAAAATTCCACTTCTTGATTTAACGTTTCCACGCTAGAGTTAGATTCGGGTGACAAAACTTGGAAAATTACAGGTCCTGTGCACTTTTCGGGAGCGAAAAGACAGAATCATTTTAATTTCTTGTTAATACACGGGGATGGTGGACAGGCGCATTACGTTTGGATTAAAAATTTCAGCCATGTCAGAATTTAAGACTGGTCATGTCTCAACATTCAGGTTACCGCGGTAGGATTTTAGTTTGCGAGAGATGCTTGAACATGTTTTCCTCGCGAAGAGCATTCGAGTCTCACGAAATCGATTGCGGATCCGTGGGAACTTCCGCACGTTTGATCCTTCCATCGGAGACGGATGCGGAGGAGGAGGGCTTTTAGACATTTGCAATTTAGACATGTCGAAAGACAGCAACGATGCCCGATTGCGGTTTACGCCGACTCCAAAACGCTCACCCGCCCCGTGTCCTCGTGTGAGCCGCCGCCGAGCGGATCCTTCCTTCAGCCCTACCAACTTCACGAGCCCTTTCCGGCGGCGCTTCAAGTGGCGTGCTCGTTTGACGAGTCGCGGATCTCGCTTGTCACCTTTCACGGACCCGACGTCGCGATGCAATTATTAACGTTCTTAGGTCCAGCGAAAAATTACGAACAGCTTTTAGAGCATGCGTCTCCTCTCGTGATGGAGGAAGCAGACGAGCTCTGCTTTCAATATTCTGATGTATGTCATTTGCAAAGAACCTTTTTTCCAAATTCCGTCCGCGTCAAGGACCATCATCGTTTTTCGGGTGACTTTCGCGGCGCGGCTCATCAATCGTGTAACGTCAACTTTTCCGCGCCGAAGCACATCCCCGTCGTCATGCACAAGGGAGAGGTTACGATTGGCATTTTCTCCTGAAAACCTGTGGCGAAAAGAAATTTCGTTTGAACAATCACGAGAGATTCGTGGCGATTTCCCAAAGAATCGAGAAAGTGGAACTACGATTTTTAGACTCTCTAGACTCTTTAAGTCGATCACTTGATTCGACCGATTTGAAATTCACACGTGCAGTTTTTCCCGACGATCGTCTTTTCGCTTTGGCTAGAAGTAAGGGGTTTCCCTACGATTATGTCCAAATTGAGCGAAACGAGGTTACCGGTGCCCGAAGCGTTTTTCAGTAGTCTCACAGACACACCCGTTTCGGACTCGGAGTACGCGCACGCGCAGGCCGTGTGGAACGCCTTCTCCGTTCAAAATTTGGGCGAGTACGCCGATTTGTATTTGAAAATTGACGTCCTGCTATAATCTGACATTTTTGGAAAAATCTCGAAATTTGTGTTTGGAGGTGTACGGGTTCGATCCTCTGCTTTACTACACTGCTCCCGGGCTTTCGTGGGTTACCATGTTGAAAACCATCGGCGTTCGACTAGAGCTACTCACGGACATCAACATGGTTCTCTTTTTCGAACGGGGCATCCGGGAGGACTCGTGCAAGTGCTCGCTCGGCACGCCGAGGCCAATCACCCCTTTGTGGGTGAACGCTTTGGCCAACTGATAAGGAATCTTATCTTACCTACGTCGACGCAAATAACGTGTATGGATACTCGATGTCACATCCACTTCCGGTGGGTGACTTCTGGTGGATGACGGAAAGTGACATCGAGTGGTTAAACCTTACAGAGGCGGCCGCTGAAAACGATCGGGGGTACGTTTTGGAGGTCGATCTCGACTATCCAGACGAGATCCACAATCGCTTGAGTGACTTGCCACCCTGTCCGGAAAACCGCATGCCCTCCGACTCGAAAAGCAGACAAGCCAAGTTGTTGACGACGCTTCTGCCCAAGCGTCGCAACGTCATTCACATTCGAAATTTAATTCAGAGCATCGAGTTAGGAGTACGACTCACGAAAATTCATCGCGTTATTTCGTTTTCACAACGTCCTTGGCTTGCCGCGTACCCCGATACGCCGATTTAAGATAAATTTTATAAATTAGTGAACAATTCTGTTTACGGGAAGTCGATGAAGGACGTGCGCAACCACAGGCGCATTTATCTCGAGAATCAGTGGGAGGGGAAGTGTGGAGCGAGACGTCTTATCGCTGACCCCGCGTTTGTGCGCAGTCATCACGTGAACGGTGATCTCATGACCATTGAGTTGCGTAAAACGAAGGTGAAGCTTCCGAAGTCCATTTATTTGGGATTGTGTATTTTGGAAATTTCAAAACATAGAATGTACGATTTTTTATAGTTATTGTCAAAAAAATCTTCGCGATCATCATCTGCTCTACATGGACGCCGATTCATTCATTCTCTCTACTTCCACGAGCGTGTACGCTGAGATGAATCGACATCCATCCTGGTTCGATACTTCCTGTTTCGGTCCCGATAATGAATTTGGCGTGACACCCCGCAATATTAGGACTGTTTAAGAACGAATGCGGAACCGATACCCTGCTCGGCTACGTAGGTTTACGTCCAAAAATGTACTCCATCGAAACCCGATCTCTGGCGTCTTCTCGGGCGAAGAGAGTACAACGTTCTATCGTAAAACGTTACAAATTTCAAAATTAATTGGACTGTTTATTTCGACACGAAAATAGAATCGACAAACAATGTGTCATAGGCTCCAAATCCCACGTCAACTAATTCGTTTATCCAAAACAAGCGTTCGTTGGCCGTGTCCGACGACAGCCTTCCGTGGGGTCATTTCCGCATCATGTGTACGCGTTTTTTTCTGCTTCAGCGTGCACGGTCGACCCTCCAGGCGGGTTGAGTTAGATTAGATTAGATACTGTATTATTATTAGCTGAATGAGTGAGTGGGGGCAATGTGTGTGGTGGAGGGGGATGAACGTTTGCAATATAGAAAACGAGGGGGTGGAGGCTCGAGCGTCTCATTTAGTCGTGGACGGGAGAGGTGTCAACATCCGAACGGAGAGGGAGATGGAAAAAAAGGGGGAATGGAGAAAGGAGAAAGACAAGATATGTCTTCAGCTGACCGTGGTCGTCTTCGCCATCGCGGTTTCCCAGAAAGGAAAAGTTCAAGAGGACGAAGAAGAGGAGGAGGAGGAGGAGAGTGAAATAGTGAGGATGTGGAAGGAGATTGCCATATCGGCGGTCGACGCCGCTGTGGGCGCTGCATTACTGACCCACGCCCGGATCGACTCGCCCGAGAACTTCTACAGCGCCATCATCGTCCATATGCACCTGGGTGTGTTAGCCACCATGGAGATGCTCGGTCATCTTCTCCCATATTCCAAAGGTGAGCGACTACGGCAACGAGTTCAGTGCATCCGACAGTCTATTCAGTCACTACCTTTCCTCTGTGAAAACACTCTTCCCGCTTACGAGCCCAATCAACATCCAATGCCGTCAGTGTCCCCCTCTCCCTCTGTGAGCTGCAAGAGAAGTGACTGTGTTGTTTTTTTTGCCGCCATGGTACTATACTGAAGAAAGTGGTGGTGATGGTTTTGATGGTGTGTACGGTGTGTGAATTGTTTCTACAAGAGAAAACTTTTCTTAATTATAACATCAAAAGACTTCTTTTGTTTAAACAATTTACGAGTTTGTCCACTTTCTCTCTCTTCTTAGAGCATTGGAAATAAAACTCAATGAAATTCCTCCCCCCTCTTTATGAGAACTTTTTCGACAACTGATATGATAAAGAAATTGTTAAGGATTCTCATACTAGTGGGGGGAATAAAGGCATCCATCCCTTCATGAATTGAAAAGCAAAGAAAGACAATTGCGGTTGACAGTTACTCCATGTGGGATCGTAGTAAGAAAAATCGATTCAATTTGATGTTACTGCTATCCGCATTTGCCATGATGCCCTAACATTTGTTTCGTGTTTTGGTGAACCTCCACTATTATTGTCTATATTTTTTTCTACAAATAATGATTTTAATAATAAACATGCATCTTTGTATAGTCTGCGTTTTTTTGTTTTTCCAACTATTCCTCTCACCGCCAGGCAGGGTTTTTTCTTTTTTCCCAGTCAGTCATTCAATGTGGATGAGAAGATCAAAAAAGAAATCGATAATTTTCAAAAAAGCAAAAAAATGTGAATTATTTTTTTCTGTGTTAAATTTGAAAAAAATTTAAGTGAATCACAGTGCTTCAAACTTGTGCTACAACATATAGTAGAAACCAACATTCATCTGAGAAGGCCATCTGAGAAGATTTTATACTCATAGTTTATAGGAATTTATTCTGTAATTAGGTTAAGCATGGTAAAATATGAGTAACTTTTTGTCATCAATTTTCTCAAAAATGGTAAATTGGAAAATTCACACTGTGATCTCATGGCCATGAGAAAGTTTCAAAAACCTGAAAAATTGTTATAAACATCTAACTTTTCGGTTGGTTTGACTCTCAGGAAAAAGTACTTAGTGCAAAGTTTTTTATTACTTTCAAAACAGGTTTTTATTTATTACAAGGAAATGACTGGTTGTAGCGGGTTACACCAACAAAATCTGGAATTTAGAGTAAATTTGGGGTTGTACAGACACCTTGTTTGCCTTTATAGCTGCAAAATTAAGGTTTTTATGGCAAAATAAAAATTATTTCATATTCACCAACTTTTAGTTCCGGCATTACCGCCAGGGGGCTTCTACCATCGGATCGCCCCTGCGGTGCCGCCATGCGGTGTTGTCCCGCAAATTGCCTACCCTCTAAGGGGTAAACGGAACCTTTACGAACAAGGAGTTTGTATAGCGCTGTTAATGAATCGATATTTCCCCGCTACTCCTCGCTGGCGCTTGAGTGACCCCCCTCCCCTTCTGGGAGGCCTATATAAGCCGGTGAGCGACCAGCGCACCTCGCCTTATGCCTTTTGCCATTTTGTTGTTGTAACTTTGCTTGTTCTGGTTGTACCGTGCCTGGTGTTAAATTTGAAAATTTAAGTGGTCACTAACATTGAATATTGGTGTTAAATCAGCTATTAGAAGCCAAGAGTCATCCGAGAAGTTCTACCGAGAAGATTTTGCACCCATTCTAAACCTCTTAGGTTAAGTATGTTAGTATATGGGTAATTTTTTGTATTCAATCTCCTAAAAAATGGTAACTTGGCAAAGTGTGATCTCATGGCCATGAGAAGGTTCTAAAAACCTAAGAATTTGTTACTAAGATCTGATTTTTTGGTTGGATGAGCTCTGAGAAAAAATTGACATTATGGGTAAAAGTTTTTATTGCTTCTAAAACAGGTTTTTGTTTATCATAAGAAAACTCTTGGTTGTAGCGGGTACTAACAACAAAATCTGTACTTTAGAGTAAATTTAGGGTTGTACCTCGTTTGCCTTTCTAGCCTTAAAATGAAGGTTTTTATCGCAAAATAAAAAAGTCACAAGCTATGATTCCTGGCATCCCTGCCAGGGGGCACCACCATCGCTTGCATACTGTGCAAGTTGTCTACCCTATAAGGGGTAAATATAAATTCCTTAGACAAAGAGGTCTGTGCTACTCTGTGATTGTATCGATATTTCCCCGCTACTCCCCTCCACTGCCACAGTGTCACCCCTTCTGGGGCTGCTATAAAAGACGTGCGCTTCTCGCGCACACCGCCTTTGGCCACCCTTTCGCCATTCACTGTGCCATTCTGTAGTGTAGCATGACCATTCTGTCTCCGTTCTGTAGTGTAGAATGCCTGGCGCATGCTTTTTCTTATGTAAGTAAGAAATGTAAGTAAGTCTTAAGTAAGTAAGAAAGTCTTCGCGAATCTGATAGCTTAGGGATTCTCTGTGTTAGCCCCGAACAATAATTCATTAGGTAAATGCATGGTAACCTCGCTTCCTTTATTTCTAGGCGAGGTTTTGTTCAAAACTTTAATTTGTGCTGTTTTAAACAGCTGGCTACCGTACTTTGTTATCTGTAATTGTTACCTTTTTCAATTCACGATTTCTTAAGTAAGTAAGTAAGAGTCATTACTTTTATCTTATGAAAGGTCCGATTCCTTCAGAATCGTATTGTTATTTTTAATGTGCATAATAGCCTGATTTGGGCAATAATGTGTTTTATAGTATGGAATTGGATCTCGCATTTCAAGTCTTTGTTGTTTTTTATGGTTGTGTAAACTAGCATATGGTTGAAGCAGGTTTACTCTGTATTGGTTCTTGTCTTGTATTTTTCAGAAGCAGGTCGTTTGTATGTTGGCCTCCGATATTATTGTGGAGTGCTGATTTTTGATACTGTACATTATTCATTGTTGTTAATGTTGCAGTTTTCGTCACTGTCGTAAGACGGCGCTTGGCCGCATTCGGCAGTTCTGATCTTTGGATTTGTTGCTCCTGTCGTGAGTAAGACGGCGTTCGGCCGCGTTCGGCAATTTTGAGCTTTTGTGGAAGGCGTCTGCTAGGCCCGTGCGGCAACTTCGGCCGCGGCCACTGGACAGCAACGCTGAAGTCTGGTCCCGTAGCCGGCAAAGAAGTCGGCTGGGCGACAGCACGCCGCTGGCACGAATTGGTTCGATCACATGTGGGCGTTGTCTGGCCGTGTGGTGGTCGGCGTTCGTGTTCGGTCGCTGCTTGTCGAATGAAACATGAACCGGCAGGAGGCCGTTCTGCTTCATTCCGGAGTATTCCTGTTTCATTGTCAAATTTGTAAAGGGGCGTACGTTTTGGTAAGTGATCCATTTCCATGTAACTTGGTAATCATGCACTCATACAAAACTTGGTTTTTATACTCAATTACTCGACTTTAGTAGTACAGCATATCACTCTTTTTGTATTGAAAAAAGACCGAGGTCGGCTTCTTTGTCAATTTTGTATATTTATGTATTCACCTTCCTCGTCCTAAAGTGGGCATAGCCGAGGTTGTCTAGAATACTGTAATTCTGCCTTTGAATTTTGTTCCTGTTTCATTACAGCATTTTTGTATAGACGGCATTTTTTCCGTCTGTCATCTGACACCTGTCTTTGTCTGTCACCTGACTTTGTAGTTCTGCTTTGTTTCTCTTGCAGCCTATTTTTGTATAGAGACGGCATTTTTACGTCAGTGAACTTTGAACCTGAATTTGTAGTTCTGTATCGTTTTTCTTGCAGCAATCTTCGTTTCTTTGTACAGCAACAAAAATTGATTTTGTAAGCTTTATTAGTATTGTAATAAATGCAACATTTGTGAGTTATTTGGATTGTTAGATTGCCACTCTCAGAGATCCTTTAGAATTTGTTCCTGTTTTATTCCGAATCTGGAGCGTCCTTTCGAAAGGTTTCGAATGTGACGACAGTCTTCGCGAATCTGATAACTTAGGGGTTCTCTGTGTTAGCCCCGAACAATAATTCATTTGACACATGCTTGGTCACCTCGCTTCCTTTATTTCTACGCGAGGTTTTGTTCAAAACTTTAATTTGTGCTGTTTTAAACAGCTGGCGATCGTACTTTGTTATCTGTAATTGTTACCTTTTTCAATTCACGAATTTCGCCAAGTTTCAAATATAACACCTGGTGCACGTCTTTTTCATAGTCATGCTACGAGCCATTGTTCATGTAAGGCCCGGCTCCTTCTGAGTCGTTATTTTGTGTTTTTATATGTGTGTATGAGTGCTTTTGGCCTAATTTAGGCAATTATTGGTTTTAACTTGGTATGGAATTGAATCTAAAACTTGGTAATTTTTGATGGTTTCGTAATTTCATTATTTTTGTGCATGTTTACTCTGTTCATTGGTATTTCTTGATGGTTTCGTAATTTCGCTGTTGTTCTAATGCAGGTTCACCCTGCTCATTGTTTGTAGCTCACGTGGCAGTGGTTTGGCAGCGTTTGGGCATTTTGGTGGCCCCGAAATTGTTGTTGTGTGCCACATAAGGGTCTGTACATTATTTATTTGCTTGTATTAATGTTACAGTTTCCTGCTTCTGTCGAGAGTAAGACGACATCGGTCGCATTCGACATTCTTGGAGCTTCCTGAATAGGCGTCAGCTGGGTCCGTAGGCATCGGCCGTGATCCATTGTTGGCTGCGCCTCTCTGGCCCCGTAGCCGGCTTTCACGTCGTCTGGGCAACAGCGCGTCGATGGCACGCTTTGGCTTGATCTCTTGCGGGCTTGGAGGCCGCATGTATTTCGGTGGGGCGTGTCACCGTAGCTAGTTGAACGAAAGCAAGGGCGGGGGGAAGTCAGGCCGTTCTGCTTCGTTCCAGAGTATCCCTGCTCGTTTCGAAATTGTTGATAACAAGGGTGTAATTTTGGTAAGAGATCCATTTCCATGCAATTTGGTATTAATGAGCACTCATACACAAACTTGATTTCACCTTTCGAATGGCTCGTTATGTAATAGTTACTGTTAAACACTTTCTTGTATTGAAAGATCGGCATCTTTGTCAAGTTGTTGTTTTGTGTATTGAACTTCCTTGTCCTAAAATGGACATTGAAGGGAATGTTTGAATACAGTAATTCTGTATAAAATTGCACCGAACCCGGTCTCCCATAACCTACCTGTGCTTACCTGGGCTCGTGTGGCCGGCTAGCTCAGGAAGCATGTAGATTTTAGAAGAATGGATGGTGGACAGATTTAGCTACGTGATGAAGTAAAAAAATATTTAGAACACAAATGAACTTTAATGAAAGAATTAAAATTTTTAATTTACAAAAATCACGATCTGAGCTCGTGAGTAATTACTTCTATTTTTATGCTATAAAACTAACACATTACAGGGAACTTGATATTGAAAGGAAGTCGCCAATGCGCGGCGAGCACTTCCTGGATAAGAGTTCCTTTCATAAACAAGCGTTGCGCCTGAAGGGCGTACTGAAGATTTTGCCGCAGCTCGACAATCAAAACACAGTCACCGTTTGCAGGCAGATCCGCTGGGGTGAGCAACCTCTACAGGTCGCTGAACTTCACGCCAGACGGCGTGTCCCACGTGCAGGGGAAGCCCTTGAGTCCCGCGGCGGCGGCGGCGGTGGCGGTGGCGCAGTGTGACGACGGCGGCAGCGGCGACTGCGATGGTGCAGTGATGGTGGCGGCGATGGTGACAACAGCTCAAGACTCACGCGTCCGATAGCGCGATAATAATCGTCACGTAAATTGTGACGTGCGACGCGGGCATGATCAGCAGATATAAAAAAAGAGATTTACTCGACTAATGAGTAACCGGAGGACCCACTCGTCCTCGATTTAAAGTAGAGGGACACCGCCCTTCTCTGCTATTCTGTGAGCTGAGCGCACGTCAGCGCTCACCTCTCCTCGCACCTCTGACCCGCATACAGTGATCTCTCCCACCGTTCTGTTCTGCCTGCCCGGCGCATGCCAGCGCTCACAAGCCTTTTCTCCCCCCCCCCAAGTTTCCCAAATGTTCTAGAAGTTTCCCGAAATTTTTCTAAAACGTGCTTCTATTGGCGAAAGGTTCCTACGTCTTACTTAAATTTGGTCCAATAATCTCTTGCGTTTCGCCGGTGTGTCGAGCGGAATTTTCCGTGATGCGCTCTCACTCGCACACTTTTGGCAAACAAACGCAGGTGGTCCCTCCCGGAGTTTCCAAACTGTGCAACCCCCCCTTCCCAGCTAGATCCCTAGGGATAGACCCGCGTCGGCGCTGGCGAAAACAAACACAGCCCCCCTCGCCTGCCCGGCGCCGAGGTGTCGCGGTGAGCATCGCGCGGAACGAATTAGCCACCCGATGGCTCAGAAAAGACGCAAAAGGTGCCAGCTCGTGATTACGCAACATTTTGTTTGCGATTATCCGAGGCATAATATTCGGTATCGTTACAAAATACAGGCGTATTGTTTAGAAGCGCCATTTCGTTGTGTTCCCGTGTATTCACAGTTTTTTTGTAAAGGAACGGCATTTTTCCGTCTGTCAACCTTGTAACTTATTTTCGTAATTCTGTATCATTTCTCTTGCAGCAATTTTTAATTCTGTCTAGAGGGGAAAATTTATTTTGTAGTTATTTGTTGTACAATAAATGTAAGAATTGTGAGTTATTTGGATTGTTATATCTCCACTTACGAGATCCTTTAGAACCTATGGTCCTGTTTCATTTCGAATCTGGAGTCCTCTCGAAAGGTTTCGATTGTGACGACAGTCTTCACGATTCCGATTGCTTAGGGGTTCTCAGTGTTAGCCCCGAAACTTTCCAATTAGGTCAAATGCATGGTCACCTCGCCTTATATTTGTTCGAAGGCAAGGTTTTTTGTAAAGATTAATTTGTGCTGTTTTATACAGCTGGCGACCGTAACTTTCAAACTTAGTAAATTGTCAAATTTCCTAAATTACGAGTCTGTCAAGGTTTTGATTACGACATTCTGTAGAGTTTTTTTTAAAAAAATGTTATGTATAATTTTTAATTTATATATATATATATATATATATATATTATATATATATATATATATATATATATATATATATATATATACACACACACACACACACACACACACACACCTTTAAATCTGGTACACGTGTTTATTTATCCCGTCACCTCCAGGCAGGGATTCCCTTTTTCCCAGTCAAGCAGTCAATCCATCCATCAATCAATCAGACAGACAGTCCATCAAGCGCCGCCACCGCTGCTGCTGCTGCGCCTAGCGCACGCCTCTCCTCCTTCCCCCGACGCTCACAGAGCGCGTCACCACCGCCAACGCCGCCACACTTCGCCGCCAGGGCGCGCGCACAGGATGACACAAACTGACCCAACCGCTGCAGGTTGTGACGTAACCGCGGGGGTTCTTTTTTTGCGATAGTGTAAAAAACGGGGGGTGGAGGCGCGCGCGTCTCATTCAGTCGTGGACGACAGAGGTGTCAACATCTCCCTCCCTCCCACAGCAGCAGAAACAGCAGCGCGCGCGGTAAGTCAAGAAAAATATATTTTTTTCTTTTACGTTCATGGTATGTCTGTGTACGTGTATGTGTGTACGTGAGAACACGCACGCCCCGCCGGCGCGCACGAGTACCGTAAAACCCACCTCTTCTCGGTCGTGTCACTTCTCAAGACGCTCTTCTCGGTCGTGTCACGGTAGCTCAGAGCGAGCGCGCCACACCCCCTCACAGGACAGACTACTCCCGGCGGTTCGAATCCACCTCGCGCCGACTCCCATTTTTGAAGGCCTGCAACCATCCAGCACACGCCTCCGCCTTCCTGTAGACGCTCACAGAGCGCGCCACCGCCGCCATACTTCGCCGCCAGGGCGCGCGCACACGATGACGCAACCTGACGTCATTTAACACTCTGATCTGGGATCGGGATGTGACGTCACCACTGATAAGCTGATAAGTGACGGAGGTATTTCCTGATCCCAGATCACTATATATCCCCTACTAATAGGCGAAAAACAGCGTGGAATCTGCTTGATTTGTTACGTTTTCCTTCGAAAATTGTATATTTTGTATGTATTTTATAATGAGGCGTTTTGCAGCCTGTCAAATTTGAATTTGATTGCAATTCGGTATATTTCAGATTTCGAGCAATTTTTATAACCAGGTTTCGCCTGTGCGGCTAAATTCAAATTTTGTTTAACTATAGGTAATTCTTTGTGCAAGATTAGATGATTGCGCTATTTATATTGTAAAAAGAGCTTGTCGCCTTGAATTATGTCAATAAATGTATGTTTTCTCTGAAAGTCATGATGATTAAGCACATAATCATGGTGGGATATTTCCATTAAGCAGGGAACCATGTGTACCCGAACCTGTTTAAACTATCAAATGTTTAATTAGTCTTGTGTAATGAAGCTCCTTTGACCTAGGGATTCTATGTTAGTCCCGAACTTTTCCTTGGCACACATCTCTTGAAAGTAAAATATTTCCTTTTCCTTTCCTTTGTTATTTGGAATTCAGGACAGGAAATAATAAGTTGCATTTATTTGCGGCTGGCGACCGTATTATTATTTATTAAAATTTTTTACTTACCTGTTCCCACTTAGAAATATAAAAATAGTACGACTCACAAAGGAGAATTAGAACTTTACTGTATCAGTTCTTTGCTTTCTATATCGTATTTTCCAAGGATGGTATCCTCTGCTTTTATAATCTGGTTTCTGTAATATTTTACCGATGTCTGCAGAGGCTGTGTCCCCCTTGTAGATCGTGTACATTACACATAAACGCGCCCGTTCCCTTCTCTTTGATAAGGGTTCCCATTCATCTCGTCCTTCAACGCGTCCATGATTTACGAACTTTCTGGCCCGTTTTTGAATTTTATCTAACGCCTCGATTTGCCATTTTCTGTACGGGTCCCAGCAGGCAGCTCCGTATAGGACGAACAAGTATAGTGGGAAGTAGCTAAGGATCGGGCAATTGAACTAGATTTTTAGAATATGCAATACAAAGTGCAGTGCCCTCCATGATTTTTTGACCGTATTGTTAATATGTTCCGACCAACCCAAGTCGCTTTGCAGGACCAACCCCAAATACAGTAGTGCTTTCCCAATAGCATTGACACCTGCAAGAATGGATGTCAATGAATTGACACCCGAAAACGACTTATGGCGACGTTCAGCATACTATATAATGGGAAATATCTACGGCCCAGTGAAGAAGGCGAAAGATAAGTTTCCAATGGCCAAAATAGTTGTCAGCGGTGTTTTACGGAAGAAAGGAGAAGAGTGGCGTAGAGTTTGTACTCTAAATGATTTGAGTGGGTATCAGAATGTATGAAGTAGGTGTTTGTAAATCCGGAGAGCTGGTGTTTGCAGACCGAGACTTCGGGCGTAATGGAGCCCACCTCAATAGTCGAGGAGGAACTAGACTCGGACAGTTGTATGATAAGTCTGTTGTTCCATTATTCCAACACCCGTTGCAGCATGACACGATCAGTCGTAAAATACTCGGGAAAAGGATATGTTAACAATGTTGAAGGTAAATTGTCGAAGTGTAGTAAATAAGTCCATAGAATTCAATAATCTATTAGAAATAACGAATGCAGTAGTTGTAGGTATTGAATCATGGCTGAGCCCCGATATTAATAATTCTGAAATAATTATGAAAAATACTTAATCAATAGATGAGACCGAGTAGGCTGCGGGGAGGGGTTTTCATGTGTGTAAAATCGAAGCCAAATAGTTCACACTTACATCATTGACGAAGTATCAGAAATTATTGTAATAGAATTGTTGGACAAAAATAACTCAACACAAGCAAGGATTCAAATGTTCTTTCAAGATTGACGGAGCGAACGCGAATAGATTTTCCAAGAAAAGTGTTGTTATGCTGGCGACCTAAATCTACGCGGAATCAACTGGGAGTGTGACGGGACAACAGAGGAAGCATCTCAGGTAGCAGTAACCAAGTTGGTCTGGAGAAATGGATTTAAGCAAGTTGTGACGTCCTCAACCAGGAGATTGAGAACCAGGAGATTCACTATTAGACATTTTCCTCCTACGGCCGGACTTCTTACATATTATCTGCGCGACGCTCTCATGGATTATGGACCATCAATGCAACCTAATGAGCCTAGAGTAAAAAGAAACGGTAAAAGTTAAAATAATAATAATAATAATAATAATAATATAATACGAAAAAATGGAAATTCAAAAACACTGGCATAATTGGATTCCAAAATCATTTAATAAATAATTATCAAGTATGAACTAGTTACGGTAATAATATAAACGAGATTTGGGGTAACTGAAACGGATTATAGAAGATGGTATGCACAGTTATGTACCATGTGAACATGTCAAGGAAAACACAAATCCACCCTATTACAGCACTAAAATACGTCAGCTAAAGAAATGTGTAAGAAAGCGTTCCGCAATCGTAAATTATGTGGTTCTCACTCACGATACCACACTTTGTTGAAAGAATTATCGCAGGAAAAGAGATGAGCTCAGGCAGAATTCTTGAAAAAACTATAGGACCTAACGCACACTTTGGTACTATGTTTAAATGGTTACACAGCAATAAATACCTCTGCAATTCCGGCCCTAGGAAGAAACAGTAAATCATTACTTGTTCGGGCCCACACGCAAAAGCAGAAAGGGACGTATAAATATAAAACGCTTCCTACGCCCTAAGCGGCAACACCGGAAGCGCGGCATGGAAAGTAAGTTGCCAACCGGCACCACCGCGCCGCGTGACCCAAACCTTCTAAAACCTTCTAGAACATATTCAAATTCTAGCCTATTGGACTGTTCAAATTCACCCCACCTCACCATACTGCAACCGCTGGAAAAGCTGTCGCTAATTGGCCAGTTCAAATCAGTTCAAATCTCCTCTTCGCGTGCCCGATAGAACTCGCAAACCGAACAGAAATCAGTCGCTGAGTAGCACCCTTGCTAGAAGCATGTCTCGGGCTCCGTGTTAAAAGATCACGTAAATTCTTATACAGAAAGTAATATTCTGTGCTTCTGTAATATTCTGTATAAGTTGTGGCCAAGTGAAAGCCACATTGTTTCAATTTGTTATAGTTCAGTATTGTGTATGTATTGAACTAATTAATGTGTTGTGATTCAAGATGGAAGATTCCTGTATTCTCACATTGAGAACAATAACTTACGTGTATTTTCATTGTAAAGAACAATTGTAACAACTCCAAGGTAATTAAACATCATTTTGCAAGGTGAGAAGTGTGTTTCTATGATAATCCACATTATTACAAAATTCCTAACGAGCGTCGAAAGGGACTGAGTGGATTGCCTACCTACTTTCAACAACCAATAATACAGTCCACTACAAGCAAAGGTAACCCGCCACGTCCATGGTCCTTCGATCTTCGGATATCGAACTAGTGACCCGTGGAAAGCAACCCGCTCCGTCCATTACTATTTCGCAATGAAGAAAAATTGGAATTATTCAATTCTTACTTTTTGCCCTCTCTCCAACAAATAACACGGATGAAGAAATCAAATTCGAATGAAGTTGTGATTCCTCTCAATTTAATATAGAAAGTAAAGCAGTCCGAAAAAAGTTCAAAATATATGAAATAATGAATATAGGGACCCAATAATACATCTGGAGAAATCATTAAATTAAGAGATGAAGCCATTATCCAGTATTTTACACGCCTATATCAAATATATCCATCAACAACAAAAGAATCCCGTTCGACCGGAAACTAGGAATAGTTGTGCCAATCTTTAAAGGGGGGGTAGATCCGCAGTGGTGAATTATCGTCCAATAAGCTTAACATCCGTATTATGCAAAGTAATGGAGAGCGTTATCACAAACTACATTAGAAAGGAGTGGAATTTTTATTCCAGAAGAGGATGGATGTACAACGTACAGCATGGTTTCCGGGAGGGGCTTACGCAAGAGAGCCAATTATTGACATCTGACAACGTCTTCGTTCCATATAACTTAATTTTCATTCTTAATAGATGCGTTTGGCCACAGTTTTTTCTGAAAGACACTAAATTATAAAAACGTTTGAAAAATCTGAATCACATTTTTGTAAATCTAAAGTTTAATATTTCATTATCCATAGTTTGATGAGCGACGCTTCGAGGACATGATTTTTTTTTTCATCCTCAGGCTACAATGAATATAATAAAGAGAATAATAAAGAGAAGATTGTTTTCTGTATTATATTTTCTTCAAAATAGAAAATAATTTCTCCTTTTCTTACTACCAATGCTTCTCCACCCGATGCCACAATTTCCTTACAACCAGTTACTATTGGGACACTTTAAAACCATCGACCACGCACACGACGTAAAAATGGAGTAAATATAAAGCAACTACTGCCATATTACAACTAAGCAATATTACAAGAACGTAACGCAATGAAGGCAGCAGGCGAGAATCCAGAGAAATTCCTCTTCGAGACAACGGGGAACTTTTCAGACCTATCCAAAATATTGGAAGGAAAGTTAACAGAAAATTCCAAGAATTTAGAAAGAAAGTTAACTGAAAATTCCAAAAGGAATTGGAAAATTCCAGAAATTTAGAAGCAAGGTTATAAAAAATTCCAAAAATGTAGAAGGAAAGTTAACTGAAAATTCCAGAATACTAGAAGAAAAACTATCAGAAAATTCCAGAATTTTAAAAGAGGAATTAAAATAAAATTCTAGAATCTTGAAAGAGGAATTGGCAGAACGTTACCTACTTTTGGAAGAAAAGCTGGAACAGAAGACAACGCTGAATAATAAATTGATGCGAGAAGAAATGGAAGAAAGATTTTTGAAAAATGAGGGAAAATTACTAAATCTGTTAGAAGAGAAGCTGAAGGTTTTTACTCCCCCAACAGAAACATCGAATATAAATATCGTACAGGAACCAACGGAAACGGCACGAGTGGCCACCGTTAGAGACCCACTGGGAAAAGCACAAGTAAAACCACCTATATTTGATGGCACTTCTTCATGGTTGAAGGCTGCTGAAACGGTAAATGGCTGATCCGCAACAGATTGTGCTACGGCCCTGATATTGGCTTTGCGTAGTAACGCCGTCGATGTTCTACACACAATACCGGCCGATGAACAGTCAAACTTGGAGCAAATTGTCAAGAGACTCGAAACACGGTACGGGCAAGCGCACCTGGAAAACATGTACTTTACCCAGCTAAGGAATCGTGTTCAGAAGCCTGGAGAGAGTCTTCAAGAACTGGAAGCTGATATTTCTCGTCTGGTGCGCTTTCGGACCCTGATGCTCCAGAAAGTTCCCTGCAACGCACAGCCGTCCGGTGCTTTATTGAAGCGCTCCATGATGCAGAAACCCAACAAGCATTAAGACTGGCAAGACCGACAACCTTAGCTGACGCATTAAGTCAAGCACTAGACTTCCAGGTTGCAAAAAGAGCATCGAAACGTGACGAACGAGTACGAGAATTGCAAACCGGCGCCGATACATATGACGAAAAATATTTGGAGGCAATGGAGGTTGTACGCATTTCTAGTGCCAAAAGGCGAAAACCTCGATGTTGGAATTGTGGAGAATTAGGGCACGTGAAACGTCGATGTGACCGTTCACTGAAGCAACAAGGAGAGCAGCAGTCTGTTGATAAACCCAGCAGCCAGCAGGGAAACTAAAGCAGGTTGATGGATGGGGGCATCCATCGACCTGTCAAACATGAGCCCCACCTTACTAAATACACGTCAAGTCCATTCGACACCGTTCCGACTGCGTTTACGTAGACGTAGACGTTTACGTAGATGCACTCGTAAATGGAAGGCCATGCGTCTGACTTTTGAATACTGGTGCAAATCAAGAGCATTATACGAACCGATTTTGCCAAATCATCTCATCTTATGCCGCCCAAATAGAAGCTTCGAACAGCCACTGGTGATTCGGCGAATGTTGTTGGAGAGATGGATGCCCTCCTTGCCATTGGATCTGTTGCTTTCAGTCATCGTCTGCTGGTCGCTGACACAGAAGAAGATGCAATTTTAGGAATGGATATTATGAGGACATATGGGTGTCAGATGGATTTACGACACGGTGTGCTGAGACTCAACGAAGTGGAGGTGGTTCTACATTCACATAACAACATTGCCGTGAATGTAATTACGGTTGACGACGTAATCTTGACGGAGCGTAGCGAGATGTTTATAGAAACGAGCCCTGAGGGCGACGTTCCAGCTGAAGAGATTGCTATCCTGGAACCCAGAAGTCACGACGAAGACATTGGTCGAGGAATTCTAGAAGCCAAAAATCTGATCAGAGTGAATAGAACAATACCTATAAGAATAATGAACATTAACCACTATCCTGTTAAGTTGAGAAAAGGAACCGTAATTGGTTATTGTTCTACGGTATCCTCGGTTTTGCAGAATGTGAACCGTACCGAACCACCACCTAACGGAATTCCTGAACGACTGCAGAATCTGGTCACAGAGGCCTGTAAAGGCTTATCTCGGGAAGAGTGTCCTAAGGCTGAAGACCTAATACGGCGCTACCAGCATGTGTTTGAATGCAGTGATGGTGTAAAAGGAAAGACTGATACTGTTCGTCACAGAATAGACACCGAAAACGCCACACCGATTAGACAAGCATGCGGAAGAGAAGACGTGTCCTACCTTAAGGGTCACTGTCAGTTTTCACCAATGGCAACCCAGAGAACTTCAGAAAGATCAGAAAGAGGTCACAGAATTGAAACATGATCGGAAATGGAAAATAGCAGGTCGGAGACCAAGTTGGCAACAAATAGCTCCCTGTTCTTCAGCAGTAAACTCATATTGGGCGCAGTGAGATTCGATTACTGAAAAGGAAGGTGTTCTTAAACGAATTCTGGAAAGTGAAGACGGCTCGCAGAAGAGGACGCAGATATTGTTACCAAGAGTAAGGGTTCCTGAATTATTGAGGGAACTGCATGATGGAACTTCGGGAGGACATCTCGGTATAACGAAAACATTAGAGAAAGTGCGCGAACGATTTTACTGGGCAAGCAAGACGTAAAGATGTGGCGCACAAAGTGTCAAGTTTGTGCTACCAGTAATGGGCCACATGAAAAGAGAAGAGCGAAGATGAGGCAATACAACGTCGGGAGTCCTTTCGAACGAATTGCCTTTGACTTGGCTGGCCCATTTCACATGTCAAATGATGGAAATAAATACATACTCTGGCTGTGGATTATTTCAGCAAGTGGGTTGAAGCATATCCCCTATCTAACGAAGAGGCCACTGCTATCTCCGAAGTACTGGTTAAGGAATGGTCAGCCGATTTGGTGTGCCACTGGAATTGCATTCAGATCAAGGGCGGAACTTCGAATCTGCAGTGTTTCAAGGGGTGTGTGAAATTGTTGGAATAAGAAAAATAAGAACATCCACCCTACATCCGCAGTCGGACGGAATGGTGGAACGCATGAACAAAACAATGGGAAAAATATTTAGCGAAGGTCGTGTCAGATCACCAACGCGACTGGGACCAATACATACATATTTTTCTTATAGCCTACCGCTCATACGTTTATGAGACAACTGGGCAAACACCCGCTAATATCCTCTTCGGCCGGGAACTACGTCTACCATGTGATCTACAGTTTGGTTGTAAAACTAATGAAGAAATAGCCGGTGAAGACTTTGTGAATGACCTAAGACGGAAAATGGACGTAATTCATAACCAGGTGCGTGAAAGAATCCAAATCGCAAGTGACAGGATGAAAGACCGGTATGACATCAAAGCTGAAGGAGGAGGTTATCAACCTAGAGATCATGTCTGGCTGTTTAACCCCCAACGACGCCGCGGTTTGTGTCCAAAATTACAACGACAGTGGGAAGTGGGTCCGAGAGTGGGTACGAGGTATTTATACATATATACATATATACATATATACATATATACATATATACATATATACATATATACATATATACATATATACATATATACATATATACATATATACATATATACATATATACATATATACATATATACATATATACATATATACATATATACATATATACATATATACATATATACATATATTCATATATTCATATATACATATATACATATATACATATATACATATATACATATATACATATATACATATATACATATATACATATATACATATATACATATATACATATATACATATATACATATATACATATATACATATATACATATATACATATATACATATATACATATATACATATATACATATATACATATATACATATATACATATATACATATATACATATATACATATATACATATATACATATATACATATATACATATATACATATATACATATATACATATATACATATATACATATATACATATGTACATATATACATATATACATATATACATATATACATATATACATATATACATATATACATATATACATATATACATATGTACATATATACATATATACATATATACATATATACATATATACATATGTACATATATATACATATATACATATCTTCATCTTCACGGTGAATTTTATTCAAAAATAGATTGGGTAATCCGTGAATGTGGGGTAAGTTGAGAACTTATTTTATTGGGCGACTAGAGTGGGAAAATCTGAGAGCTCAAAAGTCGTTGGGCAACATGAAGGGGTGGTGGAAAATTCGAGTGCAAGAAGATTGATTCAACTATGTGAACAGCATGAACTTACAATTATACAAGTCACTTCCAACATAAAGATAGGCGTATGTTTACTTGGGAAGATAAATTAAGAGGAAAGTGGTCTGCGATCGATTACATAATCACTAGACAGTATTTAACTGGTAAAGTAATATGTCGGGGCACACAGAGACCCAGAATGTAGATCCAACCATTAACGAATGCCAAAATTATGTTTTCACCTATAAGACAAAAAGAAACGGAGATCAGAGATAATAAAGATGCCAAAAATGTAAATAGTGAAAGTAAAAAATATAATATAGAGGATCTATAACAACCCAGTATAAGATATTTATTTCAAAGCAGATTGGATAATTTACTGAAGACATATTTGGACAAATAAGGAGATAGTCTACATCGAGCGGCTAAAGAAGCACTTGGAGAAATACCTGTAAATAAGAAAGAGGCTACTGGATTAAGACCTGGAGCGGGAAATAGATGCGAAGAAGGTGAAGTTTGAAAAATGGTTGAGTAGCAAGAAAGTGTAAAGTATGGAGGAATATAAAAGCTAACGAAATAGAGTTAGATACTTGATAAGTAAAGAGAAACAACAATAATGGGAGGGTAGCTATGTACATAGGTAGAAGTAGATATGTACATAGGTGGAACAAGCGAAATTTGGAAGCTCATAATAAAGGTCAAATCTCCCCAAATGGAAAAGTCCGCATACAAAGTATATATGTAAGTAAATAGGAAGAGTACTTTACAAAATTATTAAATAAAGGAAGATCAGATGTTCTTGGAACTACAGAGAGGGAAAAAATATCTCCGGCCAGAGAAATTACAGTAACAGAAGAGAGGAAGATATGGAAGGCGGTAAGGCTCTGGGTCCAGGAGAAATCCAGCAATTGATCAAGAATGGAACACCAAAGAGTGCGGATAATGACGAAGCTAATTAATAGGGGTATAAATAAAGGGATATTCAGAAGATGGAAAATAGCTTATATACACCAATATATAAGAAAGGAAGGAAAGAGGGATAGCAGTGACAATCTCATTCAGTAAGGTATATGGAAGAATGTTAAGAGAATTAATATAAGAGGAATACAAGGAGTACGAAGAAGAAGAACAAAGTGGTTTTAGGGCGGGTCGGGAAAGAGTTAGAAATGAACGGGTTAAGGAGATAATGAATCTCCAACATATTATAGAGGAAATTGAAAAGAAACAATTCACTTGGTATGGAACGAATGGATGAAAAAACATTCCCCAAAAGATCATTTGAATGGCAAGCAAGTGAAAGGAGGAAACGAGGAAGACCAAGACCAGAGTGGAACGACCAGATCAAAAAGATAATCGGAAAGTGGAAATTACCTCTTGATTCCTGGAAGAACAAAGAAGACTGGAAAAGAAGATTAGGCACCGGACGACCGAAGTAGCGGTTAAGAAACCGGCAAGAATAAGAGATTCATTTCACATTCTCTTCGTACGGCAACGAGCATTTCCAATATAATACAAGATGCAATATTACTTGAACTGTATGTAATAATCCGACATGTACTTGCTGATTGTTCTTTCAATTTATGATCTGGGGTTCGGATTACGCATTCACATTGGTAGTCTCCACTTCTAGAATGAATCTCATCCCCACTCTTCTTCGCTTTCCCCATTTGTACTCGAGTGCTGTGCAGGCCTGTTTTTTGTAAAGATTGTTTTCCTTTTTGTACTCAGTTTCTTCGTCCTGGCAAATCCAATGCCTCTTTAGGTTCTTTTTTACTACTTACTTTGCTGAATTTAATGAAACCATTAACGTTTGTATTAACAGATTTGTTGCTGGCCTCCATCACAATCACTACGCGTACAAAAGTCACTAATTCCTTCTCCATAAGCCCCATGAATGTTCCCCTACATGTTTTCTCTCATGTTCTTTAAAAATGTTTCTCCAAATGTACACTCAGTGTAGTGCTTCACGCGGCAACGCAGCCATCGGCGAATGCGGCCACAACGAGAAGTACACGCGTCCCTTTTCGTGTGGTGTAAGCCGCCTTACCCTACCGCACCTGTAGAAGTTTCATTTCAAAGTTTACTTGTCGTCTGCGCGTGTGCGTACAAACCTGCAGTTTCTGTCGGGTGCGCGCTGCCGCTGCTTCGCGACGTGTGGCCTGACCATTCGCTTCTACGAAATGTCACAGCCTGGGCGGAGGCGCCTGTGCTGGGTCGAGCGCCGGACCCCGGCGGAGGAACCTCCTGTGTACTCGCCTTGGGGGTAGGGTGAGGCGGGGAGGTAAAATTCAGAGGTGATGTGCCGCCCCGAAAACTGATCGGTTTTCGTGAACTTCCCAAGGAGGTACGTAATTTGGAGGCCTGAGCAACTGGGTGATGATGAGTGAGGAGAGGGAGGGGCGTGGTGAGTGGAAAAATCATAAGAGCTTTATTATAAAAAGTTTAATTGCTGCTAAAAGATTTATATGTACGGTATGAGGATATAAAATGCTACATGATCATGAATCTCTGTGGCTGCAGAATAGAACGATTAGAACACGAAGAGATTATTTCTGCGAACTCCTGGAGCATTCGGTAACTACACAACACTGAGCTACTCCGACGAAGGAGAGTCCAGTGCTAAGAACGCGCAGTTTTTGTATGAGAAGGCGTTACGAGGTCTTAGTTACGAGTCTTAGCAGACGCTGAAGAAAAAGAACGGTCAAGTTTAGTTCGAGGTTCTGATGCGTGGTACAGTGCTCGCCTGCATGTTTCTACCGTTAAAATCTATATGAATGAATGTATTTAAAATTACATGACGAAATTCTTAGTGCGTAAATACAAGAAGTTCTTTCGTTATTTTTTTTATTAATAATACATTTTCATAAGGTAGTGTTTCAAGAAGAAGTTAAACAGTTCTGTTAAAAGGAAGTGCTACAATTACCGCATGTATTGTCACCGCATGTATTATCATAGGGTTCAAGAACCAAAGGCAATGACTCTTTCTGGTTCTTTCCTTTCAGCAGAAAATTGTAAATATTTGCAATTGCAATTGCATTGTGTTCTGTACTTTATCATGAACTTGACATTTAATCAAGGCCACAGATATCCAGTGAACAAACCTCTTGAGAAAGACGTGTGTTTTTCTCCGGCTTGCGGGATGTCGCAATAGGCTTTCAGCATCTGGCGCTCCGTCTATCGAGGAAACTGACGTTTCCTCTTTCGCAAGGCGATGGGGAGGGAGGTCGCGATAGACGGTTGGGATATTAACAGCTGGTACAGATGGAGAGAGAAAATACACATTTTTTGAGTTTTGTTCCAATGGAAAAGCAATTTATTTTTCATACAAGTGACGATAGATATACCTCGTCGAGGCAAATACTTGACCAAGCACAAATAACTATTTTCTAAAATGTTTGCAAGTAACAACACAATTCATTTAGAAAGAAATATTTCAATACGACAGGCATAGAAATGTGCAAATGTCGAATATTTCAATGTTTTCTGGAATTACAAAATAAGAAACCAATTTTCAAAAACTTGTTTATTATATATATATATATATATATATATATATATATATATATATATATATATATATACACACACACATTTATAAATTCCTACCAGATGTTGGTGTCCGCAAGAAAAAAGTGAATGACAAGAATTGACCAGTGAATTTTTTTAGACGAGTCATTTGTTAGCCTGCAACAACATTGTTACTTTCAGGATGAGAAACTAATATTAATGATTGTGTTTTCCCCAGTATGCCTCCCAATTTAACAATGGCCGCTCGTGAAGTTGTTAATTTATGCCGGAGTAATTGACAAAAATATTTCACGGGATGACCCAGTTGTTTCCACTAAAAAAACTAAACGTCCGAGTGGCTCTGCGGATTCTTGAAAATAGCCAAGAACTCTCCCTTAATTTAACTGGCGTTCAACACATCACTGAGGGCATGCGTTTGTTTATCGTATTTTTGTCAGATAAGCAATGCTTCTGTATGTTTTCTACTTCAACGTAAATTCACACTCAAATGTTTGTATAATTAATAAGGAGCCTATAAAATACCAAAGGGTTTCTTACACCTAACTTATGCAAACGCTTTTTCATGACCTTTGCTCATCCTGCCATCTTTGAAGTCTTTGTTCATGCCTGCCTTCGTTAGGATCTTGTGATTAACTCACGTGCGAAAAAGAATTTGCGGTCTCCTTCTCACGGTAATATTAGCATATTCAAATCTTTGAGATGGTTGGTTGACATCATCAAACTACATGCTCATCAACTCCCCTCAAGCCCCTGTTGTCAGCCTGTTTTATGAAAAACAATACTTTACATAGAGTCGCCTATAGAGGTTTCCAATTAAGACGGTGAGTTCGGGCGGCGGCCGTACTGGTCCAACTCTACCCGGCCCCTCTGAGTGTTGTTCCAGTACGACGTAGTCCTAAATTTTCATACAAATTTAGAGGAGCTTGTCGTATGATAGAATCATAATCTATTAATAGCTTCTAATATCGTTGGTAAAACTAATCATGCCTGTCTGTGTTGCATTTGGTTGCGCGAACAAGGAATTAAACGTATATCCTTCCAAACGTAGATATTGTGCAGAGAAACACATGCTTTACCATACCATCAAATGAAGTAATTAAAGAATATTCATTCTCTGAAAAATACTTTCGCATTTTGATGGCAGAACAAACAATACCTTATCACAGTTTGTCAAGATCTTGACTTTGATTCCTTATGTATTTGAAAGGTGTGAAAATTTGTTTGAAAGCCTTTGCCATTACTCTTGATCAGGAACCAGAAGACAACCACTAGATAGTGGTTACTAAGTCTTATGAGTTCCTATAAAATATTTAACAATTAGACTTCGTCACAGCAGGACTGTGAACCATAATTTTCACCAATAAAAAATCAGGCAACATTATACAAAACCATTTCTCTTTTCTGGACTCTAATGTATGTGAACAATTGTAAGGTGTGTTTACTAATTTATATTAATGTGTTTTGTAAATGTGTTAATGCGTATTGTTCTTGGGTATAAATATCTGTATATGTCTCCCATGAATCCAATCCCTCGTTCAAGCCGAGAGTAATATCTCGAAGTAGACATAGTGATAAGCTAACGACATTCGGGTATCACTCAGATTAATAATTGCAAAGATCTGTCCTTTGAAATTTTGTAAATGTATGTTAGTTTGAATAAATTGTGAAATTTTATGATTTGTATGTAATTTATATTTTTTGACAATTGGTGACATCCAACAAAATTAAAGTTACAGTTGATAGTGTGAATTATTTAATATGTGGTAGGTTAACATGGTAATTCCATATTTTTTAATTATGTAATCTTGCTTGATTTGCTATCGTACTAAGCTTTATTTAGTGAGCTCCTTGCAGAAAACTATCTCAAAACATCAAACATTTTCTATCTTCCGAAATAAAACTATTATTGCCTGCCAATAGCGTTACTTTCGTTAGGACAGTTGTACCAATATCGCGGCGCGCGAAATGGTGGCGGCTTCACTGGCACGTGTAGGAAGAGATACGTAGGGGCGACTCTATGTATAGTACTCTTTGGTTTTATCACTGTGGCGTCTAGATAGTATCTCGGAGTTAAATGCCACGCACGGATACGTAGAATATGCACGGATCATTCATATGTGATTAGTTGTTAATGCAAGAAAATTGTTAAGTGATTATGACACACGACAGTAATAACACCAGCGAATTAAATGTATAGAAACCATTCTAGTATTGCTAAACGTCGATATTAAATTGCACAGAAAATCCAGTCGTCCCTTTAATTTTATTTTGAATATTTTTTGTCCTTTTCCTTCAAAGTAATTTTACATAAATTTGGGGTTTCTGCAATTTTTCTGATCAACCATGGTATGAAGCAGTATCACCTAAAAGAACTAAGTTTCCAAAAATGTAATAGAAAGTTCAAAAATATCTCAAGTTGTAAAATACTGCTTAAGAAACATTATTCGGACCCCTCCTGACCTCCAACTGTCGCAACACTCGTGCTCCCACAGAACTCACTCTGTTCTCATAAAACTTACGTCTTTTGTCTTACTTCTCATAAAACTTACGTCTTCGGAACACAAGTTTTGGGTTCCGAAAACCTGGATTTAAGGGGTCTAGGTCGCATCGTCTCCGAGCTATGCGCGATGTGGTTACAAAAATCTATTTTTTTGTCATTATATGCACGCTTAAATTATTTTCGCCTTAAATCTGTGAATGCAGAACTGGAGAGTAATTCCCTATCCAGTAGTAGCACACTTACAAGGTTGGGTGTCGATTTATAAATTGTCAAAAAATGTCATCTATCTGTAGAGTTATATATAATGTCAAACACTTTTGGTTGTAACGCAAACATGCAACAACTGGCGCGAGCTGCCATTTTAATTTAAATTATGATAAGGATACACGTACTTACACTGGACAAATGCAAAAGAACTAGATACAAAACAAATTACAAGACGTACTAGGACGTTCTGGACAAGGTAGAACAATTCTAAAGCATTTACCAATCTTCAAACGGCACAAAGACAGAAATTATTAGCGTCAATAAATACTTCTGCATATTCGTTGTCTTGCAATTAATATATACATTTTATGAAATAATAATAATAATAATAATAATAATAATAATAATAATAATAATAATAATAATAATAATAATACAGTAGACTCGCATTTATCAGAGGTAAATTGGGCCGAAACCCTCGAATTCGAGAAAATCGATTAATCTGCAGTGAGTAGAGGATCAAATGTAAAAAACACAAATTACAGAACACTATAATACTATAGATAATTGAACACGGTTTCGCTGTCATAGATAGACGACTAGGTACAAGGAGTGCGATGTCAAATGACGAACTTAACGGTTGGGTGAATTTAATGACTTATCGAAGAGGAGGAAGTTCCACGGCGTCTCCCAGCGAACGCACCCCATAAATATTACTACAATTCTATTATACACTTCTGTGTTCCTGTTGTCCATAAATTATTTTTTTTCTGATAATGCATCGGTTAACCCAGAGCCTCAGTTTACTCGGATAATCGCGAGTTTACTGTGCATCAAACTTCCATAAACTTTACATCATACAAAAAAGTAAGTACTGCGTCCGTTTTTAAAAATCTTCCATAGGAAATATGTAACAAGTAATTATTCTATACAAATATTTTTATTGGGATGACTTTCTTATTTTCGAACATATCCACACAATTCATATAATAAAGTTCAATTCCACACATTTTTCGTATATATTTAATGTCGGTAGTAAATTTATGATGAAGAGACATTTTTATTTTTAATACTTCCAGTTAAATATAATTCTTTTCACTGATAACACCATATTAAGAGAACAATACAACCTTCATGCATATGTTAAAGACATGGTGAGATTAAGAGAATCTACAATTGCATATGTTGAAATAGAAAAATTATTTCTAATACAAAATTTAAATTTTAAATAACTGACTTTTATTAACATTATAGAGGGAATATATTGAAATCATTCACGTGACGAGCTCCTCAATAGATACGGACAATTTGTGATGCAAGTACATTATTCAATAGATGCCACTTACATGAGCAGAGAAAAAGATAATTACTAAATACATGAAGTAGAATTCAAAGTTCTATATTCTAAAAATATTACAATCATATTGCAGAAACACCCCTGATAATTCTCTCGGAATAAGTGTTTAAGTCACGAGCACAAAAACAAAATGATTGACATTACTGGAATTAAAGTGGAAATGTACTCATTATTTTCAAATTCATATCACAGTTATTGCGTGTCACTCACCTATAGTCGTTAATAAGTCTACAATATTGTCTCCAGCACCATCTTCATTTCTTTCAACTTCGGAGATGACTGGGCTGTACAATGGCTCGGATCATTCAATCTTTCGAACAGGGTCACACAATTCTTCTATTCCACTTTTCCTAAAATTGAGAAATGTTTAAGTAGAATATACATTTATAAAAACAATTTTTATAACATACTATGACCATCGATGTAGACGTAACTTATGTTACGGACGGCAGGTTTTTTTGGCGAGAGCAACAAGTTTTGAAGTTTGAATATTTATATATATAAAAGTACACTTGTTATCGTTGTAATGTATTGCATATAAGTTTTGGGTATTCGCTTAATACCAATAAAGTTTATACACACTAACTGGGTTTATTCATGACCACATTAAAACTCAGACTGGCTGTTCATGCCTCACGTTACAGGGATGTACGATTCGATTTATAGATTCTCACATACCTTGTTATCGTTAGCCTACATCTCCCTTCTGAAAATAAAAATGATTATTGATCTTTGATTATTCTGAACATTGAAATTATGAATCAAATATTATTATATTTGATTTATTTGACTTTATTTTTTAAAGAACTTTGTTAACATTTAAACTATAAATTTTAGTCAAACATTAACTAATATATTTTCATGATCAATTAGATTTTAGTAGAGATTAATACACACAAGCTTAACTTAACAACTGGTTTTACAATTCTGCTATATATTGATGTGTATTTGGATGAATCTAAAGAAGATTATTTTATTGCATTGTTCTCTACCAAGATTGATTAAATGGATTTTTTCCATTGTTCAGATCACCTGGATTTCTGAAGTGCAGATGTGATTTTCCGGGCACGTCCGCTGTTGGATCTTGATTTGCAGACTGCTTTACCACATCTCTACCTCGATGTGGTTCCAAACTGAAGTTCGTAGAAGTTGGCGTTTTTGGTACTTGTGGCTTCGATCTTCGTTGGTTTCATGAAACTGGTGTTTCGTCGTAAAGTCGTTCCATCACCTTTCTGAATCATATAAGAACGATCAGTAACTGGATGTAATATTTTGCCAATAAACCATTTGTAGTCAGTGTCTAAGATCAAGATTTTCTCTTCATTCCCATACCATTGTAACTCCGCGATCCGAATATTTCTTCTGTTGTGATCGCTTTTCTCAAGCTTCAGTGGTACGTAGAAGTACGTACGTTTTGTAGTTTAGGTTGCACACGAGAACACCCATTTTTCTTTCCAACAACTATCTTGTTGGAAAGAAAAATTGTTGTTCTCGTATTCCTTACAAATAATCTTGAAGATAATGAGCCACGTTCTTGATGTGTGTTTCTTCACTTCAGTGATCTTCTTCTCCAGTTGAAGATCTTCTCCAGATCTCCAGTTGAAGATCTTCACCACTGATGTCACATCACTTTACTACTCGTTTTGCAATGCCTACGTACTTTTCAGCTAATACATTTGACCTTGCAAAATGAGGGCTCGATGTAACACGTTTGAAGTTCCATTCCTTCGCGAATTTTGCAAATTCTCTCGATGAATACACTACGTTGTCAAAATGAAATCTTGTGGAACTTCAAGAGTCGAAAACCAACTTTTAAATTGAATAATCATTTCTGACACTGTTGTCCTGGTAATTTTCTGTACTTAATAGTATCCTCTGTAGCTGTCTGCACGAACAAAATAGCTGTTGCTCTTGAAGAAAAACACATCTGGCGATTCTATTTCGAATGGTAATGGGTATTTTCTTCATGATTGTTTCCTTGTCCGGTTTATGCTGTATACAGGTTTGGCAGTATTATCCATCTGATAACATTTTTGACAGATGACAGGTTTTGCAGATCTATCAATCTGATAACATTTTTTGTTAGACTTTCTCAAAATACAAATTGTCTAGATCTTCTAATTGTTGATTGTATTCCTGGATGCCCTTTGCAAATTACTTCCAGAACACTGGATCTTCGCTTTCGGGGACGAACACGCGATCTCCTTTGAAAATAAGCCCGTCACAATGTGATAATTCTTCTTGAAAGGTTCTCAATATCTGCAGTACTTAACGAAGGTCGTTAGACCATCCTTTGTTTATCATCTTTATGGGTTCCTCGCAGATTGGTTCTTAGAGTGTTGATCTTTGAAATCTCCAGTGACGCTTTCAGGCATTGATAAAACCATTAGAACCTGAAGTTCTTCCTTATCCTCTTCATAGGACTCTTCACAATCTCTGCTGCGTGTATCAGCCATTTTCAATTCCCTTCCTTTCTTGTATACTATGTTAGGGCTGTACTCCTTGAGATGAAGCAATATTCTTCGCAGTCTCGATGGTGCATTCACGAGTGTTTTTTTCAAATTGTTTCTAAAAGTTTATGGTCAGTTTCGACTGTTAACTTCTTATCCCATACGTAGTCATGAAATTTCTTACAGCCGTAGTGAATTGCCAATTCTTCTTCAACAATCTGTGGATCTTGTTCGGTCCTGTTTAACAATTTAGTAGCATAATCTGTCGGTTACCCTTTTTGCATCAAAACTAATGCTCCTTATGCTTTCGATGACTCGTCGACCGATAATGTCACATCTTCCTTTACAAGTATCCCAAGACGGGAGTGCTGGACAGTGCTACTTTTATTCTTTTGAACACCTGTGCTTGTTCCGGCCCCCAAGTCCATGCCACATCATTCTTCTATAAGATACGACAATTGTAATGGATAAGGAACAATTTTCCCAAGTAATTCACCATACCCAACAGTCTCTGTAGTTCTTCTCCATTCCTCGGTAATTTGAGCTTCTTTATCACGTCGACTTTTGTCTCATCTATTTCAAGTCCTTTGTCTCAACAGACGTGGCCCCAAAAGTGAATACTCTGTACGATGAATGAGCACTTTTCTTTACTGAGTTTCAAGCCAGTTTCATGCAGTCTTCAGAGTGTTGTTTCAGTGGTGTCTCGAAGTTTCTGCTCTGAACTCGCATGAATTGATATGTCGCCCATTGCGATTCTACGATTGTCCTGTAGAACCACCAACATAGTCTGCTGAAGTACCTCTGGAGATGAGAATCCAAACAGAAATTGCTTACAAGAATAACGGCACCACAGAGTTGTAAACGTTAAGTATTCTTGCGTTTTCTCAGTGACATTTGCCAAAAACTTCGAGTGCAGTCCAGACGAGTAATTACTACCGGCGATTCTTGTGGCGATGGCTTCAATTGTGTTTAATGGAAAGTGTCTTCTCTTCATATTTTTGTTCACGTCAATAGGGTCGATTTTTGTCAGTATGCTAATTTCGTCCCCTTTTCGATCACTAAAGAAGATACTGCTGCTGTTGGCTTTGTGTTTAATCCATTTTAAAATTGTGTCGAGATCGTGTTTCATTGCTTCTTTCATGGCTATTGGAATCGTTCTAGCTGGGCTGATGTCGAAGCTTGGATTGCCAACGAGGTCGATGCTTTATTAGTAGCTTTTAATACACCCCCAAACGTTAAAAATCAGTTTTTATTTTGGATTGCTGATCTTGACGTTCTGCATCCTAACCATCAGCCTTTCTTCTCAGCAAGTCTTCTTTCCTATTATTCGTTGAACGTTTTCCTTCACAGTCAACAATTTCAGCTCCGTGTTTTTATTCTTGATCTTACATTTCAACCCACAACTCTCATGAACTCCCACAACTCTCAGCTTGTGTTCACTGAATGTTACTAGCTTTTTCGGATTGTTTTATTTTACCAGTAAATCCAAGTTCTTCAATTATATGCAACGGAAGAACGTTGCATTGAGCACCGCTGTCTAAACTGAGCACGAAACGCTTTGTTTCCCAGCTTTATTAATTCCGTCCAATCTTCTTCTTTTGATGGTACTGTGATACTGCCAATGTACATTGTGTCACTACTGCTCGATGATTGAGAGCTTGTTTCGTCGTCTTTCGAGTAGCCTATCACATGAATCTTCTTTTTGAACCTGCAACAAACTTTAAATTGTCCCAACTTTCCACATGTGTTATATTTCTTCTTATATGCAGGGCAAGATCGCTTTCCGTGTTTCGTACCACATTGTTTGCAATCAAAATGGTCACTATTTTTCTTTGCTGTTTTTTTCTTCTGTTCACCGCGGCGACTGACAACTGCGATTCGTTTTTTTATTCATGTCACTGACTTATTTGTGTGCCAACTCAACTGGTTGACATATTTCTACCATATTTCATAGGTTAGCTCTGTAGTGCCTAGAAATCTTTCAGTCTAATTATCATATTTATTCCACTACCAATTTTTTCTTTTAGAATTCGTTTTTATAGTCCACAGAAATTTTCATTTTCTTGCTTGTATTCGAATAAAAAATTGTTCGAAGTTTTCGTCTACTTCTTTCACAATTTTACGAAAAAAATGCTTTATATGTATGTTTTATTTATATGCTTTAAATGTTTCATTTACTTTTGGCACTAAGTAATTGTTGAATTTGTCCCTAATTATCTGCATGTTTATTGATCTTCAGTGAGGTTAAACGATTCAAATATCTCTTCGGCTTCATAATCGATAGTTGTCATAAATGTGGGATTTGGACTTCGGGCGGTTCTTTATCGAACTTTACTGCTATTGAGTACTAGTTGTGTGACACTTTCCACGTTTTCCATTCCTGTGCCATGTTTTTACCAAATACTAAGCTGTTTCGATTGCTGAATGTTTATACGATGAGCTAACCTCTGATCTTGAACGTTTTCTTGTACATTCGCCATTTTCGTATTTTGCGGAAGTTATGTTCTTTTGCATTTTCGTTCAGTCAGCACAACTCCTGACAGCATGCACGTAGTGACAGTATTGCACGCACGTTTTGCATATTCACTTAATATCAATGCTTAATACATTTCACAAATGCACGGAAAATGTAGCATATATGAAAAAATGTATACGTCACAAATGCATGCAAATGTGACATTACGTCACACACATATGTGCGTTTACATTACAACTCAGACTGGCTGTTCACGCCTGGCGTCACAGGGATGTACGATGCGATTTATCGATTCTCGGAGACAAGGTGATCGTTACAATCATTTTCAACGATATCGATTATAGCGACTGATCTGACTATTATAGCTCTTTTAGCGACTGATCTTACTTCGTGATTCGTTGTTTGAGGGATCCGCCTGGCGAAATAGACGTAGGCTCTGTATAACGACTGTAGTCCCTCGGAATTTTGAGACGTGGGGAAATTCATAATAATGAATTATGCACTAATATTTAGCTATCTTAAGTCACCCCTGTCCCAACTGGTCACCACAAAAAAAACAACAAATATGCCACCATTTACAGCTATTTAATTGCTAATTAAGTGCGCAAAAGTACATAATTGCTCTTCAAATTGTTCTTAAACAGCTATCGTAAACTCGGGCTACTTTAACTCAAGTTTTCAATACTTTTGTAGCTTTTCTTTACTAATCCATGACAAACTATAAAAAATGTTTATTATTTTTCTAAAGGTTTCTTGTTAAGTGCTCGAGAGTAGTTTGATAAGATATATTTAACACAAATCGCAAAGAATTTTTTTTTTTGAAAATTGGGTTCGTGTTACACTGTTGTGTGAGCTACTTAACCACACTGAGAGTCCCCGTGTGCCTAGGAGTTCAGGCACAAATATGAATTTAAATACACCACAAACACGAAGATAACTTCAATTTATGAAATGCAATTTTTATTATCAAATTTTTATCGTTAACTGTGGATGCCTAAAAAATAATTTCACTAAATGGGAGATGATCTTCGAAAGCAGTAACAGTCTTGCCACTCACAGATAAGAAAGATTTCACAATAAATATGAAATTGAGTTTATCAACAGGAAATCTGAAATTACTGATTTGATCATGGTATATTTTTGGATGGCCCGGTTTCTGAATAGATTTCTTCTTCAGTCCCCTTTTTATAGTCGATCGACTTATTCTAAATGAAACTTCAGCTTGTCTTTGTGACATTATTCCCGACTGCATTGCTGTGAAACATTTCTCAAGCTGATGGTCCTTATAACCCGACATGAGGAAATCTTTTGTACTTGTGTACTACAGAGGTCAGATTACCGTGAAAGCAAGAGAAAATCACCAATGTTGAAGTTTAAAATATCGAAATAAAACGATTAACGCATTAAAAAGATAAAAAAGAAAGTTTTGAGCAACTTGACTTCACTGTAAGCTTGGGTCCAAATAGCCCGGCTTTTTCAGATTATGTGCTCACAATTAGGAAATCTTAAAAAAAATGGGGAAGGCATTCTACTCATGACGAAGTTATCATAGGCGTTATCTATCTATACTAATATATAAAGACAGAAGTGCGTTGTCTTGCAGCGCGTCTGGATTCACTGAACCAATGCCGATGAAACTTTTGTACTAGCATCCTTTAAAGGCCTGGAGTACTATAGGTTATGATTTACAAACATAGTACACAGTAATTTAGTTTCAAAATAATTACTTTTCTGGACATTTTTCGCCTAGCTTTACATCACAGATTCAAGAGTGCATCAATGCCAGTAGTTTAGCTGCGCGCCACCAGAGGATGACGTCTGAGATCTACTACTGATTTCATCAATGTCCAGAATTATTACGAAAATCATTGGGGGTTTGAATAAGGTTATGTAATGTCCCTGTGTGAATATTTGAAATAATGCCGTAAATGTCATACGCAGTTTCAACTGTTTTTTGACGTAAAATAAATTAAAAAAACAAACTGAAGTGGTAAAGAATGTCAATGTTCAGGCCTTGCTCTTTGTCCGTGTTATATACAAAGTGGCAAGAAATCATTGTGAGTTTGAAAGTGTTTAATAATTGAGGTAGGTTGAGAGAATAAAAAGTACAATAATACACAGCACAGAATATACAGTAATATACAATGTACAATATATAGATATCGTATACAATCTAAACAATGTCTTCTTTTACAGAAATTTGTGATAACTGAATTGTTTGACGAAACGAGTGTCACAATTGTCAAAACAGATTACAAATGCCAAGAGATGGGCAGTCTCTAAAATTTTGAATCGGCTACTCAGAGGGAAGATCGACTTGCTGAAGTACTCACTCCCCCCATTGAAAATAATACTGCAAGAAGGGGAGAAATGTGAATAATTCTCTAAGTAGTATGGCAGATGTTCATTAGGACTCTCATTTTGACTATTTACACAGTTCTCAGGCTCAAAATGGTAAAATGGAAAATGTGTATATGTTTTCAGTCCATCCAGTAAAATGTTTTCTTCAATATGCGAAGGAATTTTGAACAGTAGTGTGTAATTTAGGAATAATCATTTACATATTAAGACTAATCTGTACAGTTGTTTGTCATATGAATTGCAGTTGTACTTTTTTCTGTGTGTGAAGACGTTAAGTGCAGTGTTTGGTAACTAAGCAATGATCATTACAATATTAAGACTAATCTGTGCAGTTATTTTGCATGTCACTTGCTCCTAATGAATGAATTCATATATATTCTTCAATAAATAATTGGAAATAATTAATTTACCTAAAATGTTTTGTCTAAGCAAATAAAAAATCTGGGAGTCCTTTATTTCTATTATTCAGTACTCATGTTCATATTGGTAGAATAAAATGTTAGTATAGCTTCAGTCCACCCAGTAAAAGTTTTTCTTCAATATTTGAAGGAGTTTTGTGCATTGATATGTATTTTAGGAATGACTATTTACATATTAAGACTACATATTAAGACTAATCTGTAAAGCTGTTTGCATATCAATTGCTGTTGTACTTTTTTCTTCTATATGTGAAGACGTTTAGTGCAGTGGATGATAATGAAAGAATAATTATTTATTTATTAAGACTAATCTGTGCTGTCCTAAAAAATAACTAATAAATAAACTAACTAAATAAGCTAATAAGCTAACTAAAAAATATAGATTCGTCCGCTTTAGATGAATTCCCGGATTCTTTGTTAAAGACTTGTGCGTATGCCATTATACACCCGTTAACTCATATATTTAATGCATCTTTATGCACTGGAACGTTTCCAGATATTTTCAAAACAGCTAAAATTAAGCCGCTTTTCAAAAAAGGCAACAAAAATGAAATTCAAAATTATCGGCCCATTTCTCTTCTATCAGTATTTTCAAAAATATTAGAGAGACTTTTTTACGTACGAATGAAAACATTTCTCACTAAACACGACGCGCTTTCAGATTGCCAACATGGATTTAGAAAATCGAAATCAACGGAAACAGCTATATTTTCTTTTCTTAAAGATGTCGCCTCATCATTGAATCAAAACGAAGCACCCTATTGGATTATTTTTAGATCTCTCAAAAGCTTTTGACGTCATTGATCATGACATTTTACTTTCCAAATTACCTTCATATGGAATTCGTGGTATTGCTCTAGATTGGTTATGCTCGTTCCTTAAACAACGATCTCAGAGAGTTGAAATACCTTACTGCAATGATGGAACATTACGTACGCACCTTCCCGACTCTTTGCCCGTTGCATATGGAGTTCCTCAAGGATCGATTTTAGGCCCTATTCTGTTCCTACTTTACGTAAACGATATGCCCTCGACGATTCGAAACGTAGGAACGGTTCTCTTTGCGGATGATACGAACATCCTTTGCAATAAAGAAACAGTTAAATAGTACAATATCAGATGTTTCAAATTGGTTCCGAAATAACAAATTATTTTATATTTTTTATTATTATGTATTTATTATTATATATTTACTATTAAGTAAACGAAAAGAAAACGGTTTTAATGCAGTTTTCCATTTCAAATAAACAATTCTGTGCTCCGTTGAAAATGAACAGTGTACCATTGACTGATGTTAAGGCAACAAAATTTTTAGGTCCCTCAATTCAGCCAAACCTTAAATGGAACGTCCATTTAAATGAATTGAACACAAAATTAAGTTCATTATGCTACGCGTTCAGAATTCTTGCAAATTCAGTCAGCCTTCATTCCGCTCGTTGTGTATACTTCGCGAATGTTCATTCCCGCCTGAGATATGGCATAATATTCTGGGGAAATACATATTATAGCTCCCAGACATTTAGATTACAAAAACAAATTGTACGAAAAATAACCAAATCCCACCCACGTGATTCATGTAAGCCTCTCTTCATTAATCTAGGAATTCTACCATTACCGTGTCTGTTTATTTACGAATCAGTGGTTTTTGTAAAAAATGACTTGCTCAAGGGCGGGAATATTTTTTCAGAAAATGCCGAAGTCTATTACTATAACATTCGACGTAGAAATCATATTCATCAGATGACAGTATCAACAGCTCATTACAAAAAATGCACATACAATACATGTACATTATTTGACAACACTTTGCCAAATGACATTAAACGATTAAATTCAATAGAAAAGTTTAAATCCCAAGTGAAATCGTTTCTGCTGCATAACTGTTTCTATACAATTAGAGACTATACTGAGCATCACAAGAAAAGTAACATTAATTTTAACAATGATACATAATGCATTATTTACCATTTGGACTGTATAAATGAGTATAAACAACCTGTAACAACTATTGTACTACAGCCCCCCATCTCGATTGATATTGTATGACCCCCATCTCGATCAATGCTGAGATGGCCCCTTGTTTTGCTTCGGGACATAAATGTAACTTCATTTTCTGTGCACGTCTTCTAGAATTCAGTGGGAAATACAATTATTCAAATTATCGTTTCCATGTTGTCGCGGCCGGAAGTAATAAGAGCCAAAATTTATTGCTTATTTATCTTTGAAAATAGATTTTATTACATGGGAGTTTTTTTGTTGTTGTTTTTTCTCCCTTTCAAAATTCAAAATTTATTGCTTATTTATCCTTGAAAATAGATTTTATTACATGGGAGATTTTGTTGTTTTTTTCTCCCTTTCAAAATTCAAAATTTAAGTAGTATATGACTTAGTGTAGGGATCACAGAATTTTGAAAATGTGCACACAATTCACTTTTCCCCATAGCACGTCATACGCAGTTTTTAACTGTTTTTTGACGTAAAATAAATAAAAAAAATAGTTTTGCATATCAATTGCTCCCAATAATTGAATTCATCCATATTTTCTATAAAAATTAGGCAGATACGCATTTATGTATCAAAAAGTTTGTCTGAGCAAATAAATCTGGGAGTACTTGGTTTCAGTTCTTCTGTAAAAATTGGAAAAATTGAAAGTAATTTATGTTTTTGTAAACCCAGTAAAAATTTTTCTTCAATATGTGATGGATTTCTGTGCACTGGTATGTAATTTATCATTATGTGCACTAATATGATCACTTACATATTAAGACTAATCTGTAAAGTTGTATTGCATATCAATTGCTTCCAATGAATGAGTTCATACATATTTTTCTAAACAAAATAAGCAAAAATTAATTTGTGCAAATACATTTTTGTTTAAGCAAATAATATCTGCGAGTCCTTAGTATTCATATTTCAGGATCCATAATCATCATCAGGATCATGTTTTCTAATATATCAGTCGTATGATAAATTGATTTATATGAACAAGTAAGTTTTATACAACGTGTAACTAGCACATAGGACATTAAACATATATATTTTTGTCTTCAGAATTATAAAAACTGGTAATTATGTTTCAGAGTTGATACAAGTATTTTCATTTATTTTTATGATTATTATTCATCAATTACGTCATGTCATCTATAACTATTACTCCGGATCTACCTACTACCGTACCCGTGCATGAACTTCCACATGGTATACTCAGCTTAAAACATTAATTCCGAATTGACAGATCAATTTCAAAACATTCTTTATGAATACAATAGAAGAAAAATATAAAAATAGGATATGTTTTACAACGTGACAATTTATTGATAGTGTTGGAATATTATATAAAACTCCACTAAAATTATACATGTGAGTCTACATATATTTTATTCTTTAAATCAATATTTCTTCTTGATCGTCAAAATATGTTTACAAATAGAAGTATCCAAAATTTTTAATGACACTCTTTTATTCAGTAATTTCACAACGTTTCGTAACTCGTTTTGGCAACCATCTTCAGGTGCTAAACTAATGATGTGTCTGCTTGTAACGGTTAGTTATGGTGTATCAACTGTGTGAGAGCGAGGTATTTCGTAATGGTTCCTTGAATGTTAAAAATAACTCTTTAAATTTCCTCGATATTACCATTATATTGAAGGGGGATAAGATAATTACCAATTGGTATAGGAAGGATTGCTCTTCGGAGAGAACTTTAAACTTTTTATCTGCTCATCCTATTCAGCATAAGAAATCTATAGTTTATGGGTTAGTCGATCGGGCCATAAAGTTATCTGATAAAGTTTTTCACCATTCTAATTTGAACAAGGTCAGGAAAATTTTAGAAGAGAACAATTATCCGAAGTTGTTTGTGAGACGCTGCATCAACAAAAGATTAAATAAATTGAATATATTGAATGACGTATCAAGAGCTGATAGAGTTGCAGCAGATACAGATCGTTCAGGTAATGAACAGACCATAATTATGCCGTACGTACCGAAAATACAGAATAAGTTCAAGAAAGAATGTCTCCGATTAAACTGCACATATAGAACACGTTAATTAACAAGCAGAATTTGATAATGAATGTCAAAGACCAAGTTCCATTTATGAAATGTGAGAACGTAGTATACCTTATATATATAGTTTACCTTGCCAATATTGCAATCTAACATACGTAGGACAAACTAAGCGCCCAAATAAACAAAGAATGAAAGAACATTCTAGAAATATTAAGGAATCTTCTCCACAACTTAATTCTTCGTCTCGACACCGACTTAATTTGTCGCATGAATTTGACTTTGAGAAGCCAACCAGACACCGAGGTTAGGAGATTCCCACGACTCATTTCTGAAACACTTCAAATTAAGTTAAATCAAATTCTTAATACCAATGTTGAAATGAATGTTTTTACCAATGCTTATGACAATGTGTTATATAAAATTAAAATTAAAGATCCGGACAATTTAGATCCAGTATAGTGATTTAGTTGGCAACCTGCACATTCATACGCCGTGTTGTAACCTTACTACATATTCATACGCCCGTTGGTGGCTTTCAAACTTTGAATGGAGTGGCTGTTTGTAACGGTTAGTTATATGATATCAACTGTGCGAGAGCGAGGTATTTCGTAATGGTTCCTTGAATGTTCTGCTGATGTGGTAATTCAATGGGATAGCGTTCCCTCATTAAGGTGGGTGTCCATTTGGTATTGTATTGATTTTGTTTTGTTGCGTTGTTCTTTCGTTGTTTTGTATAAAATTATAGTTTAGAAGGATCTCTTTTGTAGTAGATACGTTTGATTTTGTGATACTTTTACTCAATAGACTTATACTTTTGAGACAATTGTAGTGTTAGTGAACTATTCTAGTAATTACACTAATTAATATGTACAATAACAGTTTCTGTGTCCCATTAGTTTAGCACCAGAAGATGAAACAAAACGAGATACGAAACGTTGTGAAATTACTGAATAAAAGATTGTAATAAAAAACTTTGGATACTTTTATTTGTAAATTTTATTTTTTAGTTTAGATTTGCTTATTGCTTTTTAGTTATAAAATGAATGTTTAGAAGCTGGAACTTCCAATAAGAAAAATGTAATTATCTGTGGAAAAGTGAGCCAGGTAATAGTAATAGGTAAGTGAGCCAGGGAGTAGGGCGGAGAATGGATACAATGGAGGAGATAAAGGTAGGTTCCGCCGCAGGGCATGAAAAGTTTGAATTCCTCTTCCTTTATAATAATTTACTGTAATAAATGACCGAGCAACGCCGGGTACTTTAGCTAGTAATAGAAATAACCTTTAAAATTATTACCTGAATTTCGATAAATCGCAATTACGTCTTACTTGATTTTATGATGATTATATTTAAAAACTCAACTGACTAAGCTTGGAATTTTTGTCTATTTGACTATTTTTCTCTTCAATAGAAAACGCAATATTTTAGGTTACTTATTCATTTTGAGGCATTAGGAGCATTATATGCAAATTTTGTAGTGCTATAAATGCCTATTTCACTCATAAATACCTATTTTCTGTTTAAAAGCATAAATGTTACATATGCTCGTTATCAATATGCAATTACTCTTAATAAAAAATATAAAAAATAAAGTTTTTTTGTTTTATCCTACAGACTACAGATAAATCGAACAACTATCGATAAATCAATGTTCCATTTCACTGCCATCACAGGTTTTCATATCCTTTGAGCAAATGTTTTGTCAAGAATCCTTGCAAAAAACGCTCATTTTGCTTCTGTATTCAAAATTCAAGTAATATATGACTTGGGGTATGGATCATAGAATTTTGAAAAAGTGTTCAGAATTCACTTCTCCCCATAGCACGACACACATAGTTTTTATCTGTTTTTGACGTAAAATAAATAAATAAATAAATAAACATTAAATTTTCAAAATTTAAAAATAGTGTATGTTCATGATAACATACAATTAGGAGAGGAGAGTGAACTTTCAAATAACGAAGACTTTGCAAACTACCTCTATTGAACATTAAGAACTTCCAGGAAATAACAAAACATGAGGGCGGCGAGGGCGCCTCTCCCTGAAGTGTCTTTCCGGCTTTCTCTTGGTTTTTCAGAAGCCTCCAATCCGCGCACGAGTTAAATCTGCTCGCGGGTCCCGGCTATTTTTGCCTAGGACAGGTATCACTAAAGCTTTGCGAATGGAATGATGCTCGCAGCTAATTCGGCAATGGTTTTGGAATAACTAAAATTATTTATGGTCATTGATGTTCCGGTTTTTGGTCTAAAATGTCCAATAATTGCAAATACATATTGCCGTTAGAAACATTACAAACCCTTTGACATTTCCAGATATCTTTAAGATTCTGGCTTGAGATGGAGGATTCATTCGTTGGTTTTACTTTCTCGCCTTACGAAGTTCCTCGTAAAATAAACTCCTGCACAATTTTCGAAAATGTGAGTACTTTTCGTGTAATTTGGCGTGAAAATACAAGTACGTGATGTTTTAGCACAATTAGTTGAAATTTATTTCTGTACAATCGGGATACAATTTTTAAGGTTGTTGAAATGTAAATGTAACAGTGTTTAGGCAAGGTGCCAGAAGTTAATTTTCAGTTTTAGAAAAAAGTTATTAACAATTTAATTGTCTTTTAATTAACTAGCTATTTATTTTTTAACAATAAAAGTAGCAGTAATAATATTTTTAAGAAGACTATGATCTAAAAGTAATAAAAGAAAAGAAATGATTAAAGAGAATGAAAAATATCTGTCGGGAAACCATAATCAATTCAATAGCTTTGCCCTACAGCCATTAGGTTGGATCGGAATTACCATAAATTGTAAGAAAGGTGTGTTCCTGTAGTAGTGTTTTTCATGTCCGTAAAGTTAGCATAGCAAGGTTTTAAGACAATATTGAAATTAGACTCAAACTTTGTACCTTTTTGTTGTTTTTTATGCAAAAATGAAATTTGTTTGTATTTGATCCCGCTATTAAACATTCGGCTAATTTGACATCATGTTAGCACCGCAATGACAAGAAAACAAATAAATTACAGAGATAAATAACAATAATAAGAAAATTTGACGCTTTTTCGTTGTTCAAGAGTTGCCAAAACAGAAATGTTGTTGCTTTTCAACTAATACCGGAAATGCGAAATTTCGCCAAATTCATATCAGGAAAAGTAACGATTACAAGAAAGACATTAGTTTCAAAGGTGAACGGAAAGTAACTACATAGCGAATTGTCACTTATTTGTTGTCCAAGAGTTAGAGATGGTGAATACCCTTGAAATACCCACTTTCAATACCGTCTTCAAAAATATTTTTCTGGAGATGGAGAAAATTATACGGTTTTCTTCAACGTTTCTGTAGGTGTTTCATTTAATTTTACTTGGATTTTTGTCATATCGTTGAAGTATAATATCATGAATGGTATTCTTATTCTGTCGAAAATACGTGATTAAATTCGGGCTTTTGATATCGAACTCTTGTTGAATTTGTGGACTTTTCTTTATCATTTGGTTCCGGTTTTATTTTCCGGAAGTATTTTATTTCTGTATTATTTTAATTTACAGTACTATATTTTATATTTATTCTTTACACAGTATTTCTTTACATTTAGTACAATTTTGGTATTTTTAATATTTGAGGCAAAATCTTGTAATTTCGTAATTGGCCCCCCAAAAATTGTTTTTGCTCTAATTTTTTAACGGAGGCTGATGAAAATTTTCTGAAGGGTGGACAAACGTGGTCAAACGATGGACAAACGTATGCTTATGAAAATTGGAAATTTTAAGTTTTTTCGGGTCAACTTCACGGGGGTCGTACGGGAACATTAACATCCGCATACCAGGCACCTGTCATTGTCTCGAGGGGTACCGAACTATTTCAAGACATTCAAACATAACACTTATGTTCGAATGTCTTGACACACAGTAATTGTTAAAAACTTCGAATTCATTTATTGTACTTGTACTATTCACTTTACATCCCTTTACTAATTAGCTGCGTTGTTGTATGTCCATTATGAATTTTAAGATTAAAATTAGGACTTTTTATTAATAATTTACCTCTCGAGCCCAGCAATTCAATTAGTAAATAGTATATTAAGTTTTATATTGTTTTGTTTTCTCCTTTCTTAGATCGTAAAATTTATTTATTTTATTCCAAGAGGCATCACTCTCCTTGAACTCTCGTTAATTAAATGAATATTAGAAGCGTAATTCAGTTGCTTCTATAATTTTATGTTCGGCCTATTCTTGTCATTTTCTCTTACTAGGTGGTTCTCCAGCCTTTTCTTTTAGTAGCCTTCTGGCAACATCGTCCAGCTACCGGAGGCCGATGTGTATGAGCTAGCAGTTGAGTCCATGCTGTTGGCTCAACATCCTGCGTGGCACCGTGTGAGGGGTTGGTACCAGGTGAGTACCGCATCTGTTCGCGCTCACACGTCTTGGACGCGCATAACCAGATAGTGTAATGCATGTTGATTACAACAAATCGTGCAATATTTACATTTATCTTTAAATTGAAGGTGAGAAAAAAGATACTGTGCACCATTAGAGTATCAGATTGCATTTAATGAAATGCAAAAAGGTAACTACTGCGATTCAGCCTTTTTTGTCCGAATTCTCCAACAATAAAAGAAAGGAGTTCTACGAGGTATTGTCAGAACAACGATGAAAGCAAACATTCCATAAAAGGATTATGTTTAGAAATAATGATAAGAAAAATATATATTAGTGCTTTTTTAAATGCCTATTTTGCACTTTTAAATGCCTATTTTACATTTTTAAATGTCTGCCTATTTCTACAGTTTTTTGTGCCTATAAATCCTCATCTGCATTACACTAGAAGCGTAGTTAAAGCGTAGTTCAAGTTTCTGATATTTCGCAATGTTTATATCGAGTTCGAAAGCGGCGTTCTAGGTTGAGAAATAATACATGAATTGGGCTGCATTCATCCAATCGCATTACTTTTTCGCAAGAGATTATGGACAAGGATATTGTTCTCAATTTTATGGCTAATTCAACCTTTTTATCTTTTTCTTATTGCTGCGATCGCAAATCAGGGACTTTAAAAAAATTCAAGAATATTCAACCATATGATACCTTGTTAGAAAATACTAACGCAATACACAATACCTACGGGCCACCGTTTCGACGTAATGAAGTTTGCAAAATATTATATTTACAATCAAGATAGATGTTAAGGGTTATGGTCATACTCGTCATAAAACAGCTTGTTTCGGAGTTAAGATTGTTAGAGAATTTGTAGATAAGCTAATAACACTTAAAGGAATTAAAACATTGAAATTGGTGCTTCACTGTGTTTTTAGAATAAAAGGGAGTGCTTCAAACGTTAAGAAACAAGCATATTTAGTTTGCAACAATTTTCACCAACTTGCCACGAGTCGAAAATTGTTTCTTCAATAAATCCGCGATGGCATCAATAAACGCTACTTTTTATAGTTGTTTTTTTCGAAAAAAGGAGATAACAAACATACAAACAAACATAATAACAAACAGTATACTTATGTGAGTCAGGCGAAAAATGCAAAAAAGGGTGGTTATTACCAGATATTTCTTGTAAACAATTTCTTATCACGACAACGAAAGGTAATAACTGTGACCGGATTCCGGATTATTTTTATCTCGTTTAAATGCCATTCCGATGAGACAATAAAAAATTTGAAACATTTGTAAATTATAAATACTTCCCAATTTTTGCAAATCTAAAGTGGGTTGGGATGTCTCAGAACCGAAAACCTCGAATTAATCTTGCAACAATTCATACTTTTATAAACAATTCTGAAATACACGCTAGAACGACCCGGAAGGGTCCGCACATTGTGGTCGAGTTGAACATTGCAAAATATCAATTTTAACAAGACTTGCAAATTGATTGCTAAATGCTGCTTCATTTGAAGCTTACATGCTAAATATTCACAAGTTACTTAACATCAACACCACTGAAAACGCTCGTTCGCAAATATTTTTCCGTCACGGGATACTCGAAGTTAAAATGTCAGTGTACAGTACTGGAAACATAAATTGATCGGGGCCGTCTGCGGCTAAGTTCAGCTTTTGCACGGTTTGGACAGCCCTTTTCATGACGAAACGTCGCAGGCGGAGCCTCACAAACCATCGTAGCCAATCCCAACGCAGGGGGAGTGCCCAACAAAATTACGTCGCAGAAAATGGCGGGCGCCGCTAGTTCAGATGTAAAAGTATTTTCAAATAAAAAATACATGGAAGAAACACTTGTATGAACATGAAAGTAAATTCATGGAAAAATTAACCAAAATTTTTTTGATGTTAGACCAATTTTTTAATTCCAATATTTTCCTTTTTTAAACAAGAAAAACGATTATAATTGCATATTTTCAATTGTTCATATGTTTATTAAATTTACAAAAATTGCAAAATACTGTCTTTCTCGAATCGATAGAGTACTTCTATGGAACCATTTTAATTAAAGACAGTAAAAGTCAAATACCAAGTGTATATTTATCATTAAAGTAACAATTAAACTAGACATTAAGCACTTAATCTCTTGTCAAAACTGCTATTTTGAGATATTCAATTCAGGGACGATTTGGGGACACTCCCCGGCTGGAATAGCGCACATTTTGGAATTGTTTATAAAGTTGTTAATTGTTGCAAAATGGTTATTTCGCAGTTTTTGGTTCTGGTACATCAGCGAACCCTTCCCACTTTAGAATTGCAAAAATTGGAAATTGTTTATAATTTTACAAATTTTGCAATTCTTTTTTATTCTTTCATCTCAATTCCCTTTAAGAGCGCAAGATGCAAAATTCCGCAATCCAACCGAAGCTATCGCCTTTCGTTTTCGAGATACGCACTTTCTAATAGAATCTGATGTCAATCCTCATTTGTTTCCAGACAATTCATTCGATCTTGGAAATCAAGTAAAAAGTTCAAATAGTTTTGCAGTGTCTTGCTTTCTGCTGATTAAATTGTATTAATGATTTGTGACTTACGACAAATCGGTGAAAATTGTTGTTGATGAGCTGTTTTTTAAGTTTCGAAATTTAATTTATATTCTTCATGTATCGTTGAAACAGTAGTTTGGTTATTTTGATTCGTCTGTGTTATAAATAAATTCTCTGGCAAATTTCAAAACGCTGAGACTAACTAATGTCCTGCAAATGGGAAGATTTCTTTGTGTTTGTGTGCATTCTATTCAATGGTGCAAAGTGTATGCAAATATTTTTATCGCCTAGCGAGGAAATCGACTATCAACAAATTATTTTGCAAAATGCTTTTGGATAGAGCGGTGGCACGATAGATCATTTTCATACTTATTCCACGAGGAAAGTTTTAGGCAACAGATATATTCTGTGTAATATTTTTAATTTTGGTGAAATTATTTCACATGTGGATTTTCAAATAGAATATACATTTTTTACCTGAAATGAATGGATCAATAGAGGAATTCAATCCTGTCTCATTTGTTAATAATTTAAAGAGTAATAATATATATTTGACACCAGGCAATCCTCAACTCTAAGGCAAGCAACGCTCATCATTGGCTCTTCTAGTAATTCAAGTGACCTATCCTCGGAAGTTTCCCCCTTTCTCCTCGCCTTAAAAGGCATAAGAGGCTGCGTCTGCACAATTTGGCACCAATCCAATAACACTTCCCTCCCCTGGAGGGGAATTCTTCGTTACGCTCTTTCGTGGGAACAAGTTTTGGACGTGTATTAAATTGTGAAAAATAAATTAAATTCAGTGTAATAAGCAAATAATAGTTTTGTATAAATTGTAATGCTACACACATTTAAATATAGAAATAAGCCATGCCACTTAACAGTATACACATGTTTTAGGAAGACGAAAGTTCTTTCTTATTATGACACTCATTTGTATACTTTTCACAGATTGAGAAGTATTGAGAAGTACACCATCAATCTGATGATTTGTTCTGGTAATAATAGATCTTATGCATAATTGACGTGTAATGACACAAATTTTTAGTGTATGGTACGGGAAATTACGTACAAGTTCGATTCATTTTAATGAGAGAGCAATTTTACGATGAAAATGTTTTTTAATTCATATATTCCAAATCCATATACTTCCTTAAATTAATTAACGTTGTTTCCATTTCCATTGAATGGAAAGACATAACATCCCTCACGCGCCTGTATTGAAATGACCCTCAGAGAGGTTGCTCACTTGCTCGAGTCGCCTTGTTATGGAATCGAACTCTTGAAATGTTCTGTTCTTACAGTAGTTCCCGAAACTCGTAAATTCCAACAGGCCATCTCAAACTTATAGTAGTCGCACCCTACTTTCAAACATTAGTAGACACCGCGGACTGTGAGACCGCACGTAAAGTTTTAAACAAATTCATTCTCGTGCATGAGCATGTGTTAATCTGTCCAACTTTTTTGTGTCGGAGGGGCTGTGATTCTTGGGGCGATAATAGTGTAGTGGGCATGGTAACAACTCTCTAAATCTAAGTGAGTTCGTTTCCTAGCGTGGACAAAACTTTTGAGGATTGGAAACCCTTCTGCGGGCTTCAAGAAGTATTATTTCGCAGTTTAAAATATCGCTATTATAAAATACAGACGTTCTGTTATCACTATTAGTTTTAATTCAATTTGTTTCATTTTGTTTGCATTTTAATCAGTTTTCTGTTTCTTACATAATTTTGTTAATGTATTTTAGGAATGGCGTTTAACTGCTGCCAATGTTATTCTGGATTTGAGCTAAATTGCTGTTTCCAAGTACTCGCGGTTCAAGTCACGTCTTATTGCGGTTGAAGAGCTGAAGAATACCTGCATTAAAAGTGGACTGACAATATGCCATGCTTCAGAAAAAAATGCCAGAATCTCGAAGAAAATATTGAGGACTAAAATAAAAGATTGTAAAATGTCGCGATTGTAGTAATTGTGACTGTCTATCAAATAATATCCACGAAGAATCTATAGCAAGGGCGGCCAGTTTTGCCCGCATGGACATTCGTGTTCCTATTTATGCCTCGCGGGCGCTGCCTCTCAAAATCGTCGCTGCAGCAGGCAACGAAGGAAATTTGAGCGCGGAAACATTCCTGGGAGATAGGTAATTGAGTTACAAAAGGGAATAATGTTTTCGTGAAGTTTCTATTAAATAAAACATAATAACTGTTGTAAAAGCGCGTATTAATTGGAAAATAGAAAAATTCGTAATGAAAATTTTCTGTGCATACAATGTCCCACCAACTATGGGCCACCTCATAACTTTTAAATGGTTCCCGATATCTAAATAGTGTTTCCCCTTAACAATGCTGAATCATGGGGGAAGTAATGTGCAGTAGAGATATAATTCGAAATATTTTTAGTTTTCGAGAAATTTAATTATCTTTGATATTTTAAATGGAACCATATATTTTCTTCATTATTCGGAATATGTGCGTCAATGTACGCGTTCTGTACGAGTATCTGTGGTGTGTTGGGGATGCATTTCTGCACGTGGCATTGGAATGCTCCACAGGATAGAAGATCACCTCCACGGCACCCAATATCTGCATATATTGCGAGTTATTATGGTTCTGTCGATGTGACAAACGTATCCGGATGGAGAAGTAAATTTTCAACATGACCACTCGTCGGTTCACAAAAGTAAATTGGTTCAAGAATGGCTTGCACAGCATGAGGAAGTACCGGTTCTGGGCTGGCCTCCTCGTGGAGCTGACCTGAACCCAATTGAAAATATGTGTCCCGAGACGAAACGTGTCATGGCAAAAATATTGGCCAGATCCACCTCCGTCCACGGCTGATGCTATCTGGGATGTGGTGATTGATGCGTGGGTGGAGATAGCCCATTGTCCCAACTGTCCTGCTAAGTGGGTGGCTTCAGTTTGCGTAGATTACGAGCCGTGATAGAGAACGATGACTTTTGGTCCTCTTATTGAAGAAAGAAAACGGCGCTATTTCGGCCTACATAAATAATGAAGAATAAAGAATCCACTGCATTGTGGATGTAAACAATATAGTGTTAAAACACCTTCACGTTGCTAATTATTATTGAGTAAAAAAATCGAACCTACGGAATCGAACCTACGGGCTCACGACATAACCAGCGACACCACTAAGTCAGTGAGCTACTACTTTACTGAAAAAAAAAAGGCCTAACATTGACAATCTCCGTACCCCATACTTCCTATATTGTGAAGATAGGATACGGTACTGCAATGGGAGAGTAAAGTTATAAATTATGTATAATATTTGAGTTAGTGTATGTTTCAACTCTGTATTTCAAAGCTGTATTTAAAATAATAACTGAAATCGTATAAATACCAGGTGCCTCACAAACTATGTGCCTCATATATACCTCATAACTTTAAACTGTGTACGATATCGAAATGCAGTTTTCGCCCAACAACACTGCATAGCATAGCACTGCAAGCATAGGACAACAAAAGTGTCAGAAATATTGTTAGTAACATGTTTATTTTAGGATGAATTCAATCATCCTTCATTTTTTAAATAGAAGTTTATAGTTTTTCACCTGAAATAAATAGAGTATGGAGGAGAGTAAGAAAATGATTTTTCATTTTTTAATCTTTTGAAAGAAATATAGAGTACAAAACTTACAGTGGGTGTAAAATGTCCTTGTAAACTCAAGACCGGACTTCAAGATCAAAGGGCCCTAGTCAATCAACAGATTAGAGCCCCTCCTATGTAGTAATAAACCAAAATCAAAAATCGCCACATATGTTCATTTGACCAAATAATAGTACTAAAATAACTAGGACAGTTTGGTTAATTGAGCCAGATATATTTATTTTTGCATTTGTTTATCTTACGTTAGTCAAACTTATTACATGATAATATAAGGTTAATATAAGAAATTGTAATACAAATTATCAATTTTCAAGTTTTACAAATTTCGTGGGATGCAGATACGTAGACGAAAAATGATCTACTTAACTGCAGTGTGGGGTTAAATGAGTCTCTTATTGTCGTGAAGTGAATTATTAAGAGTATATTGAACGCAGTTCTACGAGTGTATCATAAATAGCGGACAGATTTTAATGAAATATCATTTTTACTTTCTTGTATACGTTCTTATATACGGAGTAATATACGTAGTGTAGAGAAAGATAGTAGTGTAGCAGAAAAAATTCATTGCCGGGCCCTGATAACGAAAAAGTGGATAAATACAGTTGCCAAATTAAGAGAAAAAAGTCCTCTAATACTTGGTGAAGCCAGAATCCCTGTTTTGTTGGTCCTTGATGCCGAAACCAAATTGAAAGCGAAACGCCCGCTGTCTATCCGTCTGTGTACACTTCTAAACCATGCTTAGGATTTTTTTTTTCGAATTGAAGAAACACCTATTATCTCTAGTTGAAGCTTTGAAATTTTGAAAACCATTCTTTAAAACTTTAGATCAAACCCCACGGACATTCTCAAAATTTTCTCAAAACTTTTCCTCCAAATTTTTTCTTTAAATTTATTGTAAGAAGACCAAAATACACTTATAAAGGTGGCGTAGGTTCTATTTTCACGGTTAACTGGATTTTCGAAAATTGCAAAAGTTTGATTTTTTCCGGCGTCATCCCAAAACTTTAATATTGCAGATTTTTCCTTCAAATGAAATTTGTTGTCCATAATTACTTCTTTCATTAAGGTCTTGCACATTGTTTTGAGAATTTTAATAGTTTCCTCCCAATACGGCATACAATATTTGCAATGAAAAAAAAAACAAAAAAATCTCTGTCTTGTCTCTCACGTAGCTCATATTTTCATTAGAGGCAATTTGGTCATATTACTTTATTTATGTATACATATGCTCTAAATAATGTTGAATTAAGTTGTTTTTTTTTTAAATGAGCAGAAAATTCCGCATTTTCAGAAACGTTCAAACGCCATTTTCTCAAAAAATTCTCCAATTTTTTACTTCCTACGTTTTCAACAGAGAGTGCTAATTGCACTGTTTAGTATGACGTTAAGTTCATTTTTGTGTACTCTTTCGTTGTTGTTTTTCAACAAAAAAATGTAATTTTTATGTACCTCTCACACCATTAATATGCACATTTGTATTGATTTGTATTCCTTATTGCATTTATAAGTTGAAGTGGTTCCAATGATTTCGAATGAAGTGTTTCAAAATCTCAAGAGATTCCTCTAAAAGAGAGTTTCAAATTCCTCTTGTACAGTAAGCCTAATCGCCATTTTCTTTAAAAAACGGCTTCTAATTTTTCAATGAAAATTTCTATTTAGGACCAGGTTTTCCTCTTCTTTACTATTCTGGAAAGTTAATATTCTATAAAGGTTCTACTATTTGGAAACCGCAAAGAAGAGAAAAAGTCAGAAAATGTGTTTTGGGTGACGATCGATGACAGCTGGCGAGAGAATGGAAGCAAGACCTTAAAGCCAGTCCATACAAAGGAAATTAGATAGAATTGCTACGAAGTCTGTGTCATTCGTTATCTCTTTTAAAACATTTTTTCGTCCTATTTAAAACATTTTCGCAGATTTCATCTATTGTAATATAATTTTAACAGTTTGATTGATTGATTTGATTTATTTATAGTCGCATCAACTACGTATGGTTATTAGCGACTAAATTTTAACAGTGTTTCAAATAATTTTACGAGATCCAACGAATGTTCTTCACACATTTTAATGTCTATCGTTGTATGAAATCTAAGGTTCATGTGACACCTATTAACACCATTGTCGGTGGTGAGGATTTCACGAAAACTAAAGACAAAGTCCTGGTCCAGTTCAAACCACAAATTTGCAAGTGAAGTTCACTTGAACGACAGGCGGCAACCATTATTACATCAATAAGTATTCAACAACTTGAGTAGTTCATCTAACCTCGTTTTGGTCAATTTTTTTGTCATTTTATCTTTGCTTTTTAAAATATTTTAAAAACATTTTTAGAGTATTTTAATGATCATTCTTCGTAATGATTTAGGTTATCACAACTACGGATCTGAGCAGCAAGACGTTAAAACACCTCAATACATGTTGAATTCGATTACCATTTAACAAAGTAGTATGTCTGGTTTTCATCGCCGTCACATTTTTTTTATTCATTTTACGTCAAAAAAGCAGTTAAAAACTGCGTATGACGTGCGTAAACTGCGTATGACATTCCGAACTGTATCACAGACGCTGCAGTAGCAATGATGGTTGTTACTGAACCATATCAGCCGGTGTAAGTTGCTTTTTTGTTGATCTTGCTCTCACTATAGTGCTTCTAAAGTCTGAATTAAAAATATTAAGATTTTTATACAGAAAGGTTTTTGAGGACTTAATTGAGCCACTGTCCACCTAATCTCAAAAGATTTGGCCCAGCTAACCGCATTGACATGAACTTCTAATAACTTTTAATAAGTTATTATAACTGAAAATTCACCATTATAGGCTGCGAAAACTACATATTTTATCAATGGTAATAAGTTCCTGATTTCATGAATATACAGTTCTTATTTATTTATGTGTAAGTTTTAATTAAATTATAAAGAAAATTGCATTTACCTCACATTTAGATCTCCATAATCGGCTACCACATCCAACGACATAACAGCATTAAAATGTGCCAGGGAACCACTCTTGTAATACAAATTTAAATAATATTCACGTCAAGAACATTTTCTCAACATTTGTTTTCTGCATTATTTTCTTTAGGCATGTTTTTTTTCTCTATAGTCCCTAATAGATGTCCATGTAACTTCAAATAAATTAAAAAAGACATTTTGGGGGACTTAATCCTACCTACCATGCTCACTTTACATTATGTTTTTTATGCAATATTATATATATATATATATATATATATATATATATATATATATATATATATATATATATGAAGTTGGGACTCATTGCAGCTGCCTAGGCCAAAGGACGGCCTTGCGTTTACCTAGAAAACTCTAGCAGAAACTTTTACTACATAATACGAACGATGTGTTAGAAAGAATAAAGATATCAAGTTTAGAAATTAAGAATACTCTTTTTATTCCCTTATATTACAAAAGTTCAAAATGTTACCAACTCTCTGATATTTTGAAACAAAATAAAATAGCCGGTTTTTGTAAGCTTAAAAAGTCTTCGTACACGCCTGTTGAACAAAACATATTACGTTATTTAATACTGGGTATGAATTTCATTTGCTTTGATTATTGCCTCTAGTCTTTGCAAAATAGATTTCAGCAATGTTGCCGTAGTCGCAAGTTCAATTAATCATCGTTCTCTCGGACACGCATGTTTAATATTGTTTTATTAGACAAACTGTATTTTCTGTTTTTAATCCCAGTACTGACCACATGACGTACAGGGTCATATGTGATCAATGAATGTCAGGGAATTTAAGAAGTGAATTAATTTTCTTTCTTAGTGTTTTAGGCTAGCTATGATCTAGTGGCGCCTCTAGAGTGATCAGAGTGACCAGGGAGGGCACCAAATGTAGAATATTTACCGCTTAAATGTTCATTACTGGATATTTGATTGATTCACAAGTCTGGTATAAGGGATCCCAATTCTTTTGTTAATGTTCTGTCTTCATAATTCAAGATTCTGTTGGGTAAATATATTACTTTATTTATGTTAAAAATAGATGACAATATTCATATTATTTTGTGAAATTTTTAATTTAAAACACGTTTGGGTATTCTCGTACAGATCCAAATACAACCAATTTCGAACAGAAGCATTAAGAAACACATTTTTTATACACCGTGCTAAGATACGTTCCTAACGTGTTTGCAAATGTCAAAGCTCAGGCAGACACATGATTTGTGACCGACGAGTACAATAACCTTACATAATTCCCTCTCAATTTCTTTTCTACAATGAAGAATACATTATCGTGTTAAAGGGCCAAGCAGAGGAGTAAGGCCAAATCCTGAGCTGTTGCCACTTGCTCGGTTATTAATATTATTATAATATTATAATAAATATTTATAATATTAATTATAAATATTTTTAATTATTTAAATATAATTATTTAATTATATATAATTAAATATAATATTATTATCGGTTATAATATTATTCCGCTTAAACTCCACTTCAGAACAGGGAAACAAAACGTACACTGCCGGCGTGGATAGCCGTTACAGCTCTCTGTCGAACTCTCCTGAGTTCCAGAGCAGCTGGTAATCACTGGATTCTCAAAAATATGTGATTGAAAAAAAACACACACACACACACACCTACCATTGACACAGTTATTCACTTTCTGTTCATTTGACTACCAATACAAACAATAGAAAAGCCGGTGTTATTTTCTTGTTTTATTGATAACGGGTACGTAATATATTACAAATTACAGATTGCATTAAAAAGAAATAGGTATAATTATCTTTCGTCTAACGTAGTGTATTGGTTGTTTTGTATTAAAAAAATTATAAGTTTAAAAGGATCTCTTTTGTACTAGATATGTTTGATTTTGAAATAATTTTACTCAACAGACTTATACTTTTGAGACAATTGTAGTGTTTATAAACTATACTAGTAATTACACCAATTGATATGTAGAATAACGGTTTGTGTCCCATTATTTTAGCACCTGATGATGTAACAAAACTAATTACGAAACGTTGGCGCAATTGCTGAAATAAATGATTGTCATAACAAACTTTGGATACTTTTATTTGCACACATATATTGATAATCAAGAAGAATTATTGATCAAAGAGGAATATTTGTAAAAGTTATATTTGTAATAAATAGTTGTTAAAGTTGAATTTGGATCGTGTCTCCACTGTAGACCCTCACTCTGTTGAAACTCACTTGGGAATTTTTGAAACCTTGTGCCTTTTCCCGTTGAAAATAGCACTCTTTACGAAGTCCCTTTCCTAGGAATTTTTGTGTTAATTCCGCTTAAACCCCATTAGGCCCTTCTGTGGTCATTGTTAATTTTGTTGCTGTTTATTCAGCTGGCGACCGTAATGTATATGTTTGATATGTAACAGACAGACCAGCGGACACATGGATGGACAGACGGACGTTTTGAAATAATAACAACACTCTCTTGGTCAGTTCGCTCCGAGCAGCGGTAGGTTACACATCGCGCTCCGCTCTGCTCAGCATCAGCGAAAGTGAAATACTTTTTCGACAAGTCTGTTTAATTTACAGTTCTAAAGCATTAGTGCCAGTGTGAAGTGTTGTGTACAGTGCGCCGCACAAAGCAAATCTACTTTATCCAATAATTGAGTGGCGTGCAGCGCCGCCAGCACTGGCTTCGGCCAGTGCATCGCCGAGGCCATGGCGGCTGTGTACGGCACGAACGCCATGGACACATCCCCCAGCCCAACGCAGTCTCATGAAGAGGACCATCTAGAATCGGAAGAACAGCAAAGAATCCGTGACCAGCAGCTTACTGCGTCCGGCCATATCGTGGCAAGCGGAGGCTATCAACAGGGAGCTGAAACACCACTCGTAAGCAATGCCGGTAATGGCATACCCGAGGTTAGTAACCATGACTTAGACAGCGGCCTCGCCCTTGGCCAAAATGCCCGAGTGCCCCCCGGTAACTGTAGCAGCAATGCAAAACCCACAAACAACAGTGGTAAAAGAAGTTTTAACGATACCAGTGATGAATCATTACCGAACAAAAAATCACCAAATAACACAGACTATGTCTATTCAGTGCCGACTGGAAACAGATACGCACCACTAGAGGAACTAATTAATGAACCAAGGTTCACCTACATTAACGACACTTCGAATCAAGAAAACGAAAATGTCAAAATTCCTCCTATCTATGTTAATTTATGAATTCAACCGGAAAAAAAAAGTAACTAATCAGTTCACATCATATTAAAAACAACCGAATCAAAATAATGTTCAGAACCATTGCCGATTTCAGAAAGGCTATCAAATATTTAATCAATACATTGGTATTTCACACGTATAAGGACCCCGTATAAGGAGATTTCACACGTATAAGGACCCCGCTAACAAGAAGTTTTCTATAGTGTTTAAAAACCTATATACATCAATAACCCAAGAAGAAATATACGAAGACTTGAAGGAAAAGTGTTCATCATTAATTAGTGTCACACGACTGTATAAAAACAACTTCCCCATACCTGTTGTTGCCGCGGAATTTGACGGCCGACACAGTATTGAATCAGTGCTTCAAATTAAACAAATTTGTAATTTGAGTGTTAAACCTGAACAAAGACGAAAAAACAAAGGCCCTGTTCAATGTCTGCGCTGCCTGGACTTTGGACACACTAAAAATAACTGTAACCACACAATCGCGTGTATTTACTGTGCTGAAAATCACTACTCAGTAAATTGTCCCCAGCAGGAACAAGTACTGATTTGTAAGAACTGCAGAGGGCCCCCACCGCGGAGATACTCGAACTGAGGAATGCCCTTCTACAAGAAACTTATAGAATCCCCAACAAATGCACATGCAAGGAATCTCAAAACTAAATCAAACGATGCCAGGCCTCCTACACCCGATTCTCTACCGACAACTTCCCAACTCTCAATCAAACAATCAAATTCCAAACTTCACTTATATGAACAATCCGCCTAGAGCAAATCCAAACACCCATTTCAATCAAAACCCCGGGCAATCAACTCATCATATTCCTAATCAATGTAATAATTCATTTATGCACTCACTAATTAATTCAATCACAGCCTATATAATCAATATAATAAATACTATTATTCCATCAATCATAAGCAACATACAAAATTCATTCACAGCGTATTTTAATAATAACAATAGCAGTACAACGCCTTAGCAATATAAATCTACTAAACTGGAATGCAAATGGCAAACCAATAAAAAAACGAACTTAACTATTTCCTAAAAGCTAAACAAATCAAAATAGTCTGCATAACCGAAACCCATCTGAAAATCAACAAAGTATTCAACATACCAGGTTACAATACAATCAGAACTGACAGGCCTAACAGTAATGGAGGAGGAGTCTTAATACTTATCGAAAAATCTCTCCCATATATACAAGTGAACCTCCCTAATACGCCTGGTTTAGAAACAACAGCAATCAAATTCCCATTAAATAATAGACTTATACCAGTAATAGCAGCATACAAATCACCACACATAAAAATAGAAGTCACAAACATAGAATCTTTATTTCAACTGAACACCCCCACTATTCTCATTGGAGATTTAAACGCAAAAAACATCAGTTGGGGCTGTAGAATTACAAACAATGCCGGCAGGCACTTATTAAAACTAATAACTGACCTAAATTTAAAAACATAAATCCCACAGAACCAACATATTATCCATACGACACGAACAAACATCCAGACATTTTGGATATCGCAATTACGAATACACAAACCACATACTACTCAACACCACTATTTGAACTGGATTCCGACCACTTACCAATCATCATCTCTACACATACCCCCCCACCCCACCCCACCTACCCACATTAAACACGAACAACATAAACTGGAAGGAATTCAGGAAAATAATAACAAATAAAACCCCCAATTTCAAAAATCTTAACACCCCATTAGAAATAGAAAGGGAAATTTCATTCTTACACGATATAATTACCAACACTATTAAATATTTACAACCCAATAGACCCCACATCACTCACAGAACGCTAACAAATTACTGCCAAAAAAATACTAACAATAATCAACACTCGAAACAGAACCAGAAGGTTATGGACCAAACTCAGAAATCCACACTTAAAGAAAGAATTGAACCTTTTAAATTCAATAACAAAAAAAGCAATAAACGACTTTCATAGCTCAACCTACAACAAACTAATAAAATCATTAAGCACAACCAATAATTCTCTCTGGCAGTTCACTAAAAAAATCCTAAAAAAGAAAAATAGCATCCCACCTCTAAATACCCGGATGGGGAAAAAATTCGCCCCTTTTGACAAAGCCGAAGCATTGGCCAATCATTTTGAAACAACATTCACGCTCAACAACACACCAACTCATTCCGATCATGCGATGATATTACAAACAGTTTCAGCCCCGAACTATGATGTACCACAGAGGATAAAATTCATATCCCCAAATGAAGTGAAAAACATAATTAAAAAACTTCCACACAAAAAAGCCCCTGGTCATGATAAAATCACTAATAAGATCCTAAAAAACCTCCCAACCTCAACTATAGCCTATATAAACAACATCTATAACTCAACTATAAGAATTGGATATTACCCTATGGTATGGAAAAACTCAATCATAATACCCATTCCAAAACCATATAAAAATCATAGCAGTGTTGAAAACTACAGACCGATAAGTTTACTAAACACACTTTCAAAAATTCTCGAGAAACTAATTCTAAAAAGGTTAAATAGCTACCTCCAATCAACCCAAATTATACCATTACACCAGTTTGGCTTTATAAGTCATGTATCAACTGCACACCAACTACTCAGACTCTCAGAAAATATCCACACAGCATTTCAAAACAAACATCACACAATAGTTTTATTTCTTGACAATTCACAGGCGTTTGATCGAGTATGGCACGAAGGACTATTATACAAGCTCCGAACAATGGGAACACCAATCTATTTAGTAAATTTCATCAAAAGTTTTCTAACTGATAGATCCTTTACAGTTTCCGTAGAAAATCACATCTCAACCCCGAAAATAATAGCAGGCCTTCCACAAGGTTCACCACTCTCACCCACACTATTCAACATATACACAGCTGACATACCACTACAATACACCCAATTAGCACAATTCGCCGACGATACCGCAATCTACAAATCCAGCCACTCACTTAAGACCATTACCGATACGATACAAAACCACTTAAATGAAATAGACCAGTGGTCAACATTGTGGAGAATCAAACTCAACCCAACTAAATCAACTGTCAAAATATTCTAAGACCATTTTCTCACCCACCACCATTACACATTAATAAACACACAATTCCATGGACACAGAAAACCAACCAGTAAAATACCTCGGATGAATTTGACACAAGACTCAACTGGAAAACACACATAACACTACGCATGTCCCATCTGGACCAATGCATCTATTTCTAACATTAAAAGCAAAAATAAAAATAGTTCAACTAAAATGCCTTATCAACTCCAAAAGCCGGCTATCCATAACAAATGCCATTACAATTTATAAAGCAATAGTCAGACCATTAATGCTCTACGCATGTCCCATCTGGACCAATGCATCTATTTCTAACATTAATAAACTTAAAATTGTACAAAATAGATTCCTCAGATTAGCAACACATGCCCCATGGTTCATCTCTAACGCCCAACTTCATAAAGAACTGAATATATCACCGATCATCAAATATATTGCCCATCTTTCCAATAATTTTTACTCCAACCTAAATACAATTAACCGAGCCGTCCACTACAACCTGGCCACCATAATTGACTTCCCTACTAGAATTAAAAATAGATTTCCTGCCGAAGCGTTCCTGAACATTTTCTCTTCTAATTGTCCACAGTAGGGGCTCTTGTAGTTTCCTACACCTATAGTAAGGTAGTTTAGTTTTAAGTTTTTAGTATTAAGTTTAGCATAAGTAACAATGTAAGCCAGCAAATGCAATTGAGATAGTAATTACTACTGATCTGTGTAATTTCCAATCACTCAATAAATAAATTAAAAAAAATTAATTAACTCTCTTGGTAACTTAAGACCTCAAAACGTGTATTTCCAATAAAATCTCGACATCGATTACATCCTTTACCTCTCTTAATTTGTTACTCCGAATCTTTACGAGAAAGTAATTTCACGCACCACAGAGTAGGTTACACGCAAAAAAGAACACCGATTACAGAGCCCGAATTCCCGCGCGTCAGAATGCAGTTGTAATGTTATTTACATAAACAGGGGGTCCCACCAACTATGGACCACCCCCATAACTTCTAAACGATTCAGTATATCGAAATTCAGTTTTTGATGAACAATGCATGCGGCATTGGCGCAACTAACAAGCCGTACTAACAAGCAAATGGGGGCAACTAACAAGCCGTAGAGAAATGGTCTATAATATTTTTAATTTTCCAGAAATTTAATCATCTTTGATTTTTTAAATGGAACTATATATTTTTCTCACCAGCAATGGATAGACCATGAAAAGAGGATTAAAATGATGTATCATTTGCTAATATTTTGAAAGTAACTTGAGTATAAAATTAAGGTTTCTGACATATGATTTTGAATTAAGCGGGCAATCGTGTAGCTGCCCTTGCAACTTTTGCTTTTGGGGAAGGTGGCCATCGCGACGTCTAGACTGTTGTGGAGAGAAGAAACTGAGGGGTGGCAGTAAGAGGCATAACTACAGCAATTCTTGGTGTTGACACAGACATCACACTAAGAAATACCAACTTTAACAATCAAAATGGAAGAATTTTTCCAATTATTTATTTGGATTTAACTTGCCTTCTACTAATATTTCGAAACATCGATCGTTCCAAAGAACGAGATAAAAAAGATTGGTAGCGTAAGGAAGATAATAATAAATATCATTTTCAAACTGAACAAGGAGCCAACCAACGTCCCTTCGTTGGTAAATGTCATTTTTAATTAAAATGATCACTCGTCTACTTTGCAACCATACGACTGCTGTTCATAAATGGAAAAGAAAACGGTGCCCTTCTGTCTTCCGCATTTCCAAGTTTGTGACAGCACTTCGCGCTATGAAATGAAAAACTCTCTAATCAGTAAGAGCAGTCGCGAATGCAGATACGCATGTTTGTTAAAGTTTTGTAAATTTCCACTGATAGAACAGTCAAGAGTATTTCGATTTTTTATCGCTTTGTTCTTCTGGTAGTGCGTGTTTAAATAGGAAGTTTATTTACCGTGAATAATAATAAGTGAAAATGTCTACCTATATATTATTTGATGAATTAATGAAGATTACAATGAAAACCTTTAAGCATTCATTCGCTTCCCATGTTTTAAAATGGTTTGTTTCAGCACTAAGTTCGATTTTTGTAAGTTTAAAAATTACCATTATTATTATTATTATTATTATTATTATTATTATTATTATTATTATTATTATCGTTTTCGCTACAATATTTTTTATTTCGTTCTTTTCAATTATCGTTGATTTGGAATTTCAGAAGAAGAAAAGTTCAACTCAGATGAACAAATGGGATAAAATCTCTCATTCTGATTGTTAAAATTGATGTTTGTTCATATGTTTTTCATGTCAAAATCATGAATTGCTGCAGTTACGCCTTCATCCTGCCCGGCCATCCCTCTCACACTTATCTCTCCACAAAACAGTATCAACTTCGCGAAGGCCACCTTCCCAAAACAGTGACTGTTGCAAAGGCTTACTTGAAAATCTCATGCCAAAAAATCTAATTTTATACTCAAATTACACTTAAAATACATATGATACATCATTTTATTCCAATGTTCCTGATCTATCCATTGCTGATGAAAACAATATATAGTGCCATTTAAAAAATCAAAGATAATTAAATTTCTCGAAAACTAAAACAATTATAGACAATTTCTCTATGGCATGTTATTTGCCCCATGATTCTGCATTGTTAAGCGAAAGCAGCAACTCTATACCCTAAATCGTTTAGAAGTTATGGGGGTGGTCCATATTTGGTGGGACACCCGGTATAATATAAACATTAGAAACCCTGTGTAACATGATCGATGATTAATAAAAGTGATTGTAGTATACTGAGCGAATGAATAAGGATGACGAAATACGTCTCGTAGGAAACTGTTTGTGGTAAACTGGAAATGTTTACTTTTCATAGTGTTAAATTCGGGTAGCTATATTTTATTAATCAAACCCCAAAATATCCAAGCAGTTATTTCAAATTAAATAAAACTACAATTTTATTGACAATAATACTAACATGATATGACTTTCTACAAACAATTATAAGGAGATGTGAACTTCATCCTAAATCGTCATTTTTAGTTTTAACGATTATGTTAATGTTTGCTACTCAGAGATACGGAGCATGCTCGAAAGAACACAATAAGTAAACGTTATTTTTATTTATTTTTATTTTACGTCAAAAAAACAGTTAAAAACTGCGTATGACGTGCTGTGGGAAAAAGTGAATTGTGTGCACATTTTCAAAATTCTGTGATCCCTACACTAAGTCATATGCTAGTTAAATTTTGAATTTTGAAAGGGAGAAAAAAAACAAAAAAACTCCCATGTAATAAAATCTATTTTCAAGGATAAAAGCAATAAATTTTATTTTGAAAGGAGAAAAAAAACAAAAACTCCCATGTAATAAAATCTATTTCAAGATAAGCAATAAATTTTGAATTTTGAAATGGAGAAAAAAAAACAACAAAAAAACTCCCATGTAATAAAATCTAATTTCAAAGATAAGCAATAAATTTTTGCTCTTATTACTTCCTGCCGCGACAATATGGAAACGATAATTTGAATAATTGTACTTCCCACTGAATTCTAAAAGACGTGCACAGAAAACGAAGTTACATTTATGTCCAGAAGCAAAACAAGGGGTCATCTCAGCATTTGCTCAATAGATCAGGGAAACTGGACGAAAAACCTGATCGAGATGGGGGTCATTGACCCATAAGCTGTAGTACAATAGTTGTTACAGGTTGTTTATACTCATTTATACAGTCCAAATGGTAAATGATGCATTATGTATCATTGTTAAAATTAATGTTACTTTTCTTGTGATGTCAGTATAGTCTCTAATTGATAGAAACAGTTATGCACAGAAACGATTTCACTTGGGATTTAAACTTTCCTATCGAATTTAATCGTTTAATGTCATCTGGCAAAGTGTTGTAAAATAATGTACATGTATTGTATGTGAATTTTTTGTAATGAGCTGTTGATACTGTCACCTGATGAATATGATTTCTACGTCGAGTGTTATAGTAATAGACTTCGGCATTTTCTGAAAAAATATTCCCGCCCTTGAGCAAGTCATTTTTGACAAAAGCACTGATTCGTAAATAAAAAGACACGGTAATGGTAGAATTCCTAGATTAATGAAGAGAGGCTTACATGAATCACGTGGGTGGGATTTGGTTATTATTCGTACAATTCGTTTTGTAATCTAAAAGTCTGGAGCTATAAGATGTATTTCCCCAGAATATTATGCCATATCTCAGGCGGGAATGAACATTCGCGAAGTATACACAACGAGCAGAATGAAGGCTAACTGAATTTGCAAGAATTCTGAACGCGTAGCATAATGAACTTAATTTTGTGTTCAATTCATTTAAATGGACGTTCCATTTAAGGTTTGACTGAATTGAGAGACCTAAAAATTTTGTTGCCTTAACATAAGTCAATGGTACACTGTTCATTTTCAATGGAGCACAGAATTGTTTATTTGAAATGGAAAACTGCATTAAAACCGTTTTCTTTTCGTTTACTATTAATTTGTTATTTCGGAACCAATTTGAAACATCTGATATTGTAGTACTGTTTCTTTATTGCAAAGGATGTTCGTATCATCCGCACAGAGAACCGTTCTTCCGTTTCGAATCGTCGAGGGCATATCGTTTACGTAAAGTAGGAACAGAATAGGGCCTAAAATCGATCCTTGAGGAACTCCACATTCAACGGGCAAAGAGTCGGAAAGGTGCGTACGTAATGTTCCTTCATTCCAGTAAGGTATTTCAACTCTCTGAGATCGTTGTTTAAGGTACGAACATAACCAATCTAGAGCAATACCACGAATTCCATATGAAGGTAATTTGGAAAGTAAAATGTCGTGATCAATGACGTCAAAAGCTTTTGAGAGATCTAAAAATAATCCAATAGTTGCCTCGTTTTGATCCAATGATGAGGCGACATCTTTAAGAAAAGAAAATATAGCTGTTTCCGTTGATTTTGATTTTCTAAATCCATGTTGGCAATCTGAAAGCGCGTCGTGTTTAGTGAGAAATGTTTTCATTCGTACGTAAAAAAGTCTCTCTAATATTTTTGAAAATACTGATAGAAGAGAAATGGGCCGATAATTTTGAATTTCATTTTTGTTGCCTTTTTTGAAAAGCAGCTTAATTTTAGCTGTTTTGAAAATATCTGGAAACGTTCCAGTGCATAAAGATGCATTAAATATGTGAGTTAACGGGTGTATAATGGCATACGCACAAGTCTTTAACAAAGAATCCGGGAATTCATCTAAACCGGACGAATATTTATTTTTAGTTTACCGATTATTTTGAGAATTTCATAGGAAGAAGTTTCGAAACGAACATTGTGTCTAAAATTTTGGGTGAACTGTCTGTTTTGAATTTTGTGCCTGAAGACCCTTAGTGAGATGGGCAGAAATTCTCGAAAAGTATGGTTAAAGAGATTAGCCACTGTTGCCGGATCGTTCACATTTATATCATTATATTTTAAAACATTCTCTACAGGTTTTCTAGTTGATTTGGTAGTATTTTTATTATATTCCACATTGCTTTTGTTTTATTATTTGAGTTCAAAATATCTGATCGTTTTCATGATTTTAGCCTGCCTTATGACTTTTCATAACAATGTTTTGTATTTTTAAAGTAGAAAAAATCTTGAGATACGTCATGACGTTTAGAAATGAAGTAGAGTACGTTTATTTTACACGATGTTCTAATTCCTTTGTGATACAAGTATTACTTTTCGTGAAATGTCTAATTTTCTCTTTAATAGGAAAACATGCGTTAAAGAGAAATAAAGCTTTGAGAAAAATAAATTATATTTTTCATTTGTGTCAATAGCGTTATAAACTGCCTCCCATGATTCTTTCAGCAAGTAGTCCATAAATAACTTTATGTTAACTGTAGTAAATGCTCTGCACATGCGTGTTTATTTATTGTGTTAGTATTCATGTTATTAGTAATTGTAAGAATTTGTGCATCGTGGTCACTGTAACCTAGATTATTCGTTATTATTTCTTCGTGGATTCGCTCAGAAAATCAATATTGAAATCTCCACATACAACAATGGATTTAAAAGAGAGATTACTAATTTTGTTCAGAGTTATCTCTAGACTTTCTACGAAATTGAAATAATCTAAAACTTGCTTTGTTGGAGGTCTGTAGATGCAAAGTAAGATAATTTTGAGCGTAGTAAGATGTACAACTGTTATTTCAAAAACTTTTTCAACTGCATATAAATTGAATTCTGACAAGAAGGTAGAATCAATATTATTTCTTACATAAATACACGAACCTCCGTAAGCAGGGCCTTTATTTGATTCCCTTGCTCTACAATAAGATCCTGCAAGGAAAAAGCTAGGAATTTGGAGTGTGTTTAGATCATTATGAGATAACCAATGTTCTGTAAAGCAAAGAACATCTATTTGACTGAGATCACACTCTAATGCTGCCTCGATAAATTCAATTTTATTTGAAAGAGATTGCACATTATGATGCATTATTTGAATCTTTTGCATGTACCTACACGGATGCTTTTCTGCTGCATCTGACTGTAGTTGCTATTTATTTATCTCATTTTACCTCGAGTGCGTGGTCGAAGGAAGTATCGTGTCCAGCAGTGTTAGAAGGTGACGAAGGAGGGTTACAGATGTAGGGAATGAATAATAGGAGAGGTAGTACAAGATTAGGTTCAGGGATAAGGTAATTGGGTCCAAAGGGGTTCCCGGGGGATGGAAGAGAACTAGGAGATGTAGGTGGGAGGAATCATGGATAGGATACTGCTGAGGTGTAAGGATGTGTTTGGCAAGTTCGCTACCGAGTGCATGTTTTCCGACAAGGTTCAAGTGAAGACCATGCCGGGTGAAGTGTTTTCTGAGAGAAAGTTAAGCTCAAATAATTTAACATGTGCCTTTCAGATGCAGTTTTAATTTGTTGTTTGCGTGTCTAATTTCTTTGCACAGTGTTGGTTTGTTGTACCAGAAGGGCAGAGTCGAGATTACAATGTTCGTGTTTTGGCGGACGTTGTAGTTTGTCAACATGTTGCTCAGGTGTAAGTGACCACCCAAATTGATGTCATTCTGCCTCTATGATGATGACTGTATCCCGTTTGGTAGAGTTTTTGTGTGGGTGTCAATTCACTGATCACGTCAGCAAACCTCCGTTAGGTTTAACACACACATGACAGAGAAATTGGATGGGAGTTTCCCACTGAGCAGGGGGGAGATTTGTCGCCCATGGCTATCTGCTAAATTAGTACCTTTTGGTGGGCTCAGTAGGAATGTCCTTGTTTACTTGTGGGCCAGGTTGCGCAACTCTACGTGTCTTTGTTTCTTTGCGCTTGCTAGCCTGTTTGGGTCAGTTTTGTGGGTGGACGTGTCGATGATGGGAGGGGTAGTGAGGATTGGGAAAGGCATGGAAAATCATTGTCATAATCTAACATAGCAAATCTGTTTTGAGTCATGATTGGTTGTGATGATTGTGTTTTTGCTTTCGCGGATGGACGGTTGAAGTTTCTGCGGTGTTGCCTATTGTTGTCCAAAGTGTATAGCGAATTTCGAGCCTTCGGACATGTTCATCTAAATTATTGTTTATGTGTGTGAAGGCTTTCAGAAGGTCGGCTTTGAGAGTGTACAGAGTAGAAAGTGTATAGCGAATAGTAGCCATGTCACGAATGCGTATCAAATGCGTGGCAAATATGAGAATAAATAAACAGATGAGAAATCAGATTATGTGTCAAAAATGTTTCCTGAATTATCTTTTTAATTTACGTGTATTAAATTATTTAATTTAAGTTACGTATTTATTTAAAAAATAAAAGAAATGTGGTTTAATTAGTATTTAAATGATTGGTTAATTGCGAGTAGAGTTGAGTGTGTTTCCGTTAATAGATCTAAGCTGCAAACTAATAAATACAATTAGATTACTATACTTTACCTCTTTAAAGGCAACAAAAATTCACCACTTTGATATTCCCTGAATTTGAAATCACAAGGTTTAAAATTTTCCGTTACTAATATATACGAAACTTTGAAATTTGATGTTTTTCACAATTATCACACCACTTTCGCTAGTTGTTTAACCCTTTACGCAAAACTAAATTTATTTGTACAGCAAATATGTATCTCTTTGTAAGTCTTTGAACTCGTTAAAATGCACGTTTGTCCGTTACGCTGTCTTTTAAACCAATAACTGTTTACTTCTTTTCCACTGCTTCGGACAATATAAATCTCTTTCAGCGTTCCTGTAACAAGTAAACAAGTAAAGAAAACAATTTAAAAACAAAAGGTACCTGAAAGATGTAAGAAAGTAGTCAAAATTAGTAAAATATTGGAGCACAGTCCGAGCACGTCAGTCACGCAAAGAAGCAACCAACCCTTTGCAAAATCTATGCATACAGACCATTGATGGGCATGACAGCAAAGGTATTGTAAGACTATTTTGATATTTTCATATTCTTCTTTAATTTTTGTTGAGTAACCAATTGATATTGATGGATAGCAGTTGCCATTGTGCAGTATAACACACTTTAAACTCCGAGTGCTATTGTAACTGTCTATGAAAAGCAGCCAGTTTTCGGGTCGATATTCTGAAACAATCATATTAACAAGTAGTCCAGGAATGTTAGAACAGTGCACGAAGTCTCCATTTTCAATGACATATGACATATGGTAGGAGTTTTGCCTTTCTTGTCCTGTAAAATTTTATTTTCGCTTCAGGTGTCAAAAAATTCTTTTTTTAGTTTAGATGCTAAAGCTTGCTGCTTGTTTTGGCAAACTGAGGTCACGTATTAAATCACTCAGCTCTTCTTGGGAAAATGGTTCTTTTGTAGCAATATTTCCATCGTATTCACTGTCATTGCGAACTCTTAAATTACACCTCAGAACCTGTACATCCCCACTTTCGGACACACAAATTTCAGTGAGTGTGGTGAACACTGGTATGGGAACATCAGGTCTGTGTGGTGCAGGTCGCCTTGCTGATTCCAAATCAGGGTACTCCCAGTTCTTTTTCTTATAACGATTGCACCCTTTTACGTTTACAGCACAAAAATAACAATCGTCGTGTTGATTTTTGGGCTCTCGCCATACCATCGGTACACCAAATTTTAAACTCTTCAGTTTTCCAGTTTTCACTGACGAAGACACTCCACACAAGGTTTGAAGACCATATGGGGATCCCAGGACTTATCTTGATCACCAGGTTTCATTCCAAAATATGCTTCATATGTTTCTTCTATAAAGTTCTTCTCTCTTTTTGCTGCGTATATTCCCCGCAAATGTAGCAAAATACTTTAGGGTCATTCAAACAACGCCTTCCTAAAAAACTCATTGTTCTCTAACAAAAGAAGATGTATTAATAAGACGAAGCTTAATCAGAATATCCTGAAAATGATGCGATATGCAATGTTTAAAATGAATACCATCAGTGTATTGTAGCTGCACAGAACACCACGAGCTATTCTCGGCCACAAAGCCGGTCGGCAACGGGAAGTCAAACAAAGAGACGGAAATTCCCAACTGCTTGTCGGACCCACGCCAAGGAAAAACCCCTGACGTCATGGAAAGGGCGCGTCTCTAGTGAAAGGGCGCGAAGGCCTACGTCACAGGGCGTTAGGTAGGTTGGCTGCAAGGGGGCGCCAGGTGACGGTTCGTGGGCCAGATGAGACAAGTCACGTGACGCACAACCCGATACGTGATTGGCGGGGAGTCACCACATCATCATGACTGGAGGGGGAATGGCGCGTGCCATAAATAGGGAGATAGGAGCTTCCTGGGTCTTCTATTTTGAAAATTCTTCGGTGAGCGACCTTCTGCTCTTTATGAAATTCTTCGGTGAGCGAGCTTCTTCAGTCGGAACTTCCTCGCTTCTGGTTCGGCTTTCCTTAGTGTCGTGTCGCCGTATGGCTGCCGAGTGCCGCGATCAGTGTCTCGCGCTGAGGCGTTAGCCGCCAAAGACTGCTACAAGCGTGAACTTAAATGCATGTACGCACGCAAGCGTGTCCGCCCCACCTATGCGGGCGCCAGGAGAAGCAACGGAAGACGGAAGGCGCCTTCCCTGAGGCATCGCTCTCGCCACGCCGCCCCTTCAGCGAGTTACGACGGAGATCCGGCGTCGACTGGAATTGACTGCGTGGGTGCTAGTCCGACCCCTCGCTTCGACCGGAGACCACCATCTACCAGCGCCAGTCACGGAGCATTTCGGGTGAGATCGCCAAATGGGGCAACCGCACACAAACATTTAAAAGGTGGAGAGAGAGTTACGAGAGAGGAGTTAGAACGTAAGAGCGCAGTAGGCGTCAATTGTAATTTAGCAGTGATAATGATGTATGGGGCGTAAGTTTTTGTAAAGGGTGGTTACTAGCACAACTAAAGCCATATTTTTTATATAATCAGACCATTTAATGATAGAAAACCAGAATCCAGTACATGCATGTTTCCCGAATCCTCTGCCAGATACTATAAGTGGCTACGCAGGTGAGTTCTCACTACCACTGGCAGCCGGACAAGCAGCCAGCCCACGTTGGACAGGGCAAAAGCTCACAGTATATATAAAGACAGATATTTGCGTTAAATGTTGCGAGTTTTGTGATTCATTAACAACGTTCGTAGCACAAAAACTAAAGCCAATTCAATGAAACTAATGACATATCGGGATTGAGCATACCCGATTTACTGTAAATGCGTTACAAAATCCTAGGCAAATAATGTTGAAAATGAGTTAGTTTGTTTGTTTGTTGTTTTTTTGTTTGTTTTTTAGCAGTGTTATTTGCACCTGCCACCATCTCGTAATTTTCAAGTGTTGCTTTAGAGTGCCACTAGTGATTATGAATTTTCACATTTCGCAAACGATATATGTCGAAAAATGTCATTGAGAGATTCAAACATCATTGTGTTGACACCGGGCGATCCAAACTTTAACCTTATAACTAACATGTAATACAGGAAAGCTTTGCTCTCTGTTAAAAGATCCAACTATACAGATGATCATATACATCGTTTATTATTATCAAGAAAAAAGGGAGAACGAGGAAACGCATGGCTATCTTCAAATGCAGAAACAGTAGCTTACCGTCGAGACTGAGAAACATGTAGAACAAATGTCGGACAGCCATTAAGCAGAGAATTCGTTCGTACGACTGTTAACGATTGATACAGTCGTGGTCACCAAAATATGTGCGATTTCTACGTCCCTGTTATTCCTCAATTAATTTGATGGGTTTTCATAAGTATATCATTCACGAACAATGAAAATAAAATCGGTAACGATATTTTTTGTTTTAAAATCGCCAAAGAAATATCATCCTTTAACATTGAAATTTCTACTCAAATCTACCTGCATATCCATATTGCAAACTAGAATATTATATGTTTTAAAAAGTGAATTTCAAATAATTTCAATAGATTTATGAACAACAATAAAGTTTACCTGTGTTTATCTTCATTCTTCCAACTGCTAACAGCAATATGTGGTGGTGGCAGGAAAGACCTCAGAGACTGGACCAATTGAATAGTGTCCACCAAAGCTATTAAAAGATTAAAATATTATGTCCAATAAAAATTTAATAACACACTGAACAGAGGCTTTCATCGCCACTGAAATTTAAAAAAAGGCTCATTTAATGAGTGCACAGAATAAGCAACAATAGCACCATTAGATTCTTAAATTCCAACTAATCGTATGTGAAAGGGGTTTTTATTTCACAGTGCTAAAACTTACAAAAGTATGATTCTATTGGATGTATTTTGATAATTGGAATAATTTTTAAATTTTTTATTGCGTTAAAATTTCAATTTGTTAAATTTTTAGAGGGTGCATAAAATTCATTTGTCTCACATGAGTAATGGCCCTGAGCTTAAAATATTTGTAATCTGAAAATTATTTTCAGGCCATGATTTTCCGATTGCACCTCATAAATTCGATTTGTTGGAAACTGAGATTAAGTAGGTCATAATTGCCTCATAAACAAATATGAATTTCCACGCTAATTTCCATACAGTCTTCTGTATCTTGAAAAATTCATATCAATCTATTATTCAAGAGGAAAACTGAGAAAATGCAAAACCTGTCGAAGTCGACAAGCACGGTAAATAAATTATTCTACATTTTGTATGTGGGTGGTTAATTTTGAAAAAAATGTTTATGAATAGGAGGATAAAAATGTCTGAAGCTCAAGAAACATACAAACATTGCTGCTATGAAAACAAATTCTATTAAATATCATTGAGATAAATATATGTGTGTTGAAAATTTTTGAACAACATGTTCAATTTTACACATAAATTGGGTTTGAGATGACATATGCTGCTTTTCAAGCAGTTTAATAAATGCACACGATAACTGAAATATTGTAGATGTATTATTTGTATTATATTTACATAATCATTACGAACTGAACGAGAAAGTTTGTCATTTTGTAACACTACTACTAGTTATGATATATTCAAGGGTGTATTTAAGTAAAATGCCCGGTCAACAAAAATAGCAGAAGCCCTTCAGAGACCACTGGCCTGTATTGTATGCATTAAATTTTGACCAGATATCTGAAATTATTTCATACATAATGTAAAATAAAAGGTAATATACGAGAAATCATTCAATAATTAAACAGGAAAATAGATGTACCACAAGAATATTTCATTAAATCGATACAGTTTTTTGTCTACATTTTCCTCATGAAGCCTTACCGATTTCACTGCATTTGTCCCAATGTTTGACGAGTCTTCTTACCCCCGGAGCGATAAATTATTTACTTTGATCCTGACGTCAGTTTTGTACCGTCAATGACACAAAAAATGGGCGATATCCTGAGCCAAATTTTACCACAGTTTGCCAACCCCTGCCCCGCCCTGGGGCATCGAGCTGACCAATCCGCTTTAGCTTTATTTCAGATAGGCGGGGCTATTCAAGGCGAACATTACAAAATGGCGGCGATTGCGAGTTATATTATGGTAAATACGGTATTTTAAAATAAGATTAACAACTTTAATTTTTTAATTAAAAAAAAAGGCCAAAATTTCCCAGTAAAACACATTTTAAAACAATAATAATAATACGCGTTTTTTCAAAAAAAACTTGAGTAATATGCTCATATCTACATATTTTATTATAGTAATATTTAATAAACAACGCATATAATTTGCCACAGTAGTCTGTCTAATATAGTTATTTTATTAGAAAAAATAAATAACTTAAAAAATACGTTTTAGACTCAGTTACATGAACACGTCTTCGAGAAATGAATTATGAAATTCTTCTTCATCCGTTTCCAGATGGCCGAATAGAAAAACAGAGTATGGTGAAGTAACATAAACATATTTTAATTAGAATAGATTTGATATAAAATACTAAACAAAATAGTAATATGTTCATTTAATTGTAATAAAAGTTTTCTACAGATATTCTCATTTGCAAGTGTCGCTCTAAGGGAATGAATAACTTCTGATCTCTTCTTTTTGGGGATAAAAACTATTTTTTTCACGTCAATGTAACGTAATGATTGCATTTTACATGGTGCTCTTTACAACAAATATACAATATCATTTGTGATACCTAGTTCAAATGGAGTCTGATACCGAATGAGGCAAGCGGACAAAATGGTACATGGGGCAAAATGGCCAATGAGACAAGGGGACAAAATGAGGCCTGGAGACCAATGGGACATAGGTTCCAAAGGAACGGAAAAGGGACAGCCGGAGGCAAATTGGGACAATGGGAGAAATTGGAACAAGGGACAAAATGGGACAATGGGGAAAAACGGGAAGGCTTACTAACGGAACATATCAGTGGATAAAACGGGACAAAGAAGACAAGGGGGACAAAGGGACATATTTATCCAAAGATTAATGAACACTGGTAAAATCTAAACTCGAGAGCCCGCTAAAATATTTTTAATGGACTACCTAAAATTTTAACAGCCGTTGCTATAGACGCGGTTTTAAAGCGTTGTTTACATGGTTGGTGGCCAAGGAGCTAAGCGTGTGTTTACCGAAAGTTAAAAAATTGTAAAATTAAAGAAGAATTTCATAACTATCAAAAGTTAACTTACTTAAAAACAGTGTGACAGATTAGCTAATACTAAAACTATCAGCATAAGAGGTTATAAGTTGTTTAATAATATCATGGAAAAGATATTCATGTTAAAATAATGTACTTATCAAAATTCTAATGTAAATAAACAGTTATACAGAAAGATATTCACTATGGGATTTAAACTTCTAATCTGTAAATTCACGTAATTTATTAGTATGCATTATACAAATGTTAATAACTAAGATAGCTTTATAGCAATAATGATTTAAGCATTATCATGCAGAAAGATTCACTGGTTTAAGACATTGTAGTAACAATTTAGCTTAATGTACTTAGCATAGTTTAGTAGATGAACTTATAGGTCACAAGGGACACTTTGGCCAAGGAAACAAATTGGGACAATAGGAGAACTTGGAACCAGGGACAAAATGGGACAATGGGGAAAAACGGGATACCTGATGAATATGATTATAACGGGTTATAGTTATGGACATCGGCGTTTGCTGAAAATATATTCCCGCCCCTAAGTAAGTAATATTTGACATCGTATTTGACAAATAACCGTAAAATTCGTAAATCAACAGACAAGGAAATGGGAAACTTCCTAGATTTATAAAGAGAAGCTTACAAGAATCACGTGAGTGGGATTTGGTTATTATTCGTACAATATTTTATTGTAATCTAAAAGTCTGGGAGCTGTAAGATGTTTTACTCCAGAATATTATGCCATATCGCAGCCGAGAATGAATACGCCAAATATACACAACGAACAGTATGAAGGCACACTGAATTTGAAAGGATTCTGAACGCATAGCATAATGAACTTAATTTGTGTTCAATACATTTAAATGGATTGATTGATTTTTTCGTGTTTCCGGGCGCGTCAACTTCTTCGGTCATTAGTCCCGTTAGTGTAATTCATGTTTTTTCTCGGGAGATGGCGGTGATCTTCCCCGCTGGATGGCGAGATCCGGCGCCGACCTACCGTCGACTAGTGGGGTTTCCCCCTAACCAGGACTCTCCCACCAGCGGGGCACCGCCCAGCCGGGACAAGTTCTAAGCTCCCGACCGGTCTCCCGGAACATGTGGTAGTGTAGTGCATGTTAGTGTAAGTGTGTGTAAGGGGAGAGTAGAGGACAAGGAAGAGGAAGGACAGATCGCGCGCGGTCCGTGGCCCGTTTGGTAGGGTACTGCTCCGGCATTCACCTGGTGTTGATCGGAGAAACCACGGAAAACTACCGATCAGAGCAGCCGGCCGCTAGAATTCTCCTCAGACAGCGACTGAATTCGACCTAGCTGAAAAGCTAGTGTCGAAAATCCTGCCGCCGTCAGGACTCAAACCTAGGACCTCCCGGATAGAAGCGCTGCAGTGACATCAGTTGATGCACTGAGCTACCGCTACCGGTTCCATTTAAATGGACGTTCCATATAAGGTCTGACTGGATTGAGATATCTAAAAATTCGGTTGGCTTAACATCAGTCAATGGTACACCGTTCATTTTCAATGGAGCACAGAATATTTTATTTGAAATGCAAAATTGCATTAAAACCGTTTTCTTTACAATTACTATTAATTAGTTATTACAGATTAAATTTGAAACATCTGATACTGTACTATTTACGGATTCTTTATTGCAAAGGATGTTCTTCTGTTTTAAATCATTGATGGCATATCGTTTAGGTAAAGTAGGAAGAGAATAGGGCCTAAAATCGATCTCTGAATTGGCAAAGAGTCGGAAAGGTGTGTACATAATGTTCCATCATTCCTGTACGGTATTTCTATTCTCTGATATCGTTGTTTAAGGTACGAACATAACCAATCTAGGGGTATACCACGGATTCCATATGAAAGTAATTTTGAAGGTGAAATGTCTTGATGAATGACGTCAAAAGCTTTTCAATGATCTAAAAATAATCCAATACGTGCTTCGTTTTGAACCAACGATGATCCGATACGACAAGGATATGTAAGGAAAGAGAATATGGTTGTTTTATTGGATTTTGATTTTCGAAATCCATGTTGGCAATCTGAAAATGCGTCGTGCTTTCTGAGAAAGGCTTCCATTCGTACGTAAAAAAGTCTCTCTAATGTTTTTGAAACAAAAACTGTCACAAGAGAATCTGGCCGATAATTTTGAATTTAGCTTTTGTCGCCTTTTTTGAAGAGCGGCTTAATCTTAGCTGTTTTGAAAATATCTGGAAAAGTGCTGGTGCACAAGGATGCATTAAATATGCGAGTTAATGGGTGTATAATATCAGACGCACAAGTCTTTAAAAAACAATCCGGAAATTCATCTAAATCGGCCGAATATTTATTTTTTAGTTTACCGATTATTTTGAGAATTTCATAGGAAGAAGTTTCGGAAACGAATATCGACTTTAAAATTTTTGGGGAAACGTCTGATGTTGAATTTTGTGGTTGACGACCCTTAGTGAGATCGGCAGCAATTCTCGAAAAGTATTGGTTAAAGAGACATCGTTCACATTTCCATCATTATATTTTATAACAACTTTCTCTACGAGGTTGATTTGGTCGATTTTTTATTATATTGCACATTGCTTTTGTTTTGTCAAATGAGTTCAAATTATTTTGATAGTGTTTCATGATTTAAGCCTACCTTATGAAATTTCTTAACATTCATTTGTATTTCTTAAAGTAGAGGAGGTCTTGAGATACGTTATGATGCTTAGAAATGGAAAACAATTCTAGTTTTGCATGATGTCCTAATCCCTTGTGTTATCCAAGAATTGCGTTTCCATGAAATATTTAATTGTCTTTTTTGAATAGGAAAGCAAGTGTTAAACTGAAGTGAAAGCGTTGAGAAAAAAGAAATATATTTGTCGTTTGTATCAACAGTATTCTAAACCGCGTCCCATGACTCCTGCATAAAGTAATCAATGAATAAGTTTATTTTACTTTTAGTACACAATCTACTCATACGTGTATTATTTATAGTGTCAGCGTTCGCATTTCTGGTAATGATAAGAATTTGTGCATCGTGGCCACTGCATCCTAAATAATTTGTTTCAATTTCATATCGAGTAGAAGTTTTGTTAACTACAATTTGATCGATTACCTTCATCGAACTTAGTGTGATCCGTAATATCATTTTAGTGAAGGAAGATGTACAACAGAAATTTCAAAAACAATTTTAACGGAATACTCATTTAATTCCGTCGAGATATAATCAATGTTATTTCTAACATAAATACAAGAACCCCCATATGCGGTACCTTTATGCGATTTCCTTACTCTACAATAATAGCCTGTGAGGAAAAGTTTGAAATTTGGGAAACGCTAAATTCATTAGGAGATATCCAATGTTCTGTGAAGCATAGAACATGCATTTGGTTTAAATTGCTCTGTAGAGCTGGTTCGATATAAAGTCAGTTTTATTTGAAAGGGATTGAACATTATGGTGCAGCATGTTAATCTTTTGCAAATATCTACACGAATGTTTTTCTGCTGCATCTGACTGTCGTTGCTATATATTTACTCCATTTTTACCTCGAGTGCGTGGTCAAAGGTTGTAATGTGTCTCAGCAGTGACAGGTTATGAGGAAATTGGGGCATCAGTTGTGGATGAATTGGTAGTAGGAATGGGATAAATGGGAATAGGTTCAGAGGAGGAAGTAGGAGGATTCGCAATAAAGGTCGTGGTGAAGAACATACAAAGTGAAAGGACCGGATTTTTGGCAGCAGACTGCGTAGGACTGGAGTTGATGTATTGTGCAAGTTTGTTGTCGACTGCATGTTTTCCAGCAAAATTCGTGTAGAGACCATGCCGGGTGTAGTGTTTTGCTGAGAGGAAATCAATTTAAAAAATGTTACATTTGCTTCTCTCAGTTGCAGTTTTAATTGTTGGTTTGCGTGCTTAATCTCACTGCATAGCGTTGGTCTGTTCTACCAGAAGGGCAGATTCGAGACTACAATGTTAGTATTTTGGGTGGGTGAGTTTTACTTTTCGTAGCGCCATAACCAGAGAGTTATATTTAGTTTATTAAATCTAAAAATATCGAAGCAATCACATCCATTTCAATGAAATTCTACAATTTCATTTCCAATATTACGAACCTGACATTTCTCTACAAACAATTAATAGATGTGAAGTTACTCATCCAAACAATCGTAAAATTTAATTATAAATCGTGGAATTGATCACAACCTCTCCCGAAAAATCATGAAAGCTGAAAATGACTAGGTTTTATATTATCCACTTAATGTTAGTATAATACTTGGTGTGTCACGAGTCACATAACATTAGTTTCAGGTCGTTAGGTCCACGGACAGGTACTAATTAGGTCTAATGAACAATACGTCTATCGAGAACCATGTCCAATGCGACATAAGATCTACGCGACAGAGGGTCTAACACCAAAAGAGGTCTACAATAAGGAGGTTCAATTTAATAAGATCTAAAAGACATAAATACCGAATGTCTAATAGGTAAGCAAAGGTCATACACGCTAGTTACTACGTAACAAAAGTCTATATTTTACTAATGTCAAATAAATTTTCAAGAAAGAGCTGTTTCTGTAGCAATACAGCGCATTTAATACTAAATTTCAGCGAAGGTGACTACCTATACCCTTGAGTCGTGTAAAGGTAAATCAATTTTAATTCACAAAGACTACGCCTACCATTTTCGAAAAGAAAACACTACATTGGAGGTGTTCAAAAAGAGGAGCCCAAAGGCGGTCATTTGCCCAATATTCTCTCTCGTTCTCGTAAGCGAGAAAGGCCGAACGAGAAATGGGCTCACGAGAATCTCGTGCAACGAAAACGCACTCTCGAGAGCGAGACGACTCGATAAACTCGTAGCTAGGGCCGTCCGACGGTCTTTCGTATATATCAACACGAGCTCGTTCGCTGACCTTGGAACTCACGTCCGGGCGCAGAGCTTGGCGACATGTGTACAGTGTTGAAAATTTAGGGAATAGGTCAAACTTCCTTCTTGTATGACTTTGTGTTTATCACAAAATACGATTCTTTGCTTATATTTGACCGTATCACTAATATTCGCGAAAATAATAGCCCAGTTTCCTTATTCTGCACAATAATTATAACTAAAACTGTATTAAAAATTGACATTGACCGCTAATAGACAAAAACTATTCTTACACGAGGAAACTAAAGCGTAATGGTTAATTCAAAATTAATGATTGAAACATGTTTAATGTATTATGTATTATTTAAGGAATTTCATTAAGAGTACTATATAATATTAATTAATTTTAATAAATATTTTTAAAGATTAATACTTATTAAATTTTAAATATTTGCATTAACTTGTGTAAATTAATTTATTATTTTATGATATTTTGTTAATTTATAAATTTATTTAAATTAAATGTTAATTTTAATTAAAAAGTAAAAATGTTAATATCAATAACCTTTTTTTATTAATTAATAATGTTACTATAAATTTCTTAATATTCAAGAAGAAACACTTTACTCGAAGTGGGCTCCTCCTTTTTACAATATAAGGTACCTGCCTAGGTGGGAACCCTTGCCCACATGCGATGTTAATGGCTAATAATAATAATAATAATAATAATAATAATAATAATAAAACAACAACAACTTACTTTTATTACAAATTTTCTCAGTGTTTGCACTAAATTATGTCAAAATATATAAAACCCTTAATATAAACTAGGAAAATAACATTTTCATTTAGCCCTATATAATTAAGATTCAATTGTTAAATGAAGTAAAAGGACATCATTTTTTAACAATTAAAAAAACTGGGCCTGAAAGAGGTGCGTGAAGCTGGAACAGTCAACAGCACACCGAACAACATGTCAAATTTTTTAATTAATTCCTTAATTCCTTTTGGAAAACGGGTGTGTGCTAGCTTGACGTCAAGCCAGCACACTCATCAGTTAAATACATGACAGAGCTCAACGAAAACCATCTAATCATTTATTGCTAAATATTTGCCAATCAAATGCCACAAATTGGAATTAATTATCACGTATTTTCAGCCTAAAATAATCAATGTCAATATCAGCAGGCATGACGCAACACCGAACATAATAAAAAATAATGGAATATAGAGAAAAATTACGAGCACAATCGCATAAAACAAACAAGATAATTTAAAGACATGATAATATTGTTTTACTCAATGCACGATTTAATTGCTCCTCTCTTTTATGAGATAATATTTTTTTTAACGTCAGTTACGGATCAACGTACGACATTCAAATAGTACAAGCCAGATATTCAAAACTACAGAGAACCAACAAACAAACACAATCACATTACATTAAGAACATAGTTAATGTATATTTAAAACTAATTTTTTACTCTATTCACGATTTAATTGCTCTTCTCATTACAAAATAAATAATTTTAAAACTTCGTCTTTGTGCAAACACGTACAACATTCAAATAGGAAATTCGATAGTACTAACATGTACAAACCACTAAAATCTATTTAATAATTGAAAGCACATTTAATACTAGTTTATTACTTGAAAGATAAATTGATAAATGTTGCCGTGAATTATATAAACATTATTGGAACTGCTTCAGAGTTATCGAACCAAGCCAGATATTCATATTCGAAAATACTGAGAACCAACGAGCCATCGTCACATCAGATTGTCACATCAAATTAAGAACATAGTTAATAGACATTTAAAACTAATTTTTTACTCTATACACGATTTAATTGCTCTTGTCATTTATTAAATAATATTTTTTTTCAAACTTCGTTGTTATGCAACCACGTGCGACTTTCAAACAGGAAATACGAGAGTACCAACGGGCACTAATATCTAAAATCTATTTAATAATTGAATGTTTATTACATTAAAGATAAATTAATAAATGTTGCTGTTAATTATGGTTGAGGGTGCCAGTAAAAGGCACCTTCTGCCCTTACCGTCCTTCCACTTCCCCGCCCGTGGTGCCAGACCCATCCATCCATCCTTTCCCCCCCCGCACGACAATGGTGTCAGGTGTGCGGTCCGCGACGCACCACGAGTATGATCAGTATTGAACTGTGTCGAGAACATAATATTAAGGGGATACGGTATGTGCAGAACGTGAGTGTCAGAGGATTGCGGTTTTAACTTTTGAGTAAGCAAAATTCAGAATTTTTTTGCGCCTTCTCATTTTTGTTGTTGTTCTTCCGGACCAAAATGCGTGATCGTGCGGAATAAAATCGGAAAATGAGTGTAAAAAAAAGAGCAGTTCCGTCCAGTTACAGTACTGGAGTATATTCAACAAATACTTGCAGAATGCCACACAGCAGCTTACAGTCTGTCGTATGAACAGCTTAATTTGTTGAAAAAAGAGATTAGAGAAAACATACTGTAAGGTTTTCAAATAGGAAATATTTTTCAATTTAAAAAAAAATATTTTCGATGTATTCCCTGCCGATGATTTGTCTCCTTTCTCGCCCTACTATTTTCAAATACCCTCGGTGATGGCAAAACAGTTGATTGGTTAAGAGCATTGCGAAAATGACTGATGTGTGACCCGAAATTTTTTTTCTTGCTTTTCCTCTTTGCGTATAGAATTCTATGAAGGCACGATTTGTTTAAAAAAAGTATAATAGCACATTAAACATTATAATGGATTTCATATCGTGGGACGTTTTAACTCCTACGGGACAAACAGGGCTGGAAAAAACAATTAATATGCTAGGAGGCGACGAAAAAACTAGCACGCCTAGCAGAAGCATCGGTAGAGAATTTATTAAGGATTCAATTAGGGATGTAACGCCAAAACTGAGTTTAGCCAATAATATGCTGATACCACGCTTCACGGGAGATGATGACGTATCAGGGTTAAATTTTTATCAGGGTTAAAAGAACAGATTGGGTGTTTCGTTTCCATCAAAATGACATTATTTGGGAGAAGGTACAGAACCCACAGAGCATATTACAATTGGAAGAATTTGCGCGTACGCAAGAAATGGTGATGCAGGGATATAACTCGATTAACAAACTACCACCGTCAGCTCGTTTTGCTGCGTCGTTGAAAGTGCCGCAGGCGGTTTAATGGCATCAAAACGCGAGTCAACAACCGCTGCCGGGCGAACAGCAGACGCAGCATTTTGCCAATCAGGCACAGTCAAAGCACATAACTTGCACCTCCTGCGCGAGACGAGGGCATGTGAGCAGACACTGCCCTACCAGGAAGAAGAAATGTTTTAACTGCGGCGACACATCGCATTTAGCCCCTTAACAATTTGCGGCATTTGTCGGAAAACAGGGCACAGGCCGATAGATTGCGACAGTTCACCAAAAATCTCGGAGAGTTCCGCTCCGAACGGTGCGGGGATGCAGTAGTTCTGACAGAATCCAGAGCCAGGTTTAACGGCAGAAGTGCAAATACTTAATAAAAATTTTATCCTTTTAGAAGATACGGGAGCTTGTTGGAGTGTACTCAACGTGGACGCGCTTTTAAAGACAAAACTTACTACAAAACCTTATTATAATAGTGTACGAAGTGCGTCAGAACATCCGCTTAAAATTCACGGGGAATGCCCGGTTAAGTTTAGAATGGACAGCGAGGAATATACCCAAGATTTTCTGACCGCAGATTTGGGAACGACCAACTACGATGGGATTCTGGGATTGGAGTTTTTAAAGGTTAAAAGGCGAAAACGGAGAAAATGGGGTAGACGAAAGACTGCAAAGAAGCGAAGAAAACAGAGACAGATAGTTCTCGAGTGGAGAAAGAGAAGAGTAGCAGTTTGGTCAGAATAGTGCAGAATACGAAACATTGTGAAAAGAGTAAGGGAACTTTTCAGATAGATATGAGTGAAGATAAAGTTACAGAACAAGAACGGGTAACAAACAACGATATCTTACATTTTTTAGGTTCAATCGAAATTAAAAATAGTGAAAAACTTCAAGAACCGTTGTCACCTGAATTATCGCGAAATAAGAAACCAATAAATTCTTCAGATTGTTTCGAATTTAGATAGAGACGTAGAAAATAGCTTGCCACGACCCATATTGCCGGTAAGTTCCGGGACAAAATGCCATAACATTTGTTCGGATTTCTTTGCAGAGTTAGAAAACGAAGTTGTAGATAGGCTTCCACAGCCAATGTTGCCAATAATTTCTTTGCCAGCGCAAAATAATAGTTGTGCCGTAGCAGATACTGATGACGAAAGCGGAACACTAGTAGTGCAGGCCGATTAAGAATCAAACCCAAAGAGTAACTCGTGTATGTTGTATAGCACAGTTTGCGGTGGACAATTACTTGAAAGTAGTGAATGGGTCCAGGAATTGTGCCCGCGATTTGGTATGAATGTTGTTGAATGTGTGAATGTGTGTACGCAAGGCTCAGTTGTGGATGACAGCACCGTTTTAGTTGCTGGAAGGCGGTTCAAAGTTGATAAGAAGGCCGCTCCAGATGATGAGGAAGAACGTTTGGCTGATCAGTTATGTGGAGCTTGCGGAAAAGTGGACGAGCGGGAGAGACATTACACGGGTACAAGCGGAAACGCTGACAGTGATGATTCAGCAGAGGCTCCGTGCGTAGCGCTCCACGCCGACCCAGTTGCAGCGACGGTAGGTAGGATTCAATGCGGACAAGTTATGAGCAAAATTAAGGTCAAACCGTTCTCGGTGGCGAAAACAGCAATAAGGGTTGATGCAAAAGATGGTTCAGAGATATTTATTGACGATGACGAAGTAGATGTAATTCCTACGGTGTCAAAGGTACACGAGAGTTTAGCTCAAATTTTACTGGTAAATGAGACAGAAAACCTTAAAGTATTTAGCAAGAACACAAAGATAAAGTTTGGCATATTGGAAGAATGGATAAAACCAACAGTTAGCAGTTTAGACCAAGATCCCCTCATGTGGCCAGAAAATTCAGGAGAAACAGATTTGCTCAAATTAATCAATTGGGACACTACTCCGGTGGAGATACGCCCAAAATTTGCAGACTTAATACAGACGTACTCAGATGTTTTCGTATATGGAAAGAATACTCTAGGATGTACAGGAATTGTGAAACATTCGATTGATGTAGGGAAGGCGCAACCTATTAAAATGAGTATAGAGTGCCTCACGTACATAGGGAAATTTTAGATTCAGCTGTGCAGGACATGTTAAATCAAGGCACCATTTCGCATAGTAATAGCCCTTGGTCCGCAAATATAATACTGGTCAAGAAAAGCACATCGGGAGGCCAAACTAAGTACATGCCATGTATAGATTTTAGAGCCCTTAATAACGTTATGACAAAAGAAGTATTTCCTCTCCCAAACATAGATGAAGTTTTCGATCAGTTAGGCGGTGCGAACATTTTCTCATCTCTAGACCTTTGTTCTGGTTATTGGCAGGTAGAATTAGAGGAAGACAGTAAACAGTTTACAGCATTTAGTACACCAACTGGATGTAATCGGCTTCCCTTCGGTTTGGCAAACGCGCCTAGACTATTCATGAGATTAATGACGATTGTATTGGAGGTTGCGTAGAGACGATGTACTTCGTTACGATTCGTCTCTGGAG